>LKNJ01000637.1:50000-172407 GCA_002120245.1 Maccullochella peelii | reverse complement strand
GGGGGGGGGGGGTGATGGAGAATTGGGGGTGTACCTGAATCCCCCCCACCGCGTACACAGACATGAAGTCCATCCTTTCACTCCGCTTCTGTTGCTGCTGCATCGATGTTGGATGTTATTTCAGCAGCGAGTCAAACTTTATTAGCCATCCCTCCGTCGGTTAATTGCCTGGTCCTTTGTTTGCCGCGGCGCGCATGCGCACTTGGAGTAGGGTGTGGATGGGAGAGATGCCACCTTGCCTATCAATAGGATGGAGAGGAGGAGGAGGAAGAGGAGGAGGATGGAGGGGTTTTAATTCTTGGTCTATTTGCTTAATCCGAAAGGAAAAATGATTATAGAAATAAAATGAGCTGCTTTTTGTGGCGGTTATATCGTGTGTGTGTGTGTGTGTGGAGCCACAGTGATGGTGATGCTGTATCAGAACAAGACCGTTTTTTTCACTGTAATATCATTCAGTAGATTACAGTGATGCTGTACTGTAGTGCAGAAATAATTAGTCAATTAGTCGATTAATTGATTAGTTGATGTAAAGAAAATTAGCAATGCTGTAAATCAATTACTCGTTAAAGCAAAACTGCCAAATATTCTCTGCTTCCAGCTTTTCATATGTGAAGATCTGCAGCTTTTCTCAGCTTTGTTTCATTGTAAACTGAATATTTTGGGGTTTTGATGGAGATTTTTCACCATTTTCTGTCCTTTTCTGGACTAAACGACTAATTAATTATTCAAAGGAGTAAAAATTAGCATTAGCTGCAGCCCTAACTCACCATGTGAGGTCCATATAAAGTAAACCTAGAGGTACTTATACTGACCCGGATGTCTCCCTCTATGATTTTCATATGATAGGGACCTATTGTGTATCTGCTGAATTCAGCATTGACTGTTGTACGTAACATGTGTATTATCTTCCATTATGTAGCCATAATATCCATGCAATATTTATGTAATATAGTCCTTTAGGGCCATTCACTGCTTAATGATCTGCAGTGATGAAAAGTAACTAAACTATACTTTACATGAGTATTTCCACTTGATGATACGTTATACTTCTACTACACAACATTTTGGGAAATATACTTTGTACGCCCCTACAGCTTTAGTCACTTTACAAATTAACAGTTTACATACAAAACACATGAGAAGCTTATTAAAAAAAATTGCATTTTTTTAAAGATGAACCCTTTTAATATCCCCTTGTAGTGTTTATAATGAGCGCCACCATGACCAACTAATACATTCAAATGCTGTTTACATGTTAACGCATCAGAAATACTCATCCAATAGTAGGCTATTATTTACTGGTAACACTCTGCATATTGAGCACATATTCAAGTACACATAATTACTCTATAGGTTACTTTTTGTTTAAGGAAAAGTTGTGATTGCTGAAGCGTACCTGTGCATTGTGTTATTGCTTTCTTTACTAGAGAAAAGAATCTGAATATTTATTCTGTAATCTGATTTCATACGGTAGTACCGTCCTATACAATAACCCTAATACCCTAATATGTTTATACTGCAGTGTGTCTGGTATCCTCAAATCCCTTATAATGAATGGTATATTTTAATTTCTTTTGTATTACCACACACATTCTTGTAATAAGGCAGTAGGGACTGGTCGGCTGGTTTGAGACATGTCTGTAGTGTAACTGTGCTCCCAATACAGTATAGTGCATCATAATGAGACAGTATTTTGGAGATAAGTGTTGGTTCTTTTGGAAGGTTTTTAAAACAGAAAGAAGCATTCTGATTGGCTCATTCACTGCCATGTGACTGTGACATCACGTCTTCACCCTCTGTTACATGTTTCTATTACGCTACTGACAGCTGTCTATTAAAGCCAAATATGCCTTTAAAGGAAAATAATAATAATGAATGCAATAATTCACTGGCAGCACACAAATGTAATCAATATCATGATATTAGAAAAAACAAAAACCCAGACAATATCCAGTCTCATATCATGACGTCAGTGTTACATATAACTCATATATAATATCCCTGTAAAGCTCTTTAGGTTCATGTTGAATTGGCGAAGTGTTTGCAGCAATGGTCTCCCTCTGAGCCATGTTATAAGATCGCCATGGTAACGGGTTGGACTGTAGTAATGTGTCCTGTCTGACTGGCTGCTGATTGGCTCTCATAAATCCAGCCCTGAGTCCGCTCATTCATCCTGCTGGATGGAGACAAACAGCGACCTGATGAGAAGTTATGACAGTGACTCATCCGTTACCGACGCTGTCGGCTGCTCAAGGTGTGTGTGTGTGTGTGTGTGTGAGAGAGACAGAGAGAGAGAGAGAGCGGGTGAGTGAGGTATCATGCCATGTCTCCTCTCAGGGACCCTGCAGGTCTCAAAAGGTCCCCTCTTTGTCTGTGTTTGTGGTTCCCGCCCTGCAGAGATTTCAAATATTTAAAAAAACTAACGCACTCTGCGTCGAGGCTCCAGTGAGTCATGTGATGAACAGGATCACTTTCCTATGACGCAGCGTCGGTCTTAATGAAGCCATCACCCGATGTGTGATGCAGACGGAGGCTCGTTAAGTTACTGGAGAGTGTGTTACTGTGTGTGTGTGTGTGTGTGTGTGTGTGTGTATGGAGGAAGGTGGGGAATGGGTGCAGCTACTGTCGCTACTGCTTAAAGAAGAAATTACGTTTTAACACAATTGGGGCTGTTTTTGGTCCTAAAATTAGATTAGAAGATTTATTATCTCGAAGCAAATCAGAATAAGGGTGACTGCTGCCTTAGATTGACGAAGGCTTCAGAGGGAGCTGCACAAAATATGGTCAATTGCCTCAAGTGATGTCACTTGAGTCAGTGTTGGTTGGGGCCAAAGACTACAAGTTTGAAAATGAAAAAAAAAATCTGAAAGAGGTGAAGAAGTGAGCTTACCAGACTTCTGTAGCCCGCTCCTCATCTCTACATGATGCTAGAGGCTCAAAGCTACATTAGCCGCTACTAGCATAACACATCCAAATCTCTGGATTTGTTTGAGGAGGGAAAATTCAAAAACCTATGTCACTGTTATAACAATATTTGTGCTATTCTTTGCCAATTAACACGCAGCTTGTGTGGTTACAACCATTTTAATGAATTATCACATGAATATGTAAATCTCCATCAGTGTGGGAAAACAATCGTGCCACTATTACTGCGGCTATTAATAAAGTGAAGCCTGCATCTAGTTCAGGAAGTCAATTCGAGTCAGCCGCTACTCTCACATGGGAATACCCTTTTCACTGGAATTTACATCTATACCTACCTACCTATCCCCTTTTGATCATGGTAGTGTACTTTGGCTGCCAGGCATCCAGCATCCACCTGTAGGCTCTGAGTTTACATTCCCTGCTTGGTGCCTCCTTGTCGGGAGTGACGAGGTGAGACGGCAATATCAATGCTGTACAAATTCTACATTCATATTAAAAGTGTTGGCTGACTCCTTTTACTGCTACCAGTGCTACAACTACTGCATTTCCCACATGTTAAGAATGTATTTGTGATTGTCCAACATCCAGCATTTGGTCATCGGCAAAGAGTCGGAGTCAACAACCACTAAAATTGTTCCTCAAAAGTTCCGCAGAGATAGAATTTACTGTTTGGGTTGCATTAGTGTACAGATGTTTCTATTTTTCTGGTCACTTAGTTTAATGCCAATGCTCATGAGTGCTATAATTATGAAAAATTGACTATTTATCTAGGAGTCTCTGTCTGTCTGTATGTATGTATGTATGTATGTCTGTCTTTCAATTTTCTCAAGAAACATTCATTCGATCGACTTCACACTTGGCGGGTGTATTGCTGAGGACCCAAGGGAGCGCAGTGTCGAGTGAGAAGTCGATCAGATGAGCGGTTCTCGAGGACACTGCAAGCAGCACTTCCGGGGGCCAAGCAATTCCGAACAGGCACATGTTCTCGAACAGCCACGCCCCGAACGGGCACTGCACAAGTAGTTATAACACTAAAACAGCTGTTGCAGGAGTTAATTCCTGTATGTATTGAATGATTTGGGGTGTGAAATGGGGAAGTGAATTTCTTGGAAAGTAGCCACAGTTAGCAGCCAATTGTTTTACAGCTCAGACAGCTGAGCTTGGCAGAGCAGATCGCAGCAGGTATAAATGTTAAGTGTTGGCTGAGTGTTTATTCTCTATAAAGAGTCTGTGAGCTGCAGGGAAACCAGGAGAAGTTGCTGTTTCACACTTGTAGCTTTTAAACTTGATAAGATTTTCAGAATCTGCATGTGGCAAAACTGCTTCCGCCTGATAACCGCTCAGTGTCCGTCACTGAATCATGCTGTTCTGACAGGAATGAGGAAGTTTCCATTTCACTTCAAAGGAAGCGTGGCACTGTGTATTAAATGACTGTGAACTTTTCTAAATGTTTATTTTGGTACTGTTTATGCTGAAGTGGAGTCACAGTGCAGCAGAAGGTTTGCAGGGAAGATGGAGGTGGTGTGACACTCATCAGGAATTTTCATTTCCCAACAACATGGTCGTCTGCTGCCTCACAGTTTATATCTGACTGTCTTTTTATAGATGTTATAATGAGTAGCACAGAGTCATAGTATGTCCCACTGAGGACAGGACATGATTATAGTTGAGTCTAAATCTATTTTTAGATTCAATATCTTATCATATCTAAATATGACTAGCCGTAAGATAGTTTCCAATGAAAACTGTTCATAGAGAGTTCTATGTATCTTACATATGTGTCATCATGAATAACCAGGTCAGCCAGACATTGTAAAAATACTGTAAAATATACAATTTAAATTCTATGCACCTCCATTGTATTGGGGTGGTGGCAGAAAACCTAACAGTAGAGATCGCCAAACTTCTGTAAATAATACCTGACCAGTAGGAATTAGCAGTGGATATAGATATATAGATATAGATAAAATCCTCCATCACTGTATATGTACTTTTATATCGTGATATTGATATATATATAGCCATATAGTCCATTTCCTGGAAAATTAAATTAGCGTTTTTGGATAAAATTGGCATGTCTGTGTTGCCGACTGTGTTGCAGCCGACTCTGCATTTGTACGGAACATTTTGGCTTCTTTTAGCTCATAGTTTTGGTTTTAAGACACACATCAACCCCATTTCCAGCAGCAGCAGTTTTCATCAAACAAGCTCTGATAAACCCACTGTACACCACCTGCTCAGCAGTAGACAGACACAGATAGAGACTAGCTGGTGAAGAAAGTGGAACATCTAGCATGCTAAAGAGCCTGATATTTCCCTCAGGAGTTGGTGGAGACCAAAACCAGAGCTAAAAGGAGAGTGAACATTGGACTTAGATTCATCAGGTGTTGAATGGGGTGGCATGTTGCTCTGTGTCTGCTTGATGTGTAAATAGGCAGCTTTTTGCCAAAATGTTAGCCGTAACAATGTGGTAGTCTGTGGTGACTGTATCTGTTAACTTGTTTTGATGTTTCTCAGCCCCCTAGTGGCCAAAAATGGACTTATGCAGCTTTAAATTTCATTAATTCCCCTCATATTCATAAATGTCCTCACAGTTTATGTTTTCAAGTATCAACAGGAAATCTTTAATTAATTAAAGAAAGAAGCACAAACAGACATTTTATCTGCAAAATATCTGAAGAGCAAGAGCTGACGACACTCAACATAAACACTAACGGGATTTTACAAATGCTAAACTCAAGTCTTTGACCCGGGGTTTGATGTGTCTTGTGGTCAGTGTTTCTACAGCAAATGTACAAGAAAATGAAAGTGGAAGTGGCGGCCGGCCCCTCCTTGTGTCCCCGCCTGCTCACGTCCCGCCGGAGGTTTGACGGCGGTGCAACATGTCCTCGTCCTCGGCAGCTCTTTCACCATGAGCGCCATCTGTCACATCACGCCTCGTCGTCCAGGAAATTACAGCTCAAAACGAAAGCGACAATGTTATCTGATATGTACCCCGGCAGGGCGGGAATGAACTCGACAATCTCAGCTAGGTCTCTGCTGAAATCCAAAATCCACTCACTCACTCAGTCATCCTTGTGGATTTGAAAATCATTTGGCGAAGGCAGATAAAGGGACAATCTGGCCATATTTCTTCCACCGACCTGTCCTCTTATCTGTGGAGGAGACAGATTTCATCCTAAAAGCAGAGCAGACAGTGATAACATTTTAATAGTTATGAGATTTTAATAACCAAACCATTTCATTTCAGACTGAGATAGAAAACTGGCACCTGCTATTGCAAAGTAATTGCTATGAACAGATTATGGAGTATTGATGTAGCTATATCAACACCTGTGCTTGCAAAACAGGAACATTTTTACAAAGATATCACTTGTGGTTTTGTTAAATAATAACTTTTGGCTTTAATGAGAGAGATTTTCTTCTCACTGGCTTCAGACTTGTTTACCTGAATGCACACAGCAGGCACAGAGCAGTAAATCCTGAGAAAACCAAAAAAATACGTGGCATTCCAGTCTTGACTTCAGTGGAGGCATTTCTGATATTGTATGCAAGAGTCAATTATTAACTGCTGGAATTTCCTGATGCAAGTATGCAGTGTGAATTAGAGATCAGTGTGAACCTCAATAAAAGTTCACAGTCATATTTTCTGGCTGCTGAACATCTTCTTTTATCAGTGAGGTGCGCAGTAGCCATCTTGTTTCACCCACCACTGCAACTCAGCACAAGTCTGCAACGCCAGAAAATCTGGTGCATAGCAGTGCTGCTGATGAACACTGATTACATGTATATCCATAACAGTACTCTTAATGATCACTGTCAGGTGATAATTTGATTGGAAGCAGCTTCACATGGATTTATTTAATCATCTGTCAAATTAAATCATCAGTATTTCCCCTCCTTTAGCCGCCTAGTCCACATGTAACACTAAGTTGCTATTTGTGTAGAATAAATCAGGCAGTCTGTTGCTTCTAGCATCAATTTTATGTAATTAATCATGTTAATTATAACTTACTAATATTGTCATTGTGGTTATGTTGTTTGGTCAGTCCACCACTCTGGTCCAGACTAAAATAGCTTGATAACTATTGGATGGATTACCATAAACTTTTGTACAGACATTCATGGTCCAGAGAGGAAGGATCCTTTTCATCTAGCGCCACCATCAGGTCAAAATTTCACTTTGTTTGGTGTACGACTCAATACCTGCAAACCTAATGGCATTCCCATCAGCCTCAGCTGTACTTTGTGTTTAGTGCTAATTAGCACATGTTAGCACGCTAACTCACTAAACTAAAATGGTGAACATGGTTAACACTACCATCTAAACATCAGCAAGTTAGCATTGTCACTGTGAGCCTGTTAGCACGCTGACATTAGCACAGTACAGCCAGTACTTAGTCGTGTTTGCTGTTGAGGAGGTTTTTTGTGGAGCCAAGTTCATTGACCAAAGGGTAAAAAACCAAAACACAAATACTCATAGTAACACTAGAAAGGGAAGGTTCAATTCAGCGGAGTGAAAAATCTCTATCACAATGCCTCTCTGTTCAGAATCAACGTTTTTTTTAGAAGCAGCTCCTGTTATGGTTCGAATAAAGCTGGAAAAACTGCACAAATAGCATTATTCTATTCAGCAGTCACAATGAACATGTTTGAGCTCCACAGCCTTCAGCAGCTATCAGCATCTTGCATCTTCCTCTCTGACTTTACGTTTCTCTGTAAGGGCTACCGAGTCTGGAAAACAGTAGCGGCGCTGCTCTTTACGTGAATCTTAAACAGTCCGGAGACAGAGTCTGAAAATAATGAGATGGTACAGCAGAGTTTAGACTCGTAGGTGCTCGGCCTCCTCGCGTTTCTGTTGCAGTCCCAGTTCTGTCAGCTCCCATCAACGAGAGAGAAAGTGACGCAGAGAAGAAAATTACAAGAATATCTCACCGGGTAGCTTTTTTCCTCAAGTGCGAGACATGATCAAGGGCTTGTCTCAAACACTCAGCGATGTGTGTGTGTGTGTGACATTAGACTGTGAGGAGGTGGATGCGTGTGTTTTCTACGTGCAGTAACAGTAAGGATCTGATTTTACAATGCTGTATGTCAGTTTGGAGAAATCTTGGTGCTGTATTACACAGTATATGACTTTATATATTAATTAATTGAATTAATAAAACATTTTTTTGCATTATTTATTTTATTTTATTTTTTATTAATTTGAAAATAATTTACTTGAATTATTAAAAATGTATTCTGATTTAAAATGCATTTAACCATTCATTTGAATTTAATCATATATTATAAAATTCATTCAATTTAATAAAACATTTAATTTATCTGTTGATTTGAAGTTTTAATAATTCTGAATAAATAAAACCTGAATGATTATATTTTGGGCTTAAAGCTTGCCATTGTTTAAACGGCTAGATATCTAACTTTTCTACTTGCTCAGCCTAAACACAGTTGATACCAGAAAGACCAATTAGAGGCCGTCTAGACTCTGTGCCCTGTGTCCTCAGTGAGCCCAGTCTGCCTGCGTGGTGCTGGATGATGTGTGTCTTGGCTCTCACCCCCCTGTGGCTCTTTTTTGGGGTTAGCTGGAGTTTAGAGTCGACTTTGTCCCGTCTCCTCGTCTGGCCTGCCACCCAGTGCTGCTGACTGCAGGGCTGCTCTCTCTCTCTCTTTCTCACTGTCTCACTGTTGTGGCTGGGGACAGCGGACGCCCGCCACGTCCAATTTCGCTCCACCGCCGTCTGGCCGCGAGCTGCCGACGCACTGGTGACAAGGGGTCATTTAGATGCGACGCTGAGAGGGCCAGTTTAGCCAAGCAGGCCAGTCAGACAGACACACAGACAGACAAATGGAGGATAACAAGGCTGGGGTGGATGTCTGAGTCTGCAGCTGATGTTTGTAAGAAACAGATGCAGTTGTGTTGTTAGATCACAGCCTGAAGCCTGTTTTCACTGCTGCGTCTTTGTGTTTGAAGCCGAGTCCTGTTTCTGGTGCCATTTTAAGGTCACAACCTTCACAAGTTTCCTTTCTTCGGTTTGAGCTCTGGTGGAAACCAGGCAGGAGGTTCGCGTGTCATCCCTCCAGGAGAGACATTTTGGCAGCAGAGGAAGTTCTTCTCTTGTGTGAACAAAGTAAGAAAGTTAGAAAGAGAGGATGCATTAAAAGTGTGATGTTTGCAGGCTGTTTTAAAGTTGTAGATGCTCTTTTTGTTGTCATCCACTATTTACTTCTGACCAAACCACTAAAAGGCAATTATTCAAAATTTTTTAAAGTGGAAACAGAGTTCCCCGCCTCCAAATTTGGACAAAATAAAGCTGCTTTGACATGGGACAGGCCTTACCGACACTTTATGACAGTATCAGTATGGAAATGTAGACTTGGAGGAAGGCAGAGCCCGAATTGGCAAATTAGAGGACAGGGGAAACAAACTAAGTAACAGTAAGTGTCAAATAATGAGGGAGACAACAATGAAATAGCTCAAAATACTGAATTTATAGAAGAGCTACAGTTGCTTTTTTGATTATGTAACCTCTTCAGAATATAAAGGGAATATACTAAACGGACAAAACCTGAACATGTGACTCAAACCAGTAAAATATGTGAACAGGGGCGTCCATTAAATGAGTTTAAGGGTCTAAAGAGGTAAAACTTTACAGTATTTACAGTATACACATCGCGTTTTATTTTTCTGTCATTTCCTATCCTGGTGAACATCTTGCAACCTTGCAGGGGTCTCGATCATCTGGCAAGATGAACTGAACTAAACGAGAAACCTGCATGGGCATTTTATGTGAAATGTGGATTACATTTTTAACAGTGTTAGACGTGCACTTAGAAACTATTCTAAAAGAGGGAAGTGAAACCGCAGAGTGACATGTTTGGTCCGCGTAGGCAGCAGCAGCAGCAGCAGTTGATAAGAGCTGTTTTATGTTTAACAATAATCGTATTCTAGTGAACTCGCTGCCTCCTTTAAACGTCTGAGGGAATCTTTCTCTCCCTTCATGCGTCAGATTTATGGAAAGATATTGAAGACGATTCCACTGAAGGTGCTTTATGTTTTCCTGTGCACTCGGATCTAGCTGGTAAAGCGGATCGTAAACATCACAGAAAAGTCCCCAGAAAGCACTCAGGAGTTATTACCTCCATCTCCGGGCTCAGAGGCAGGAGGGGAAAAGCGTCCAAAGGATTTTTATAACAGACAGCTTGAGTCCTCAGTTCTGATTGACTGAGTCACATTTTAAGTCTTGTAAAATACCCAAACAGACACAAAACCTTGACTAACATAAATATGGAAAGACCATCAGCCTGTACGTGCTGCACTTGATAATGTGAGCAGCTGTGCTAGATTTGGTTTGAGTCTGTGTGGTTACCTTATGGCACAAAACAGGAACCTTTCTCAGTTCTTCATTCCAGTTCCACCATTCAAACTGCATAGATTCATTACTATTCTTCACTATTTCAGTGTGAAAAAGAATACTACTAGAGTACAATACTACTAATAATACTCTCAGTTTGCAGTCCTGTCTGCTGAAACAGCAAAAATAAGGCTGTGTCTGAAGTCACTCCCCATTTGCTGCTTCGAGCACTTTTACCCTCCACCATTTTTTTCGAATGTCCAAATTCTCAGAGGCTGATGGGAATGTCATTAGTTTTTCAGGTATTTGGTCATAAACCAAAGCATTGGACAAACTGAAATTTTGACCTGAAGATAAAAAGTCAAAGGGTCACCAAAGCAATCACATTTCATCATCGGGGAAACCATGAATATTTGTGCAGGAAGATATTTTAGTTAGATGACGTTTCAGACCAACCATCTGACTATCATGGCTAAAAACAGCAAGAACATTGTAAAAAGCTAATCTGAATTTGTTATTTTCTTGCATTAAAAAAAGTTGCTCTTGAGCAAATCTTAAATTTGACTCTTAAAGCTCAGATTGTCCAGAAGCACGAGATTTCCTCCTCCTGTACTTTGCAGCGAAAAAGTATCTTTGGCGAGAAACAGTAGACAAGTAGACGAGATGTTGTTCACTGTATTGGATTATCATTCTCAGGCAAGTTTCTAGTCTCTGCAACATGAATCCTACACTGTGCTGGAATAAGTGGTAAACAATTGCTTTCTGAAAGGTAAGAAGCTAATGTAAAAGTGATGATAGTCATGTAAAATATGTAGCACAATTTGCAGTTAATGAGCTAAAACATGCAAAACAACTGATAGTCATTTAAAACCCATTTCCCAGCAGAATGTCTCATTCAATTCCCATAACTTTCTGAGAAATGCCACTTGGCTCCGATCCGTTCTGAGAAACCCGCTCTGCGCACCAGTGCAGCCCTGCAGAGATATTGATTGATGTTGGACCATGTCTGGCTCCGGGTGGAAGCCGGGGGCCTCAGGGATCCGTGCAGACAGATGGAAAGGAGGATGGTGTGGGACACTGGGATGGCAGAGCTGCTAGTGGTGGGCTTAAAGCTGCAGTGCTATTGATTGACACAAGAGATCGAGCCCTCTGAAGCCGAGCTGATAGCGAGACAAAGAGAAAAGAAATATTGCGCTCGGAAACAATCCCCGGGTGGTTTTGGTAGCCAAATGGAGCCTCTGTCCCTATGTGATATGCGCAGCTTATATCTACCTCTTTAATATTTGTAGGACTCTCACTGGAGTTGGACAATGCTTCAGGAAACAGCAGATAAGCAGTAATTAGACATATCCCGACTCCCATATCTTACCCTATCACAGAAAAAGAATCTACCTTTTCTCATTTCTTGTAACGCTTTGGCCATTTCAAGGTTACAGTAACATTGGTAAGTTACTGCTCACTGCTGTTCTTTGTACTGTTAGTAATTCAGGAACTGAAGCATACGTTAACGTTGCCTTCACTGGAGAATAAAACAGCACACTTGAATCCAGTGCAGGTATTTAATGAGAAAGTCGAGCTTTCAGGCACTAAATCTTCATCAGGGCAAATGTTTGTCAAGGAGGTTATAATGACATCAAATAAAGCACACCTGTGCTTTGCCATGCAATTACACATGGGAAATGTAGTTCACAATTATACTGTAGTTGCTCTGGTACGTATCATGGACAACTCAGCAATCAGGAAATGAAACGAATGCACAATGCACAATGAAAGGAATAAAAGGGAAGGAGATATGATACCGTTGCCTTCACTGTTCTGGCTAACAGTGTCAGATAAATGTAAGATGTAAATGTGATCACCCCTTTTGGGAACGCAGGCTGAACACAAACACCACAAATCTCAAACCAATCAGGAGCTATTCTGACATCAATTAACTCTAACCTACAGAGCCCAGAGCTGTACTCCCTGTCCTGTCACACACTGTCTCACAGATTTCATGCACCCTGAGGAAATATTTCCATTTTTGTTGTGCATGTTTATTGTGTCTATCTCAATCATTCAGGTGGTACAATGCAGAATCCAAATCATTGGATTGGAGTTTTAATTTTATCCTTCAATTATGTATAAAAATGTGGCTACATGCACATAAACTACATTTTCAGAAAGAGATAGAAGTATTAGGAATCCCTCTTATAGTATTCATGATTTGTGAGACGATAGCTAACATTTTCCAGCTGTCAGTGGCCAGATGCACCAAGGTTAGAAATAGTGACGCAGAACATGTGATGACCTGAAAGAAATAGAGCAGGAAGCTTCAAAAATACTCAAGAACTACACTAACGCGCTAACATTTAGCATGTAAGTGTAACACATTACATGTCACCATACTGTGAGTGTGTACAGCTTGTTACCACACTAGCAATGTTGCGTGCTCAACCTTTTTAACATCCAGGAGTTTTTAATAAGCATGCTAACATTAGCACGCCTTTATTAATTACCGCACTAGTGTCAAGAACAGCAAGGTGCGTGCAGCTAATGTTGGAGAAATGCAATCCAATAATTACTGGGATTCACAACTCTGTGACTGTAACAGGTAACGGCAACAAAGAATGGTTCGTGTGAAATATTTCACTTGTAATAAATTAACATCTTTTGTATGTATTTTGCATTGTGTGATAATAACTCAAATTCCTGTCAACTTGCTTTAGAGCCCATTTTTATAATCCGATTACTGTAATTCCTTTATGTGTTTACTGTCTGTCGCTCTGTTAAACTGCAATAGCTCCTTGTCTCTTTACTGACACTGAACACCTGTTCAGGATTTTCTGCTATTCTATTGTTCTCTATGTGTGCTTAAAACAAGACAGAAAAGGGAAGGTATTCAAATAATGCAAAGAACAAAGCTGCTTTATATTATCGATAAGAAGCAAACACAGCTGAGAACATAAAGTCCTCTTCACGACACGGTCCACAGTATTCCATAATACAGACAGGTGGTTATGACGAAGCGCACCATGTTTATGGGCTTATTTAAAGTGTCAATAGACAAGTTTTTTGCTTTAACTTATTAAGTAAATGTTGATTGCACATTGTAATGGCTATAGAATAATTAGATTGGTTCCCTATAAGCCTCGCTTTCACTTGCAATTCTGTCTGCTCTGGACGATCTCCCGAGAAAAAAGGAAGTGTGTCAACCATTGCGCAACCAAAACAGGAAGAGGATAGCGCTTTTGTTTTCCCCTGTAGCTATCGGTATATCGAGTAAACTACCTGAATAAACTTGTCTTTTGATTTCTAGAGTCTGGCTATCCAGTCAGCAGTTTCTTCCATTTTGTAAAAACAGAAAATAACAACCCAGTAAAATACTAAAGAATCTTATACCTGCTAATCAACTAATTGAATGAATAAACTCATACTTTTTCTCCTAAAGTTTTCTTCGACTCCACTCCGACGCCAACCACTGCAGTAGGTACTTGTTTGCGCAAAGCAATACTCAAACTACGTTATTACTCAGTATAAAATGATGACAATTTCACTTTACCTCTTCTGTGTTCTACATTTGGAAACAAATGCAGTGTGTACGTGTTGTTAGTGGCCAGGCTCTGAGGGAAACTGAAAGTGAGCCGGTTGTCTTTGCGACAGCAGCACCAACAATAATACCACTTGGATCCGCTTTTAATACAGTATCTGCATGCTTCCAGTTATATATGAGGTGTTCTGTGTGTTTGGGAAGCCCAATTTGCATAATGACCACACCACAGGTACATCAAGTTGTTTCCTCAGATTGCCAGGTCAAAGGTGAATGAGTAATCCAAGTACATTGTTGTTGATTCACTGTTTTTTCGCAGTCTTGAGTCAAAATCATCCAAAAAACACACCCTGCTTGCCAGGCGGGTGGGCCTCCTCATTTAAATTCAGCAGCGCCTGCGAGTAAAGATGCAGAGACGAGATCTTTGAAAGTACGCAAACCGAGTACTTGACAGCACTTGAAGACTCCTGTCTTAACAGCGTGTATCTGAGGCTGGGTGGCGGCGGTGTGTGTTGGGAGGAAGGATTATTGGCAGGAGCCTGTGATGGAGTGGAAGATAGAGCCGGCTGTCACAACAGTTTGGGAAGAGTCCCTTTGAAATGACAGAGAGGACTAATACATCCACCCTGCACCGTCTCTGACTCCACTCAGGGTCCATTTTGATTTGTGGTTTATGATGTGCACTTTATTGCAGCTTATCTTGCATGTACAGTGTGCACTCCTGCTCAAAATGGCTGCCGTGTGGACTGAACAGAGAGGATGGCAGACGCTGCTGTAAGGCCCTCAGCAAAGGACCATCATGCAACAGCTTTAAGGATGGAAAGAACTTGTGACAGCATGAACGCAGCAAAGTATAAACTAAAGGAAATGAAAGTCTGATTCTGAGATACACACTTTAGAAGAACATAATCACTGAAAACCAAGTCTGACTCGATAATTAGAAAGCACATTTTGTTGGAGATTAATGAGTTTAGACGGTGATATGCCACCGACACACTGCAGACACTAATTTACATCCTCATGCCCTTGTAGCTGGTCTGTTACACTGTGACACAATACCAAGACACTGCAGTTAGTTTCCTTTTTGCACACCTGATTTATTATGGTCTGAATGCAATTGACCCAACAAGCTTCCTGACAGTGTCACTGAATCAGACACTGTCTCGGTATTTAAGCCTATGGCATCCCATCCATGGGTATTTTTGCTCATTCGCATCATGTGGATGAGGTGTAGAATTGCAGAGTTGGTCATGTTAAGATTAATAAAGAACATAAGTACATGGTCAACATAGCTCTATATCTATTAAATTTAGGTTTAATTACCTTGAATGACAGACTTTGGCTAACATAAACCATCCATTTTTGTTTGCTTTGTCAGCCACATTTGTATTTTTAAGCGCTAAGTTAAGTTAAGCACCTACAAGTGTGCAAACTGCACATGTGGGGAACACATCCGTGTACACAGACACCCAGTATTACAGAACTGTGTCCATGTCTGCACCCACTGTCCACTGTCAATCCTACAGTCCACTTCCATTTATATTAGGGATTTAATGGTTAGCTGACCACACTGGCTAGCTAACAAACTGCAAATATGTAAACACAAAGTCAACCAGTAGCGAAATGATCAAATAGCACAGATACAGATATTAATCCAAGTAGGCTATACTTCCTATCTGGCTAACAATCAACCATTCTTACTTGTCATTACCCAAGATTGAGGACCTCCAATATGGCTGCCAGAGGCTGCATTATGTCAGCTGACTCAAACATTTAACATTAGTCTGACAGTACAGAACAGCTGATCCATGACACACACTATGTTCTTGCAAGACTGACACAATACTGGTCATTGTGTGGGCGTAGACTGTTTTCTGTAAAAGAGGGAGTTAGCAGACAGCGTTCTCTGGTAGGAAATGAGAACGGTTTGTACTGCAATGACGGCTGATCAGACCTTGCTGTCATAAAGAAACTATGACTGGTCAGAATTTACAGAATGTGTTTAGAAATATCCAGAAGTTACACATGAAAATCTTTAATTAAACCCTGGTGTTATTCAGAAATGATGAGATTGTGTAGAAATATACCTTCAAGTAGCGTTCCAGGTGCTAAAAAACAAATAATCGTACAAAGACTCCTGATTTTCTCCTGATTGTACATTCATATTCAGATCTCTGCAAAGATGTGATCGGTCAATCGGTTTTATTTATATAGCGCCATATCATAACAAAGTTATCTCAGGGCACTTTTTCATAAAGAGCAGGTCTAGACCGACTCCTTATGTGTACACAGACCCACTTTTCATTATTGACATAATTGAAATGTGTTGAATCAGGCTGCTTCCAAATCGACTCCATGCCATTTTACTATTATGGAATAAATAAAAATGAAAATACCAGTTGTCAAAAGGATTGTATATTTAGTGGTTTTCATTATTAATGACTGTACAAAAGGCTAAGTGATCAACATTGTTTCCAAGTTGTCTGTGTGTGTAATTCTGAAGGAGCACAGACTTACGTATTCGTTCTTCTTTAAATGCATCTTTATTGCTTTTTCAAGAGTAGTCCTTCACTCGGCTGAAAAGGATGGTATAAATGAATATTTTATGGAAAAGAACACATAGTCATTGATATGCTGCAGCCACACTAGCCACTAATTTGCATCCCCATGTGCAGACTGCTATTCATTATTCCGTGGCATTTTCTATTTTCATACGCGACACATTATAGTCGGGATGGAAATTATGACTTTTTATGTCCTTTTAGTACAAAATGACTGATTGCTAAATTTAGTGCATAAATGATGGTAAATTAAGTCCAGCGCTGCCCATATACATGCCATAAAAAGTGGATCCTCTACTTAATGGTAAGCATAAAATAATGACTTATATTTCTTCAAAAACTGATGTATAATGTTTGCAGCTCTCTGAAGCAGCATCACTTAATAGCTCTTGGGATTAGCACTCCAGCTTGTGTTTGGTTCCTCTTTGAAACCAAGAGACAATATTAATAAATTGGTTTTATTAAAAAATTGCTCTGGCAGATTTGCTGGTATGAAAACACCGGGGTGTTTTGGCTACACTTTGCAGCTCTCCTAATTGAGAGGATTCGGAGCGCCTTTGACAGATTGAGTGGACTGCAGTGCATCGCATGATTTAGTAGACGGAGGGGAAAGATGCCAGACTGAAAACATTCGGAGGGTTGGCAGCATTCAGAGCTGTACTCAAAGGAAAAGGCAGCGGGCAGCTCAGTGCTTCAATTATTGCTGTCTACATGTTTGGTTCAATAGTCACTGATATTGGTTGACTCACAGTGTAGGTGTTGAATTGCTGATTTCTTATTGCTGATATGGTTCATGTTGAGGTCAGTTGGAAGTTGTTAACATATTGGTTTTCTGCAGATTTGTTTGTTTGGTTTTCTTGTAAAGGACATTTTAAAGCTGCACTAAGCAATAATTTTATAATAATGTTTCAAATGTAACGTAGTGATAAAGCTACAGAGAATCATCACCCGACTCTGCAGTTCCACTCAGGTCTACGAAGCTTTTTAGCATCTTCCAGCTCATTGTTTTGGTTGTACGACCAACAATTTTACAGTTTTCAGAAAAATAGCTCCAATAAACCCACTGTACGCTGTCTGCCCAGCACCAAACAGCAGACAAAACTAATTTGCAACCAGCTGGTGAAGAAAGTGGAGCATTTAGTAGCTAAAGAACCAGATATCTTTCTCAGGAGTTGGTGGAGACCAAACCAGAGCTAAAAGGAGAGTGAATATTGGACTTAAATTCATCAGTTGGACACAAACACGACTCCAAATGAATGTTAATGTTTCTCCATATTTGCTGTATGTGTGAATAGGCTAGTGTTTGCCAACATGTTATCATGTATCAACTTGTTTTGCTGACCCCAAGTGACCAAAATATCACTACATGTTGCTTTAAAACTGGAAATCAACCAGATCAAGCACATAGCCTCTACACTAATGTGTAACATGTGAAATAAGCACAGCGAGTCCAGGAGCAGGATCACATTTCCAAAACCAAGAGAGAACCTGCAGCTCAGTTTTCATTCTCTCTTCATGCTAAACGTTAGCTGCAATAATCTTGACCTGTAGAGCACCGGGTCAGGATGCTAAAGCTACAGTCTGATTTAAAAGTGTTGATCATTGGGTCTTTGTTTGCTTATTTATCTGCTGTTAAGTTCCTCTATTTGTATATATATCTGTCAGGTTGCCCTATAAATATGAGTCGCAGTGTGAATAGGAAGCTGTTATCTGCACACACAACCAGTTCCTCTTCCGTCAATTCACCTCCGGACGCAGTGAAACTGAAGAATCTCATGTGACTTTTTATCACTCTGACAGGCCGAGCAACCAACCAGTACAAATGTCGTCTCGCTGTAAGGCTGTCTCATCTATTTGTCTGCATGGTGTCACACTCACAACTAAGGACCTGTTTTCAACTTTGTCTCCCTCTGGTCGTCTATGTCTGACCTGATCACAGTTTCTAGCAGCTGGGTGCTCTTAGCATGGCGGCAAATTTTACCCATTGACAAGTGGAATTTAATACCTGACATCAAAACCTGTGGGCTTTAATTTAATAAGTAATAAGTCAAAATTTCCGGCACACATTTGTGTGAATCGATAGGTAAAACTAACCCCATGTGAATACGACTGTGCCAATGCATGAGTTTTGGTACATATACTGAAATAATATTTTATTAATACCTCACTTTGAGGAAAATAAACATGCATTTTTTCTTCTGTCCTTTGTTTTAATTGAACAAAATCATGGCAGGATTAATCAGCTCGGGGCCCTGGTGCAAAATTAGCTGTTGGGCCCCTATTACCCAGTGTACAGTATTACTATGCTGAAATATTACGTGGTTCCCGGTTTGGGGTGTGGTAATTTAGTGAAACACGGTAACCCACAACAGGGCCTCAAGATCAGGCACTGAAGCAGGATCCACATTTAGGCCCCTCATCGTGTCAGTTGATATTGTGCTTCAGTGGTACATATTCCCAATCAAAGTTACAATTGAATTAACACAAATCCATTGTTACACAGTGAACTTGGTACTTTGGGGGTCCCTAGGGATCTTGGGACCCGGGCAGTTGCCTGCTTTGCACGGTTGGTAATCCAGCCTTGTACAATATTTAACCGAACATCTCAAATATGAAATATTGTTAAAACACAAGCATCTGTACAAGAACTTTACCCATAAATCACAGTCTACAAGTGGCAAAATGATTATTAAAATGTAGAATTATCTGGTCAAAGAGTGAGGAAACAAAACTTTGGACTCTTTAAATTTCCAATATTAGATTTTTGTTATAACTGGATGTTTCTAAGGCACGAACATCCGCTTCTGCTTTGTTAAATCAGGAAGTGATGACTTGTGTAAACTTTTGACCTTATTCCATGATATCAGCAGAAATGCCAACGAGCTCTGCCCACACTGGAATTAAAACCCCCCTAACCTCTGGTGTGATACTGCCTTGCTCAACCCAGCTATACACACTGAACCCTCAACCTGGTTGGGGGTGGGGGGGTGGGGGGAGTGTAGACACCTGGTTGTGACTTTACCAAAAACTTGGATGACTCTGCTCTGGTAAACATGACAAGGAGGTAAATGGCCTTTTTCAGGGAAGACATTTTGACATGCCACAGCAGGAAACGCACAGAGTCCTTCACTTCTGTTACATCATGTAGTTTACAAGTTTCTTTACTGGAAGTGATATACAATATAGCCAACAGCAGGTTGTTATTAGCTGGTCATTTACCTTGATAAGGCTACTCCAGCTTAGCTAGAAACGTCCAGCTCCCTGCCGATCTCCCTCCAGCCAGCTGACACTTTAATTAGGTTTTAAGTTAAATGAGAAGGTAACAAATAGATGACTCATTTTAACTTCATGAATCAAACGTTCCTCAACCCTTTCAACGCGAGTGTCAGGAATAAATAGAAACAGGGCGGCCGACAAAAGTTCAGCTCAAAAGGTTGCACTCGCTGCCAGTTAGGACACGGTGTAAGGCAATAGCCTACTAGGTGGTTGTTAGGGTGTTCTGGGATGTTGCTAGGTTATTACTATGCTCTTTTTTTGCTTTGCTGAGATAGGTAACGTTGTAAGGTTTACTACAAACAATTAAAATACAGTAATAAAAGATTATGGAACAAAACCTCATGTGAGCCAAGACTGATGACCTTAAAATACACTTCTTTTCACCACCCAAACAATATGAATTATTTTTGTTATGATTCATAGTTTAATCCAGTATAAAATGATAGAATAAGAGAAATCTATAACGCATTTCAGGGATTTGTTTTTCCTCATGGATCACTTGAAATAATTACATCTAATGATGCTGTTTTCAGGAGGAAATGTTCTGTTTCATGTGGACATGCTCCACTTTCTATTCCCAGAAACCCGTGATTTCCCAGAGGATCTGAGTCCTCTGAGGACTTTGCTGCTATTTTTGGAGGAACAATTTGGGAGCATACACTCAAGTTTAATTTCCATAAAAAGGTAAATAAATGCTGAGTGCTTTTCTATGAGCTGCTCTTCTGCTTTGGCAATTTGGAGGCAAGTAACTAAAATATATGAAGGTTTCTAGACTTTCTGCTTTCGAAACCGAAGCTGTCATATCAAGGTTCATCAAGTTCATGACAACCCGGACAGGAAAGAAATACAAGAGTTATGGAAATCCATTGGCTCAGGTCCAGAGTAAACGCTGGGAATCACATAAACCAAACAACGAGGCAAGAAAGCAAACTGAGACGACGGCTCAGTGGATTCTTCTTCTTCTTCTTCAAATTAAACTCTGTTTGTTTAAAGCTTCAAGTTTGTATGTGAAGGAAGAATGATGCTAACAGCCAACATCCACAAACACAATAGGCAGTTACAGTTTCTCTTCATTATTGAATTGCAGTTGGTCTTGATCTTTTCTCTGCTGGTCATTAGGCATTGTTATTGTCATTAAACCTGTCAGTCAGCTTATAGGTTAAAAAGGCACACGTCGGACCATAGTGGTGCTGGTTCAAATCTTTTTTTTTTTTTAGCAAGATGGCAGCACCCGTATCCGGGATATTTTGGCTTCATTTTTGTACAGTAGGAAGAGGAGACGTGTCGTCCATCTTTATATACAGTCTGTGTCTTATACAGATGACCATTGGCTGTATATTTTATGACGTTATTTTATAGATATTCATTAAACAATGTTAAAATGGTTACCCAGACAAGCTGCCGTTTTTACAGTTCATGCATGCACCCCAGCTAGCAAGAAGGCTACCAGAAAGCCCAGTATTTCCTCTTTAATTTGCCTTTGAGTAACTTCAGAGTCACACTCAATTGTCTCAATGACTCAGTATATATATATATTCTTTTCCTGCTTGTTCCAACAGTTCATTGAAGCGATATCACACTCACCTTGAGAAAATGTTTCACACCCAGAGGTTTACATAAAAAGTTACAGGCCTTATATAGAGTTCCCTGCGGTTCAGTGTGACTTATCTTTGGAAAACTCCTGATGAGAATTTAAATTGAACTTCTGTTAGTTTGAGCAAGGATTGGCCACTGAAATAATGTGTGGGAAAGAAAAAGCAAAAAGATAGCAAAGTCTTTGATATAAAAGTAAAGTACTCTTGGTTTGTGTAAAAAGGAAAACCTTTCTACCCTTTCACCCTGACTTGTTTTCTTCTCTCAAGGTCTTTATTTCTTTCATAGTCACATTAAGTACACAGAAGCGGTTTATTGCCAAAGCGCTACGACTGTGACCTCTACCAATGGTTTCTGTTATGCTGCCGATAGACAAAACTATCCTCATTGTGATGCTGCATTTCGAAGGGCATCAGCTAAAAGCCTTAAATGTAGAAGGTGGTGCAGATTTGACATTTACCAGGTGATATGGAAGCAGGATCAGCTGATGGGGCTGACGGCTCAAAACCACTTCAGAGACAAAGAGAGGATGAGAAGAAGAGATGAGGAGATAAAGTTTCTTAAAGAATCTCTTATCCACAGATAGCTGAAGAATGAAAGCTATGTAAACATATTCTTATCCCCGACTGAGTCCTCTTTGGTTCAGACTATCCATAATATACAATAGGATTATAGTTTTAAAAAGCTTATAATTGAAGCTTATAAGACAGATTCATTTTTACATAAAATGTTTAGTACTCAGTGACACAACTGAACTTCAGTCAGCTTTACTGCTGACTGTTGTTTCTGAGGACGCTGAGATGCCGGACACGCTTTGGGAGCGATCTGTGGCCTTTATCATTAGCTGAGTAAACCACTCCCTGAAATATGTCTGACCGAGTCTGGTGATTAGACGATTTAGTCTTTTTTCTAAATGCTTGCTGATAAACTGCAGCAACATGATTTGCTGTTTCCTGCTCAGGTGATGGAGTTTGTTCTATGAGAACAGCAGGAGTTTAGATGACAGGAAATGATCCGACAGGCAACTTGGTGACCTTATTTTGGGATTGACAACTTACCTGACAGCGTCTGAACTGCACTATAGTAGTAGTAAACAACACCCATCTGGTACTGCAGACAAACACCAAATATGGTCTGACCCTGGGCTTGTGCTGATGAAGGAGAGAGGTGGGGAAGAGGAAAAGTAACTTCAGTCTTTGTGTGCGGTCATGAGCTGGATCATTACAGCTGAAGTTCACTGTTAAGTTTCTCAAAGTATCCAGTTTGTGAAAGTGTGTATTTACTGGATTAAAACAAGGCCACAGGTCACCTACTGCTCCATAACTAGCACCACAAAGAGAGGAATGATGCTCTTTAGCTCTTCCGGCGGCGTCTAGTAGAGCATATTCTCATCGCATGTTTTCTCATAAACAAGTGATGACTCATGGAGCAGCCTGAAGCAGGTTCAGCATCAGGACCTAAAATCAATGCACATCTTTCCAGTCAGTCTTCCCTTACACCTTACAACCACATCTGGCTTTATCTCCGACTCACTGAAGAAAGTCTAAACTGGATTCATGCTCGTTCCTCTGCAGACATTTTCAGCCGTGCTGTCTCTTTAAATGTGAATGTTTGCTTGAGTTTACATTTTGCGACGCAGGGCCCCTTCTTGTTTTCTTAATGGCAACCTTGAGACTGACGGATGGCTGTGTGTGTGTGTGTGTGTTAGCAGAGAGCAGAGCTGTGGGCCGGTCAGAGGTCACATATTTCTCAGACACACTGTCCACATCACTCATTAGTAAACACTGTGTGTGTTTATCTGTGCACATGCGTCAGTGGTGCCTCTGTGGCCTTCTGCAGAAACACAGACTGTCACACTGAGGACTGAAAACTGTTTATACTGTTGGGTCTTAATCACTTCCTTACCTCAACAACACGCACACACGTTTGTGCTTCCACACATGTGAGGACCCTCATTGGCATAATGCATTCTCTGGCCCCGAACCTGATATGAAGGGTCGTAAGATGATTATGGGACAAGAAAGAAAAAAAGTGTGATTTTATTTATCTTGATTGTCCCCGAAGGAAACAGTTAACTAAGTTAGTCACACTTCAGCTAAAATGAAATAAAGATTCTCTCTTTCTGATAAGCAAAACGTCAAAATTAGAGATACGTTTGAATTTTTCTTGACAAAACCATCAAATAAACAATCTGACTTGGTTCAACTGATCACAACTAATGTTGTGGGCCATAAGGGTCCCAGTATTGCCAAAAAAGTCAGCAACCACTGCCATAACCCCAACTTTATTAACCTAGACCTCATTCTAACAAGTCTTAACCCTCCAGGGCCCTGAAGCAGCTGTATATTGCCATGAACAAAACTATGTACTGTATGCAAAGAGAGCGAGAGAAAGATGGGGGCTGGACTTTGCAATTGCATGGTCAGCGTCTTAAACCTCTAGGTCACCTGGAGGTTGTTGGTGCATTCATCATCAAACCTCACATCCTGTATGTTGGTCAAAACTTGTATTTTCACTACACTTCTCTGACATTTTATCATTTTGTTTGTCGGTTCGCAGTAAAAAGCAGATAATTTTTGAGGCAAATATTGGAAGTACAGCATGTTGCATTATGCTCTAGCAGTTTTCCAAATACAGGTAATTTTAGTACAAGATTTGTCTTCTTTTCTGCCACGTTTGCTTTGCATACTTTCATTTAATAACAGAAATCAGGCTACAAACGTAATTCAACATGTAAAATGGATAAAGAAAGTTTGTCAAAGCTTTAGAACTTAGATTTAGTTGAGCAGGCTAGGTGGATTTGAAATTTTAATACAAATTGATTCATCAAATGTGTCATTATTTAGTGTGCTTACATGCACAGTAGTATCCCGGTTATATGTTGCACATTCTGTTGCAGAAACCTGGATGAGCTCATTTCCCAGTTTTGAGAAGCCTAGATATGCTAGCTGAAGCACCCTGACAGGAACCAGGATGCTATGGCTGGTAAATACCTAGTCACTGTCTGCTCTCTACTCGAGTGTATCCTCAACTCGGGTTTCATGTGAGTTTGTCAATAAAACAAAAGAAATATGATTAGAAACAATGGTGGCATTCTGACAGCGGCAACACATCTGGTGATTAGATGGAGAAGCTAAATCTAACAGAGTGGCAAATACTTAAGTTCTATGGCTGCAGTGTCACATATTCAGGGATATTTATGATTCGACTGTTGGGATGAAGAGTTTCTCCTGAATATTAGACATATTATGAAATGTGAGCTGCAGCTTGTGTGTGTATGTGTGTGTGTGGGATGGGATTGGAACTTTTCCCATTCAGAGGAAATACAGCAGTTTGATTTCCTGCCAATAAACAGTTCTGTGTTGGTTTCACTGCAGTCTTCTTTTTTAACCACATCTGCCATATGCTGCTCATGAATATATGTATACAACATGTAAACCAGTGCACACAGTTATCTGCTGCATGTTGTGTAGGCAGAGCTCAACCAATCAGCTGCACACACAGAAACACACATATAAAAATACTTCAGAATCACACTGTGGTGAAACGAGTTTTTCCAATCACAGAAAAAGCCAACATAAACCACTCATAATATAGCGTATGTGTCTCAGCAACATAATTCATACTTAAATGTACCAGGGTGTATACAGAGCCCACTGAGATGCATGGAAGTCATGCAGATACACGTGTTAAAGTGTAAAACATCAAGGTGTTTCTCATCAGCCTGGCAGCTTCGTCTGTTAACTTTAAATGTTCACACAGCTTCTTATCTTCAGATCTTTAAACTGCTGCCCATCACAACAGACTTCCAGCCGTCCAGTGGTGAAGCAAAACAATATTCATAAGCTGATTTAAGGCCCGTGATTTGGAAAATTCAGTGGAGGTCAGAGGATGTTTTGTTCGCGCCCCAAATTTGAGGATATTATCTAAAAGAAACTCTTAATAGTCTTGTGGGCAGAAAGAATATTAAACCTAATTTGTCTTCTGATCTGACACATCTATGGTTAAGGTTTGTTCGTTAGGTTCAGGCACAAAGAGATTTGGTCAGGGTTAGGGAAAGATCATGGTTTGGGTTAAAATAACTTCTTAGAGGAAATCAATCAGAGATTTGTTTATCACATTATACATGTAAGAAAATATTTGTACTGAACTGTGGATTGTTTTTCCCAATTTTTGTGTTCAGGATTTTTTGGGCGAGCCTGACATCATGGATCGATGACGGACTTGAGCCATACTGAGCATGACCCCTCCCCTAACACTACATAAAAGCTAGAGCTTTGTGCTACTGTGTTAGCCTGTTAGCTCGCTGAACGAGAGTCTGTCGCTGAGCAGCCTCTCTCTCTCGTTCTTCGGCTCAGTGGTGCAGTAAAGTTATCAGCGTTTCAGAGCAGAGAATACCGCTTCTTTTTTTTCACGATTTTGAAACCTAATTTTATATACTTGGCAAACACATATTTATTATCGCTTTACACGGACTTTAAGGGTAGAGAACGACTGCGGTCACGGTTATAAGAAACCAACGCTGACTGTAGGAAAAATGAAGCCAACAGCGGTCTGCAGGCGTTTTGTTGACCCGACCATCCACCCCAACCTCCTCCTTCTGCAGACTTTGTGTCTCCATCATAACGTTGTGCTGGAGGACTTTGTCACTCGAATGTAAACACGTTGTTTTTAGCCATTTGCTCAAATGACTGGTGCTGTTGTTTTCCAGAGGGGGCAGTCTCAGTACTTGAGTGGCGGTTCAGGGTAAAAAGACCAATTAAAAAACCAAATAAGAATTTTGATGGTAAATTTCCTGCTGCTTCTTTTGGAAATGTAGTTTCTACTCTGTCAAAACAGTGTTATATGTAATTATATGATTATTTTGACAAATCAAGTTTTCTGGGAGCAGTATTAAACATTATTAGCCTTTCACCAAATGTGCGTATCATCCGCTGGATCAGTGAGCCTCCTGCTTTACTGCTGTTACTGAACAGACAAATGCCCCTCTATTGCCATGAAAGTAATGACTTTACCTGTTGAAAAATAGCTCCCCTGAGAAAAGATGCATCACTTGTGGCATGAAGCGCTCGTAAATAAAAAAACAACTCAAGCGAGAGTGACGGGTCTTCACTGGTATATATATATATATGTGGCATTCTTCACCGCCTAAGGTAAGGAGGAAGCCTCTTGCTCTCTGTGTTAACTCCGACCTGTTTGCTCTCAGAGACTGAGCCTCCGCTCCATATGGATAAGTTACATATTTACCTCTGAAGTTCATGTCCAAAAAGTTCACCTGCGTCGCCTCATCTTATCTTCTTATCATGCTGTATGGGTCTATACAGGTGTCGTAGTTAGTGCTGTTCACATAATGGTGTTTGCCGAAGCTTATTGTATAGAGCTGCACCTGGTCATGTAGATTACCTGGCAAATCTACAGTCTGAAACCAGGTTTAATGAAAAAGAACTAGGATAGCACTCCGATATGACTTTTTAATAATGCCACACGAATGTTTCGGGCAAGAAGCCCTTCTTCAGCGTGTATTCTGGCAATTACACAATCAATATACTGAACATAGGTAGGGTTAATTATAGGTGATCGCAACCAGCACAACAACAAGTACATGCCAACAGGGGGAGCCACAAGCTTTCCAGGCACAGAGTCTCATGATCTCTTCATGAGAAACGAGCGAATGAAATCTCCTCATTCAACCCGTTGGGAATGAGGGTGTCAATGAAGTGTATCCAATATGGATACTGTCCCTATTGCCACCTCTACGAGGCACCTTCACTGTCTCAATGCCCATGTAGTTCACTCAAGCTGTGGTTATGCCTGTTAAAGTAAAGTTATCATCATGATTACGAATAAAACACTTACCGGTACGTTCACAGATCCTGGTTTTTATCTTTCGTTTTCCCAACATAATACTAACTACATGGGCATTTTAACAGGTAAACCACATTATTTGGTGTTACAAGTGACTCTGCCCCTCACCTTTCACCGTGATGTCAGGTTTATAAATGTCAAAACCATCAAGCACAACGCAGATTTCAAGCTATTAACGTTTTCAAGCTTGAAGGGAAAGATTCTTGAGCCAGAACAAGTTTTAAGACGTAACCACAAGTGCATCTGGTGTCTTTTTCTTCCTCTGTCCTGCTGATTTGGACAGATTTTTTATGGATTTGAAGTTCGGTTCCTCCCGTCTTGATTTTATACTCAAGGGTTCTTGGCTGCAGTAATCTAGGTCGCTGTTGGTTTCTGGTTCTGCAGTGTTAGCTAATATCGCTAGTCTGCTTGATCCTGTAAACCAAAGTTTGATCCCCATCCATGTTTTCAAATGAAATGTGCATGCAACTGCAAAGTCAGTCAGTTTGGAGTGACAGGAATATGAACGTACCACTGGGATAGAAATATATAGCTGCATTGCATTCATGAGTGTTCTGCACCGTAGCACTGAACAGCTTTCTCTATAGCTGTTGTTCCTTCACATGTTAAATACACTTATTCTAGAGACTTTGGACAAAATGCAAATTAATGTCGTGTTACTTAAAAACAAAATCTACAACCCTCGTTGCACACAAAAACCTTTTGCATGGCGGCTTTGTTGCTCGAACTGGAAGACTAGGTACTCTGGTTACTCTGCAATCAGAAGTTCCAGAAAAAAACCCCACCCTGGCTACGCACTTTCATGCTAGCTCCGCTCGAGAAGATCTATTTCCACTCTTTGTAATCAACATTATCTGGATCAGATGTGAGGAGCTGGAACAAAACCTGGACTCACAAAGCTTCAGAGACCAAAGGTTGAACCCTGTAGCTACATATTTTTTCAGACTGAATATGGATCCATAGGAGCAGCTTCAGAGCTGCAGCCTCTCTGTCGCTGCCACATCCATCAGGAATGTGTTGAGTGTTTAAAGTTCAATGGCGGGTCGATTTGTGGTATTCATGCAATTCACAAAGAACTCAAAAGTCAATGTGTCACCCTGCATATTTCTGAAGTCGTGTAGAAGACACCTGTCTTCCCTGAAGACAGCTCTCTGAACTGTTAAATCTTTAAAGCCTCACTTCACTTGTTCTGATGTTTGAAAGAATCAGACAAGACACATCAATGCACATTACGTAACACTTCTTCTCCATAAACATGTTTACATTGTGGATTTGTCAAGTATTATATAGACGTACAGGACACTGCAAAGCAGCCTGGTGGGTATTTACAGATTCATATACTTTATATGAGTATTAGTGTGACACTGCTGCTCACTCAAAATGGAGACCCATTTGTTTGCTCCATCCAGGTTCTATGTACTCAACTGCTTTTTCACTGTGATGAATTCAGGAGGGTGTAGTTAGCAGTTTTTTCTCCACCATCAGGGTATTTAAAACATCAAAGTGACACAGCTGTATTTGAGAATAGACAAAGTAAGCGTCAGCAGAAGACAAACAAGAAGTTCAACTCCTACAGTTTGAGAAGAAAACTTTGATGTGCAATATGCTGCAGAACGATTAGAAAGTAAAGAAACTGCATTTAAAGCAACCGTCAGACCTTCTGTAGTGTTTAATGTTTGTTGTGAGCAAAAAGCTATTTTAGCTACAGCTATTATGCTGCGTTCATGTGCTTGTCCTCATTCTCCAGTTGACCTGTGCAAATCGTTGCAAAGACAAACCGGGCGTGCATAAATGTTGAACCAGTCAGTCTGCAAGACGCTTTATTTTCGAACTGCTCATATTCTTGCTCTTCTGGACTCTGCTGTATCATCCCAACATCTTGTTGAGTGAAATGCTTTCATAATTAACAGAAATGATGCCCAAAGTACAAAAATAAGACCCAGAAAAACTTATTTTTTAGTAAGTACTAATCCACTAATCTGCTAATCCGCTAATCCACTCTTCAAATGATCAGGTGATGAGCCTCCAGGTCCGGTCGTGTTGGCATTCATCGATTTGCCAGTGAATTAATTCATAATTATGTCAATAATTAACTTCATAATGCATTCCAAACAGGAAGTATATGTGTAAGGATTAATTCAGAAATCATCATGTAAAACAAATTAGACAGAGCTTCTCTGAGGCTGGCCGCTCAGACATAACTGTCTGGTCCAAGCTGCAGTTTTCAGTTTCGGGACCATGTAAATAACAAACAGGCCTTGGGGTTCACTGGCGAGCCGCTGCCTTCGTCCTTGCCCTCCCCGAGTCTCTTATCTGTCTGAGAAAACAGAGTCGAGGCAGCGAACGCATCTGACAAGTCCAATCGGTCACATTAACCACAGCGTTGGTGGGTTCTGCGTGAAGTGGCCAGGTGTGGTGGTGTTGTATTAAAGTGCAGGTGACATTCAAGACCTTTATAGCTGACTGCTAAACATGAGCCTTTTAATGTTAGAAGCTGCCAATTCACATGAACTTTGTCACGGTGTCCATTTTGTTAATGGATTTTGTCAGTAAACAATCCTCTCGTACATCATTTAGACGGTCACAGGACACCAAATCTCCCCTCTGAAAACCTTCAGTAATAATAATAATAGGATAATATGTTCATACGTTCTTTGTTTAATACTTTTTAAACCATTCATTCGAGGTGAAAAACTTCCCACACTGTAGATGTGGTCGATAGTTTAACCACTGTTCTGCTGGTAACTATGGCAACAATATTGATGCACCATGTTAACAGTTAACTCTCTGATGAAACCTAAAGTTACACGGACTATGAACAAACTTTGAAAAATGACATTTCACAGTAAATAGAGCCTCGTTTTCATTGCTGCTATTATACCACAGCCTCTTAGCAAAGTGTTCCAGTATAATAAAACACTGGACTACAAATATAGAAATCTTTGGCATATTTTCAAGGTATTCCATCGTAAAATTCAAAACTCTGTTTTTCTCTCTTAAAGAATAATTTAAAATGTAGTTTGCCAAAAACAATAGCGGCTCAAACTGCTGTTTCCAAGGTCATACATGAACTTTCTCTCTCATTTAAAAAGTAGTTTTGGTTCAGAAATCTACAGAAACGGGACGAGCAGAGTGTTTGTGGTGAATGACTTTCCATCCAGACAAACGTTTTGTCAGCTTTGCAGACATGGAGGTCATGTGAGCGTCTGCGGAGGAGAGGATTTTGCCAAATGAAATGCCACTGAATCCACAGAGAGGAACGTAATCTGTTTCACTTCTCTGTTTTGTTTTGTCTGCCATTGGTTTCCTCTGCAGCCAACAAAGCCTTCGGAGCGATTTTGCATTCAGTAATAAACGTCTCAGTAAAAAGCGCTGGCTTTCATCTCTGCTGAGTGCGTCCCCTGACTCGTAAGCAGCAGCTGAACACACAGCGGCTCTCTGTGGTCGCACCGCGCTGATCAATAATCATTTCCAGCCCAGGAGTTTTCTCAAGCTCTGTCAATTTGAGGATTGATCCTCTAAATACCAATGTGTGTGTGTGTGTGTGTGTGTGTTTATTCATGCCCGTGTATGTGTGTTTAGCATTTGTTTGAATGCACATAGCTGTGTGTGTGTGTTCAGCCTGAGGCCACAATAAGCAGTGGGCAGTGTGTGTACTCTGGGTAAATAGACTGCTCTCCAGAACAAAGTGATGACTTTGTTTAGATCACTTCCTGCTTCAGTATAAAAACCAAAACAAGCTACCAGGTCCACGGTCCCCAAATAAAGTGATGCTTGACAAAATAAATAGTGTCTTAAAAATAAAACTTTGAGTCCGCCAAAACTGAAACTCGCGCTTGCTACACTGAACAACGTCCGGGGTACTGAGCTGTCACTCAAAAACTCATTAGCCAATGGGGACGCACCCCTGAAAAACCCTGCCCACGCAAAAGGTTTGTGTCAGAACAAAAAGTCAGGCAATGCAAACGAGAGAGCTGGCAGCGTTATCACAAAGCCGACAGTGAGGGCGAAAGTCTGATCAGTGAGAAAGAAGCAGAGGGAGCTGTAAACAAAAGGACATATGTTCAAAAAAGTAAAAGACCAATAGAGACAGAATCATACTCTGAAGTCACGCCCACCGGAGGGGAAAACAATCGGCGCCATAATATGCAACCGAGGGCTGAAACGCCAGCAGAACGCCTGCAGCTAGCTAACAACATTAGATTTCAGCATGGCAGAGGTTTATTTTAGCGCCCTGTGTGTTAACACCAGAGAGGACAGACTCAATATTGTGGGTCTGTCTCAGTGTCCCTTCTCAAGCTAAGCTACTGTAGTTAGCTAAGACGCTAGCTAACATAATACTGCATAGCTTTCTGATTTAGCCACATTCCACTGCACAAGTTGCTTTAGCTTAACTTACAGCAACATAGTTTAGCCTGAAACTGACATTTGGACATTTGAGCAGAGACACGTAGACACACTGAGAGTCAGGACCCCACAGTGTTCCCATCCTTCCTGCTGACGCCTCACATCTGGATCCACTTTTGTCGTCTTAAAGACTCAGTTTTTGGGTTCTGAAGCTTATAAAAACTTAGTTTGGGGTTCACTGCAGCTTTTAGGCATGTTTCTGTTGTTTGCTAGCAGAACGAAGAGACAAGGAGGCGCCTTCACGCAATACAAAGTCAATGAAGAGCGTTGAATTGTTTCCCCCTCTGGTGTGGGCGGGGCTTTATTGCACTCTGTCTCTATAGTTTACACCATTACACAAATAATTTGTTTGCAAGTTATAAGTTTTACTTTTGAGATGACTCAAATTCTTATTTTTGTTTGATATGTAAGAAGTTTTGTTTGATTATATTGACCCAAATCTGATTCCATACTTTTGGTCCTTGCAACCGAACGAAGTGGAACGGCAGCATCGTACTCTTTGCAACAGAAATGTAGAGTTTCATGACAAACATAGTCTTACATTTGAGACACTAAATACTACATGTAGCAGATTCAAACACATGAATTCTCCTGTTAATCCTGAGTTCCACATGGATGAAATTAGGTTCACACAGCTGGAAGCCACTGTAGACTGAAAGTGTTTACTGTTGGACAGAAATAGCTGTAGCTGCCGGGCCTGCTGCTAGCTTTGACACAGGGGACCAGTACTGACTTCCACTGATGCTACACTTTGTGCATACCACTGTATCCTGAAATTCACTAGCAGCTCTACGTTTTCAGGCTGGAATAAAAGTGCAGAAAATGTGGTGGGAACGTGGGGAGAACATACTTTTGCATCATCTTCGGCTCTGATGTCGCAAGGCTTGCCAAGGTTCGGAGCGCTGCGTTTTAAAATAGCACGCTTCTGTGGGAAAATCATACCAGCACAATGTGAGAATCTCACCACCTAAAACCTTCGTCGCGGACTCCAATCCGTCATGTCAGCTACTTGAATATCTCAAATCCCCCCCCCCCCCCCCCATTTCGTCCAACTCAGTGCAGAGCGCCGGTGCAGAGGGTTTTTTTTATTTGTGTGTCTGTGTGTGTGATTGGGCCAAATTTTCTGCTCCAGTTTCCCAGCCTGTCCGCTCAGCTTCCTGCACTCGCCTGCTGCAGTTTGGTGAAACACACTCGTCTTAAATCAGCCAGCTGGATGGCAGCGGGAGGAAGTGTTCAGGCCTGTGTTATGAATTATAGCGTATAGTATGTGTTCTTCTCTAAACTACTTTTCTGTATTCCTTCACGTCACTTGGCTAAGATGGTTCTAAGTTATATAATATTATTACATTTATTCATAATGTAATAATATTAAACAGATATATAGATCAAAACAACAGTTTGTGGTTTTACAGGGAGTTTTGTGCTGGAACTATTTCTTGGTGGACAACAGTCGGTGCAGTGACTGTGTGCTGCTTCCTGAGCGGATGGATAAACTGTTGTTCGTGAAGAAATAGTTCCAGCGTATAACTCCCCCTAAAACCACAAATTGTCATTTCTTACATGTATGTTTGTGTACAGGTTAAACAAATAAGATACATGTTAATTAGTTCCTAATTTCCTTTTTTTTTTACTTTGGGCAGAGCCAGGCTAGCTGTTTCCCCCTGCATCCAGTCTTTATGCTAAGCTAAGCTAACCACGTCATCATGAATCCAGCTCAGTACAATATTTGATACACGGAAATGAGATGGATATTAATATTTGCATCTGGCTCTCAGAAAGAAAGCAAATAAGCTATTCATTCTTTTTCATACTGTCATTTGACATTTGTTAAAACATGAATTTCAAGTGCTTTTTTTTTGTAAGGCATAATGAAATCACTCAGTAGCCAATTTCAAAAGTGTGTTTTCAGAACCAAAATGCAGTTTGCTGCCCTGATTAAGTCATTTCATCAAGTCCAGACGCCTGAACAGCAGGAGCTGTGTCACCTCTATGTGTAAACCCAGAACCTATTATATATAACCTAATTAATTAGACAACCAACAGGTAGCCATGATTTCACTTTAGGACTAATAAGATCTAAATTAGTTTTAGTGTGACATGATACGCAGAGTAATAACATCAGAGCGCGATGGGTAATCGCAGGGTCGGCTGTAGAACAATCAGGTTTCACTGATGTGTGATTACAAAACAGATAAAACCCCCAATTTTCTCTGTTTACATCACTTACAAGTGCGTGATTTGTAATTTTTTGTATTCAGCAGTCATTTGTTCAGGTATTATGTATATTAAAACATGCATATACAAAAATATTTATGTTGCAGAACATGCTCGTGCAAATGTGCACTTTTGCTTGCATTTTCTGTAGGTATGCATGCTGAAAAACATGAAAAACACATCTATGTGCAGCTTTGGAGGTGTGTTACTGATCTGACAGCTGCTGTGTCATGGAGGAGGTCAGGTGAAGGACTGACTGACTGACTGAGCACTGATAGGGACTAAATCTACACCAACCAGGCTGAAACAGAGAGCTGCAGCAGCTGAAGCAGCTTGTTGTGGCTGTAGATCGGTTCAGTAACGCCATGATAAGGCAGAGCTGTTTTAAAATGGAGGTCAGTGTGACACAGGAGGTGAGACTGTGCTGTTTTTAGCCCCAGGCTGGATTCAAAATGGGATACTATTTCTGTCAGTGTCCTGTGAAAACCATGTTTCTCCAAAATGTTTGTTGGAACAAAGAAACAGTGCTGCTAATGCCAACCGATGCATTTGGGATTTTTTTGTCATTCCAGCCAAGTTTTTATTTTTTTATGGGCCAGTATTGCATACATTGTCTCAAAGGGTTTACAGGCGGACAACAGCAACAGTTCCTGACTGAGCACAAGCTCTCTAAGGGTGTTTTCAAACCTATAGTTCATTAACTCTGGTCCGAATCAGTGGGTGAGTTGGTAAACCCGATGCATTTTCCCCTTGGTTCAGTCAGGCACCAAAATGCATCACTAAAAGCAGTAAGAAGGTCCTGAAGAAGGTCCTGTCAGCCCAAACATCAAGAAGGCAGCATACTTGGTTGCTAGTCCAGGTCAGACCTTGATTAATTCTGTTGATTTTGCTCATCCACATCCCAGCATGCAGAGTGCACCTGGTTAAATCTCAAACTTACAGAGTACGACTTGAACAACACAGGTTTGAAAACAGGTGTGAAAGGTTGCTTTCACACTGACAGTTTAGTCCGAATCCACAGGAGGTTAAAAAAGAAACCGTACCACAGTCCTCCTGAAGAAGGTGGTCTGAGACTGGTTTCAGTTAAACTGTGGTACAGTTCATCTGCAGTAAGAACACAATCTAAACTCCTGCAGGAAGGAAATGCGTGTGGTGATAACATCATTTTAGTAAGCCAAGTAATGTGGAATTCATTATAATGTGAATATATATATTTACATTCTAATGTATTCCACATTAGTTGGAATGCTAATTAATGAGCTTAGACGCCAATGCTGCACATATTCTATTAGAATATGTGCAGCATTGGCTCTGACCTCGTCACTCCCCACAAGGACAGACCAAGCTCAGCACAGCAGGGAGTGACGATAATGGTAGGGAAAAAGGGGTGCTTGTTTTGTTACTACCTTGTTGTCAGTATGGGTGGTCATGCTCTCTTGCTCACATGGCCATCACCTGTATATTGCTCTCCATTTTGTTCTGCAAACGTCAAAATGGGTCGCTCGTGGCATTTCCCTGCAACAGTAGTAACTAAACACGCGGACGACAGTAAACAAGTCTCCAAGCAGACCAACAGGGTTAGAGGGCGGAGGAGCGAGCAAACTCTGATTAGGACTCTAACCAACAAATACAGCGTAAAAACACTGTAAAAAACAAGAATAACACTGGAAGAAACCTTAGAAAAGAAATAAAATAAAATAGATTTATTCTATCTAGAGAGAAGAAAAGAGTTACCAAAAGAATAAACTGTATAACATATCATGTAGTAAATCTAGTATTAAGAGGTCCAATACCGAGTGTGGGAGCTTCTCAGCTAGTGTTTTATTTTACTTCATGCAAACATGGAGGGGAAAATGGTCTGGACATGATCTTAAAAAAGCTTCTTCATCTGGTTCCTCATCCCGAAACCAAACTGTCGTTAGGGCTCCTGCAGCTACTGCTGAGTGTGTCCGCGCAGGACGAGGAGTCGGACAGTGACAGCTTTAACCTTTCACGTGTCATCTTGGACGGCAGGAACACAGAACCTGCCAGGCCGCGCTCTCCACTGCTCCGAGGTCGGGGATTTACTGAGACCCCAGGACCTCCTGGAGACCTCCATCTGCCTCACCAGAGGGACAGGAGAAAGGGATTACAGTCTGACCCGCAAAAAATGTGCCAAGAGAAAGCAGAGATCATATTGACAGAGAGGAATACAATATCTGGGCACTATTTATACATATCTCCTCAGTTTTGTCAAAACGTGCAAACCAAATCCGTCTATTCACAGTCTGATCTAAAAATAATATTTTAAACAAAATACAGCACGTGGTAGGTTTATTTATTTTACCCATAGATGGTTGTCAAAAGGAGATTTCCCAACATGGACACGAAACTCTTCTGGTTGAATTATCAGTATAAACAATTAAAACCTACTGTAGACTTTGTTTAGTAAAATTCAGCAATTTTAATCAATTCACTTTTGCATTTTGAGTTAAGTTAAAACATAGTTCATAAATACCTGATACTTACTGTAACATTTTAATACTATAAGGTTGAAATTAACCAGGAGACGTTTGTGTTTCCATGTCAAGAAAAATTGATTTTGAAAAAAAAATCGTTAAAGCTGCATTTATTTATCTATTTACTTGTTTTTGGCCACTTGGGGGCAGCAGAACAATATTGACATTATCGCCATATAAAGTTGGCAAACTTTTAGCAAACAACTGCCTATTTACACATCCAGAAGACACGGAGCAACATTAGCATTCATTTGGAGCTGTATGTGTGTCCACATGATGAATGTAAATGAATGATGAAGGAAGGAAAAGATCTGTCTCTTTAGCTGCTAAATGCTCCACTGTGTTCACCAGCTAGTCGCCATCTTTGTCTTTCTGCTATTCGGTGCTGAGCAGGTGGTGTACAGTGGGTTTATCAGAGCTTATTTGCTGAAAATAGCCAAAACAGTAAAGTTGCAGGCCGTAAAACCAAAACTAAGATGCTAAAATGCTTCAGGACCTGCTGACTATAAGTGACACCTATCACACATAGACAAATGACCCATTGTTATTATGAAACTATTGATTAGTGCAGCTTTAATCATGAATATGCTACACACATAGGTGCTTTAACTTTGTGTAATCATTTAGAAAGAAGAGGACCCAGCTGAGAGAAAAGATAGTGAAAGTGCATCCACAGACTGAAAGAGAAAAGAGAAAAATAATCCCAGGAGGGAGAGTCTAATTTAGATGTGCCAAAGAAAATATAAAGAGAGCGAGAGACTGGCTGCAGAGAAGGGAGGAGAAGCAATTCAGAGGATTGAAATTACACACCCAGGACAGAAAACACTGCAGGTGAAGCAGACGAGAGCAAAGACATGGTGAAGAGGGGAGGCTGGAGTGATGATGGAGGGATTACTGCAGAGAGGAGAAAGTTGGAGGCGAGTGATGTAGCAGGGTACAAGGGGAAAAGAGAGCAGAGCCGAGCAGTGGCGTCGGTGTGTGGGCGTGACAGATGACTCGCCAGAGAGGGTGGGAGTTTGAGAAAAAATCTGAGGAGAACTCAGCCATCTGCTCCTTCAGGGAATTGTGCTCATCTTAAACCGCTTTGCCACATTTCGACTTGCCAGACGCGAATTTGATCGTCGATTAATAATGTTGTATAAATACTTTTTCACTGAACGCCGCCGTGATCAATCATGTGTTTTGTTAACTCAGCATCTTGCGGGGTTGAGGGATTGGAGAGTCGGTGGTTAAGGGAGGCAACTGCTGAACACAGTGGAAAAAAAACAGGAGGAAAAAAGATGCAGGTGGTGTTAATCATGGTATGTGCACTCTCAGGAAAAATAAATGGACCTTAGAAAGATGCTTTCCACTGAGGTCTTGCATTTAAAAACAGAGTGCAGATCCTTAAAAGCATCTCAGTAGTTTCTAAATTTCACCTGATCGTGAATCTCATTAAAAAGTCCTCATCCCTAAATCATAAAATAGGTCGCCTGTCAGCGCCTTCCAGAACAAATCATATTAGTGTTTTCTCATGAGCCAGCGCTACCGTTAAGTTTAGGCGACTAACACCACTTGGTAAAGGTTGTTCATGGTTAAAAGAAAACAACGTTTAGAGAGAACCTGAAAAACGGTCCTCAACATCAAAATTCACTTCAGAAGAGTGATGTCACGGTGTACTGACACACCCTGGAGTACACTTCTACATCACTGCAGTAAAAAGAAGGTTTTCAGGGGCGCTGAGTTAATTAAAGTGTTTGAACAAAAGACTCTTGTCGTTTTTCTGGTGAGCATGGCCACCCAAAATTGTCATACATTGAATTCACAAGGTCCTCATCTCAACATTTGATCTGTTTTTGGTGTTTTTTCTCTTCTCACATATCTTTCCCATTTCTGTGTGGACCGTATGCACGGCCAAACATGTGTGAACACGTCCATGTATGCAGACACACAGTGTTGCATGAACAGAATCATGTGTGCATGGGGACTCTATGTCCATGTATCCGCCCCTTTAACCCTCCAGCATCATTGTTCCAAAAGGCTGTCTTAAATTTGTTATTTTCCAAATCCTTATGTTTGAAAGGTCAAAAAAATCCATTTAACTGAATTAATTTAAAGATGAAGTGGCTGAAGTGAGTGGCTGGCAGATCAGACTTCCTTTTGTGCTTCCCTGACTGTAGTTTGCAGGTTAAATTAAGTCTTTTGTGCGACCCAGAGCATTTTCTCCAGGTTGTCTCGGCCCTGCCGCAGCTCTTCAAACACTAAAACCACACGCCCAGCAGCGAGAAAGCGTGCCTTTGGTTGAAAAGAAGCCATTGTTTGCCCAGATGATTGTGACTCATTGTGCTGGCAGCACAAGCCGGGAGTCAAATGATGTGATGTGGCAGAGAGACCTCCATTGTGGCCCGTATAAAGCTGCGGCAGGAACGGCGGCCCTGGCAGATAACGACTGTTGGACGTTCAGGGGAGTTTCGCATGAATAGAGGAGTAATTCAGTCTGTGGCGACGAGGTGATTAGCATTTTGAGTGGATTCACCGCCGGCTCTGTCCCATTCACGGGGCGAATCTGTGAGTAGCCAGCAGAAGCTCTCAGTGGTCCGGTTTGTTTGAGAGGAAAAGGTCACGTCTGCTTTCAGAGACGTTTTGACAGATTTCACATTTACAGATGGTAGAACAAATAGATGGTTTTGGTGTCAGCCAAGAATAATCTCAAGGTGTTGTGAAGTTCATAAAAATCACCACATATGATGATCTTACATTTTACCCCATTTTCATTCACTTAATGCTGTTTCGCCATTTACAGCAGCTTTTGTTTCAAGCATTTTTTAAATAGCAAAGAGAATTAATATCGGCCATTTTATAACATTTGCACTTTGAGATGTACACATTACAAAAAGCCCTGCCGACTAGCAAAATAATTGTGACAGACTTATTCAAGTTCTTTTTATTCCTCATACATTTATAACTCATTTTATGTGGTAAAAACTCAAAACGTAGGACCCATGGAGACTGACAATACAATGAAAACTCCTCAAAAGAACATTGATAAATATGAAATATGAAATAACTGAGAAACCAGGTAGGGTGTGTTTTTTGTTTCTCTTTGCTTTTAAGTCAGCAGGCAAGTGCTTTACTAATTGCTTAATGGAAGTTAAATGACAAAAGAAGAGCTATTTAGAATAACTGTCAACAAGTAACAGCTAAATTAAACTAAAAACCCAAGTGGAGACAGAAGTTCAAAAGTTCACCTGCATGCAACAGCTCTGGTCTGATTCACCTGATTTTATGAAATTTGGTATAAGGTTTGAAAAGAAACGTGTGATTACATTTTGACATTTGGGCGTGAATCCAGGAATTGCTTAACATTGTGAGATCAGCCATTATTGAATATCTTTGCTATTTTTTCATGATCTGCTGCACATAGTTGAATAAATGAAAGGGATTTGGCACGTATATCCCATGGTTGTTTGTCACTCTGAGTGTTTAGATGCAGCTTCGGATCCAAGAGTGGATTAAACACATTTGGATTGTGTTTAGGACGGAGGGATGTGCTCTCTGAGCGCTTTCTAGTCATAAAACTAAGATTGTTGCCTTTTTTAGGGAGAGTAAATAAATAATTTCCTTGTCAAAATACTGTCATGGTTGGAAAACAGATCTTCAGTTTTTCTACAGTGAACGCAACAGTTTGGAATTCAGAGGCAGAATTTAAAACATACAGAGCACATTTTATTTTTCCTGGCTTTTCCTAATGAACAGGATGGATTGCCAAGTTGTTTTTGGCAATTTTAAGCATCAACATACAGACTTTATATTTCAAACAACAAATTGTACCGTTCTTGAGTCTTTGCTCCTAATAAGCCTGATTTGTTGTGGGATTGAAGTCCTGTCCCCCATCGAGCAGACAGATGGTGATATCCATGAAAAAATGCTTCAGCTGAAGGAGTAAGCCAGGAATCTGCAGGTGTGTGTGTGTCTGTGTGTGTGTGTGTGTGCATTGAGCCTGCCTACACACTGTGCTATCTACTGCACAATGACTGCTTACCTACAGCTCGTAATCACATACAGATCCCAGGATTTCCATTCAGTTTGCTGAAGAAATGATTCTTTGCTGATGATACAATGGTTTACATGTTACACACTTTTACAGCTATTTGGAGACTGCTGGTAGCTTTGACATGTTTTTTTAATTGATCAGCCAACTCATATGTAATGGGTTTACTATTAAGGGATCTTTTTACCTAAATTAAAGGAGATTGGGGAATGATGATAAAAACTTCACTCCCAAAAAGCCCATTCTACAGAGCTAGACACCAGATATTATGTTGAGAGGCAGAGGGCCAAAAGTCTATTTTTTCATACTTTTAATAAAACATTCAGGCTTGTTACAAATAGCGGAATTTTAACTCTTTCCCGCTGACCAAGGTGCTGATTGTTCACTGAGGATGAATATGGGAATTAAGTATTACTACCATCTCTGTAAGGTGTGAATTAAAGTAGCCAGCTTCAGCAGGCGTTTGAGAAACTCAAAAAGCTATCAGACAGCAGTGTTGTCTCAGAAACAGGTATTTTAATTTCCTCTCGCTCTTAGCATCTCAGCCGTGGAAGCATTTTTTCGCATTCTTAATTAGAAGTTCTTGATCTGAGAGGTGAGAAACTAAATGTGAGAGTCTCTGTAGTCCAGGATGATGGAATATAGGACTAAGTTTGTCTCTTTTTGTTATTTGCATTTCTACTGTAAAGGCTTCAGCGTCTTTCTCAAGATGAACATCACAGATTCTAACCACTAGTACTGTTTTCTTCAGTTTCTTTCTCTGTAGCATTTGAACTCACATTACTGTTTCCTCTCCTCATGTTTAAATAAGCTTTGCCTGATCTGGAAGAGGAACATATCATGCTGGGAGGCTCTCTGAGGAGCATGTGGTGCAGGTTGAGAGAATACAAAAATGCAATATGACAGATGTTTCTCCATAAATGCATGACTACTGCATATAATTTGTGTGTGCACTTTGACGAGCTTCTTGGTCTCTTCCCTTATGAAAGCTCATGCAGACATGTCAAATTCTGCACGTGCTGCCTCATACAGAAAGGTCTGTACACTGTGAGGCTGCCTGTACAATACACTGATTCATTATTACCACAAAGAGAGGCTGCTCTCTCATCACTCAGTCATTTGTGGTGATATTTCATTATTTTCTATCAGGAGCTTCCAATGTGCATAAGACTTGATTTTTGTGGTTCTTTGTTTGGTTTATTTGTGTAGAATGTGCTTCATTCTTATTGCACTTTCTTCATAATGAATGAATGAATTAATAATTTCTATAATACTAAAATTAATTAATTTTTCCCTTCTGTTTCAGAGGCCAGAGATCCAAAATGGGAGGCAAGCTCAGCAAAAAGAAGAAGGGATACAACGTAAACGATGACAAGGCCAAAGACAAGGATGCCAAAGCAGAGGGGGCCTCTGCTGAGGAGAGCGAAGCACCAAAAGACAGCAAAGACGAGGCCCCGGCTGCCACCGATGCTAAGGAGGTAGCGAACGACACAGCGGCCAAGGAGGCGCCGGCAGCAGACGCTGCAGAGGCCAAGGAGGAGGAAAAGAACGCAGCTCCCGCAGCAAAGGAGCCAGAGAAACCTGCCACCAACGCTGAGCCGAAAACAGAGGCGCCCAAGAGCGCAGAGCCCGCCAAGGCTGAGGAGAAAGCAGCTGCCCCCGCCCCGGCCAAAGAATCGGCCCCTGCTGCCAAGGAGCCCGAGGCTAAGGCCGTGGCGCCTGCCCCGGTGGCTGAGAGTAAAGATGAGGCCGACGCCAAAAAGACTGAGGCCCCTGCGGCACCAGCAGCCAAAGCCGAGGCGGCCCCTGCTGCCTCCCCTGACCCCAAGCCCACAGAGGCGGCAGCGGCGGCTCCCGCACCGGCAAAGGAGGCCGCCGCGGCCCCTAGTTCAACACCAGCCACTGAGCCTCCCGCCAAGGAGGCGAACGCCACAGAGGCACCAAGCAAGGATCAAACCGTAGCAGTTCAAGATTAATGGACAGCTTCTTTTCGGAAATGAAAAAAATAAGTACCTAACCCAACGACGATGAAGATAAAAAAAATGAAATGAAATTAACTAGCCCACTCATATTATGATAATAATGATAATAATAATTGTAATGATGACGATTTGTTGAATGAGGAGGCCTGCAGCAACCACCTGGAGGAGTTTCCAGCCGCTGCAGATGATTATTGCTATTATTATTATGTTTTATTTTATTTTTTTCTGCTGTAGTATTTGAACTTTGATACGAGTCTGTGTCGGCCATACGCCTCGCCATTCCACATCCATCACCCCTCTCCCTCATACGGTCAAGAGGTTTAACCTGACTCCCATCTCAGCACCCTGCACCCTCAGCTCTGTGGATGTCACAATATCACAATTTGGGGGGGTGTTTAAGAAATCACTTAACCAGCTGGACTTCCATTGAATCTGTCCACTCTTCAGCTCTCCCCCCTCCACTCATCCTCCTCTTCAGAGTATCGTGTTCTCAGCTTTGGCCTGGTACCTCCAGTTTTTTGGTGCCATGGAATTGTAGTTAGATCCTTTTTTAGCCCGTCTTCCCCCACGGCTTTTTGGTATTGTTGGGTTGTGTTGCTACCCATTTTCCTGTTTGGGTGACACGCCACTCTGAGAAGAACTCTTAGAGGGAGTTTAAATTTGCTGTGAGGACTGAGAATGTTCAGGCTTTCTAAGACATTTCGGAGGTTGATAAAGGCTGGCTTTGCAAAGCGAAACACATTCTTAGACGCATAAAACAGTCGTAGGAATTTTTCAGATAAACTTCTAGATTTTGTACTGAAACCCTTAGGTATATTGTAAGTGAACTAAGTGGTTTTTTAACATTTGTAATACGCTTTTAAAATCTGCAAAACCTTGCTGACAAGATCTCTGCAGTGCTCTTAGAAAGTCTGATGGAAATCTCTGATCCTCCGTCCAAATCTGATGACCAATCTGAACAGATTTCTACTTTAAAAGACATATCTACTGCTGACCTGGGTGAAATAGGCTTTACGATCACGTCCTAGGGAGAGTTTCATCTGTCTTTGAATACCAAGTTGGTGACGTTTACTGTATCATCAGGAGAATTCAGATCGCGTTGGTTCAGTTGTCTCTCTCAAAAAAAAAAGACTTAAGTTCTTAAGCTCTTTTCTGTGATTGTCTTCACTTTCTAGACTGTGTTGCTGGAAGAAGAACTCAAATCCTTCACTTACTTAAGTAAAAGTTTGTAAGACATACTTAGATATACTGTAAGTAAAAGTCTCTCATTCTACTTAAGTCGAGGATTAGCAGCAAAATATACTTAAGAAGCTAAAGTATATTGATAGGAATGTGATAGGAGGAATGCACTGCAGTGACAGAATATTGTTGGAAAAATGTGACAAAACTATTTTAATTCAACACTCTTCAACCAGTAGATTCATTTAAAATTGGCATACGCAATAAAAGTTTTATTTTGTATAGCAGGACCATCAGTAAAGCAGTCTGCCCCGTGGAGCAAACCTCACCAGTTTGGTGTCTAAGCAGGTGAAAACAGCCCAGATGAGGTCATTTGCCGGTGCTGTTTGGCCCAGGTCTGTTTGGATCCGTGTAGCTCTGTGACTCTCACTCATTAGCAGTCTGATCCCATCGAGGACAGGAGGGGGGGGATTTCAGTGAATGATCAGAGCCATCAGCAACCTACTCGATCGACTGTGGTCCACAAACATACGCCATGCTATCATTATGGGATGGAAAAGCCTTGCACATCAAAAGGGAGCTTCTGATTTCGCCATTTTCACCCTTCATTCATTTTCCTTTACTTTTCAGAAATATATATTACATATATGTACATATATGCAGAGGTGGAAGAAATACATCTTTTACTCAAGTAGAAGTAGCTGTAAGAAAGATTGTGTGTCTAGTTTTCGGGATTGTCGTGCTTTAGGATCAGCAGAAAGGATGGAAGAAAGAAAAGTACTGCAGTAAAAAAGTACTTAAGCATCCAAAGCTTAGGTACTAATAGTGAAGAAGAAACTTTGCATCTCCAGTTTTGGTGATTTTCATGCTTTTATAAGAGCTGAAAAATAAAAAAAATTAAAGAAGTACAGGAAGACACATGAAAGGAAAGGAATGAGGAAAGATTGAAGGACAAGAAATCTGAAATCTGAATTTGCATAGTAAGCTGTTGGATAAATATATTGGAGTAAATATGACAAAATTGACATCTGACATAAATTGGACTAAATACTTAGTAAGGAACCACCATCCCCAAATTGTACTTAACTACAGTGCTTCAGTAAATGTACTTTTGTAATTTCCACCTTTGCATATATATGTAGGTATATATGTATATATTCACTCATCTCAACCATCCATTTGCCAGCTTCTCAGTTTCATCCAACTGACACACAACGTTTTCCTCCCAGCACTTGTCAAACCGTAGCAGAAACAAACACTCGAGGAGCGCAGTGTGTCACTTGGTTCAGTTTTTCTTCCTCTCTTGACTCAGTAAATTGCATGTCCGTGGTTGGGTGAACCTGTAGTCCTGTCTTTTTGGTCAAGTGGAAAAAAATAATTTCTCAGTCTGCATCCATGACAACTACAGTTGATATCTTCATTCCATGTGTCACCACTGCTATTTCCACACCACACGTTCATTCAAAAACAAACAAAAAGATGATATGGAAATTGATGCATTCAAAATTATATGTACTTGTATAAATGGTGCAACAGTAATAAAATGTAAGAAATTGACTGAAACTTGAGGATTTTGTGCAAGTCAACTTCTTTCATGCACTCACAAGTTAACAAAACAAAGGATTAGGTGTCTGTATTTTTCTTACTGTCAACAAATCCAATGAAAAGACCAAAACAATGTGTTAGTCTCCCACTGAAGACGTAAATCTTTAAAAACAGATCACAAATATTTAGTTTCATTTTTTAAAAATGTTCAGTAATTTCCCAAAATGGCTGGGCACTGTAGTTTTTTATCAAACGCTACTCAAACTGGAGGAAATAGTGCATTTGTTGGGGACTATTTTCAGCGGCGGATTAATCCACATTTGGTGCTCTAGTGATTAGATGTTGTCTCTATAGATGTTCATTAAGCTCACCAGTTGACGGATGAAATTGAGCTTTTGTCTTGCCTTTATAGCAACGTTATGACTTTACTGAAAAATATGTAAAGTAGACCGGAAATGTGAGAATACAACAACTAGAGATGAAATAATTAGCTGATCAACAGAAAAGCAATTGGCAACAATTTTGCTAATAAATTTGTTCAAGCAATTTCTGAAACTGTAATCAGCATTTTGTAATCACTATTTCCTGATATTTTGTAGACCAAACAATTTACAGATTAATCCAGATTATCAAAAACGTGTAAAATCAACTGATGGACCAGCTTCGGAGGGCGAGGCTGACCAGGTGAGCTACGTCAGCTGATGGCTGGATGAAGCGATGCAGCAGTAATATCATGCTGTATTCTGATTGGTTGGTTTGTGTTGGTGGATGTGTCTCACAGTGTGATCTCATGCCTCGCAAAATCAACAGTCCTCAGCTCTTGTATGTGTTAAGGAAAAATAAACAACAGAAACCAAAATGATCGCAATAACAATTTGTCAAATGACAATGTGAAAATAATGTGACAAACCAGGTCTCTTATAGAGACGAACCTACAGAGAATTATGAGCTGAACCTGCAGCTCCCCTCGTCCTTACGGAGCTTCATAGTGAGTTTCATCTCATTATTTAGCTGTCCAACATGCAACTTTACTGTTTTGGTTCACACTTACCACTCTCATAGTGTCGTTTCTGGGCAGGCAGCTGTTTTTAGAGAAAAAGCTCTGAAAACCCTCTGTACACTAAAGCGAGTAGCTACCACAACAGCTAGTTGTGTGAATGTCGGGTGGTCCTTACCATCCAACACATTAGCACTTAGTAGATTAGTAGACAACAATTAGTAGATTAATAAGTCTATCGAACATTTATAGCAAACAATTTTGATAATCGGTTAATCATTTAAGTCAAAAATATCAAACATTCTCTGACTCCAGCTTCTATATGTGACGTGTTTTTCTCTGTAAATGGAACATCTTTGGGTTTTGGACTGATGGTCAGACAAAAAGCAAGTTAAAGACGACATCATGGACTCTTTATTCAGCATTTCTTTCAAACATTTTATAGATTAAATGATGACTCAATAAGTCAAAAAATACTCAAAAGATTAATTGATATTATATAATGCACAACATTAAAATTTAGAATAGACGTTTCTTTGTTTTCCATTCATAGCCACACATTCATGATGTTTCGAGGTAGCACTTGATACATGATGTGGTGTGATACTAATGGCCGCACCCTTGACACACTGTACGTGTCAGAGTCACAGGGTTGTTTTAGTTGACTGGGTTCGTACAGATAACCCACAGAGCACCACAGGTCGTGGCGTTACAGCTGAGCAATGATTTCACTCCTCCTTATCACATAAAAAAGAAATTTTTTGATGGGGAGACCAGAAAGACGACAAATAGGAAGAGACAAAGCCTTGCTAAGGGTTAGGGTAGAGATTGATGTCTTTATCTCCTCCTCTTTCTCCTCGCCCTCCCTCCCTCTCTGGGAGGGAGGGGCTGTAAATCAAGGACTTAATCTCACTGCTGTGATTTACACCTGTTCAGTCGCCGTTTCTCAACCGGTAATACCTTCCCCATGCCTTTACTCAGGCCACAACATGGTTAGATAAGATGTGATGCTGTACAGAAATAGGAACTGGGTGGGATGTAACCCATAAACCTAACACAACACCTGATAATGTAAGAGGCCAGACTACACATGCTGTGTCACATGAAGAAGCTGCTGTTGCAGACTTGCTTTGAACAGTTTGGGAGGATTTTAACCTCAAGAAATATCCTGGGTAGTTGGGTTGGATTATTTCATGGCCTTCATCAGGTCTGAATTATTAGCGATATTAGAAAAAGCGTTAAAATGTTTTACTTAAATTAAAGTACTGCTACTTTCTGGACAATTTCCATGTGAACTAGAAGTAAAATGACCCATGTTGTCACCACTAGTTGGCAGTGGAAGCCAGATTATGAAACTGGGTGCAGCTACTCTTTAAGCGTAATCTAGTTCATACTAACAATAATCAATAATTATTGCTAAATTTGCCATCTTAGTTTAAAAGTATATAGATGCTCGCACCGGTTTGATGCAGAGTGTTAATGAGTCACATGGGCGGCGCCAGAGATTTTTTATGCTGGGACTAGTTGTTGGAGTTAATTGGAGGCTTAATATTTACTGGTGGAGCTATAGACTTTGAATTAAATACCTGAATAAACAGTGGAGTAGACAGATAAACTGTGGCTTCAACCTCGACGGAATTTACGTAGGAGAAAACACGGACAACGAGAAGCTAAAACCGTCTCTTTTTCAGACAAACATAAACAAGGGACGTATCCCAGAGAATGGGCAAAACAACAGCCAACTAAAGAAAATCTGATTTTAATGTCAAGTGTTTGGTCATTTCTTCATGGGGCTTTTGTATTTCTTGAACTGCATTTGCTTTTGCAAATTAGCTAAACGTAGTTTCTGGGAGACAGGGTTGGCTAGTGCAACTTGCAACAAGTTCAATACTTCCAATACAAGTTATTGTAAGATAAAACAAGAGATCTACAGACACTGGAACTTGTTAAATTCCATCTCTGTTTATTAGTGGAGATACAGAGCAGCATGATAAAGATTTCAACCCTGAAACACAACCACACACACACACACACACACACTGTCTCTGGCGTGCGGTGGCACAAGTGATGCATTCTGACATTTCTATTTTTGTTTGTTTTCATTTGAAAACACTTGCAATGCTAGGTCTGTCTGACTGTCAGAAATATTAAAATGCTCAGAAGCAAAAGCTCTGACCTTTAGTACGTGGAGTGAATCAGAACCCCCACAACACACACACACACACACACACACACACACTCAGGCTGCAGAGCTTCACATCAGCAGGCTTCACGCGGAGGCAGAAAACTGGCTGAAGACAGATGGTGAACAATGGGGGAAAATAAAACTTTTGTCTCAGCTGCTATTTTCTCTCACAATCCAGTCCATCAATCCCCATCAAAGATAACGCCTGAGATAAAAGAGTCAGACACGCAGTAATTACTGACAGACAATGCCGTCAGACTGAGGCCTTATCATCGTCTGTCAGAATGACTGTAAAGTGTCAGATAGTGATGAGATGGATGCAGCAGGTGCTTCCGTTGAGTAAGAACAAACACTAGAGGTAGGAGCTTGTTAAACATCTAACATGGAAAAGTTAAAAAGCACGAAATGAAATACTAAAATCTGGTGATGTTCTTATTGTAACTTTCAGTGTATGATTGGTTTAACTTGCATCCCAGATGGTTTGAAAACACATTTATCAGGACCTCGTCTCCACCCCTCCGTGTAAAGGTTGGTGCACTGCTGTTCCCGAGCGACGCAAGTGTGTGGAGCGTGGATGTATTATGAGAATGGAAGTTGCTTACACAGCACTAAATCCTCATGGTATAAAAATGTATAATTCAAAGCTGACCTTGTTTGCACTTTGAGGTGTCCTGTCGACAGTTTTACAGACTACCGACTTTACAGACTCTTTCAGAAAGCTTTTTGGGCATCAGGGGATGTGTTTGTAGCTGCACCGGGCCACAGGGACGAGCCGGGCTGACTCACCGTGCCATATCCCCCATAGAATAAAAGAAGGATCAGATAGTTGCTCTCTTTTTGCTTGTTCATCCACTCCCAGCGCGACACCAACTCACCAGGAACTCTCCTTTGCTGGGACACAGCTTCATTAATCAAACAAGAAGACTCTTCAGTTAGGTTTTTAGGAAAATAATGAGCTACATTGTAGAGATTAATATCTGAAAGCGGCATCCAGCTGTGTAATATTGAATTATATGCAGTACGTTTTACACCTGCAGTTTGGCTTCGTGGCACCTAACCGAACAAAACATTATTCAACCTTATCATTTAAGGTTCCTGGAGGTGTTTTTGACCTCTAGTGACACTATGGTTCCCAATTCATTTATCTCGTACACATGCACAAGGGCGCACATGCACACGTGTGACGCAATGTGCAGTTTTGCCAATGGTTTTACACTGTTCCACTAATCAACAGGTAGCTGTAAAACGCCAAGATGTGCTGCAATGCTAACAAACATGACTGTAAACCGTGCTGGATTTAAAATACTTTAAAAACTCGACTTTGCAAGTGTTTTATGATGAAGGGAATACATTCAACACACTTCTTGGAGTTCATTGATACACATAAGGAGTTTTGGTGAATAACACTGAATGTAACATACCTTTTGTTTGTTTACAAGAAAGCTCCACAGGGCACCTTTAAAGGATCTGGCTTTTTCTAATTTACTCTTGAAACTTGGAAAACAAAAATGTGTACCTATTAATACTCGTACAAAAATGTTTTTTACATTGTCCAATATTTAATAATCATTAGCTAATTTCCCTCCTTGGAGCAGCACAGGAGGGCACACATTTGTTGAACCTTGTCAACATCAGCTGATGACGTTTCAGTTTGAATATCTACGTTTCAAGATATTCATTTTAATCATCCAGGCTCCTCATTTGTCTTTTACCTCCATGTTGCAATCAGCTTTGAAAGCTCACTGTGTCCCCTATATACCACAATTCAATGGAGATCTGGGTCCGAAGGTTGAGGACTGACATCCAGACCCCCCACCCCAGCAGGCTTGAAGTGATAGTCAAAACACTCTTGCTCGCGTTTTAACCTGGTAGCAAGGCTTAAATATAGAGACAGACAGCGAGAGTTCATGCCTGAACCATAACATGCATGATTTATGAAAAAGAATTCGTTTCCACAAGGAAACTGCATCCTGTAATATGTTAACCACTGTCCGTGTAGCTCTTCTAATGCACAAACTGTTCTAGCCTGAAGGTGTACATTACAACTGGTCAATGAGACATGGATGGCTTCAGATGAACATAACAATCATAATGTTTGTTTCCAAGTTTAGAGTGGACAGAAAGCCAAAGAAACCTTCGTTTTTAATCATCTACATTAGTGTGGACATGATCTGACACCACCAGTCTACAGCACTGTTTTTTTCTGCTCTTCATTTGTCCCTTTCTGTCGCTCACTTGGTTCCCCTTCTTCCTTCTTTCTCTCCGATGTGACTGCCCTTTGAAGCCTGAGTGAGGAGCTGTGCGAGCGCCGCTTTCAAAGCAGTCTGAGTCATTTAGCTTGCTGACTGTGAGCAGATCCTTACCCACCCTCCATCGCTCTCCATTTTCAAAGCCAGGCGTTGTGGGGGAGGATCAGAGAGACAGAGAGGGGGAGCTAGACGGAGGCGAGGCTTTCTGAAAGATCAGTCGAATCCTCCTGACGCGTGGATACTCTCGATTGGGGGGCCTTCGGGCCAAATGTGCAGAATCTGCCAGCATCTCTGATCGGCGGCTGTCAGGGAGGATCTGTTAGGATGTTTGTCACCAGACATTTGTGTGATGCTAATCAGACATGTTTCAGGCTCAGGGGACACAGAGAAGGATTTACTGTAACACTTGATATATTTCAGGGGTGTTGCTTGGAAGGCTTGGCTGAACATGGAAGGCTCTGGTGTATTACAGGTCCTAAAGTACAGTAATGTGACAAAATCTAAACTGAAATCAAGAAAATCTCAGAGACAAACAACTTCTGTATTACTATATATACAGCCACAACTTCTAAAACGATTTAAAGATTTTGTTTTTCTGTTTAGGGTCACTCCAAAATCTATTATCCAATCAGTGTGATTCTTTCTTTGTTAGCAGTTTTCTGTTTAGATGTATCCCAATCCCATACTGCTGACTAATTCTAAGCAGGTTTTGAGTAGCCTATGTAGTGTGTACACACTAAAACAAGGGAGTCAAAATAGTCCACAGCCATGCTAGCTGCTCTGTGAGGCTGTACTGTGAGCTAAATGCTAATGCTAACATGCTGATGCTAAGCAGATGTAATCTTTACCAACATTTTCTAATTAGCACAAAGTACAACTATGGCTGATGGGAATGTCATCAGTTTTGCAGGTTTTGTAAACCAAAGTATTGGACAAATTAGATTAGATTAGATTAGATTAGATTCAACTTTATTGTCATTGCACATGTCACAAGTACAAGGCAACGAAATGCAGATAGCATCTAACCAGAAGTGCATAAGCAGTAAATTCAAATGTTTCATGGCAATTCATGCAATAGTTGTTGAGATATTTCAGTCTGAACCAAAGTGGTGGACCGACTGAACGACTGACATTGTGAGAGAAGTGCCACTAGTGTGGCTGAAAAGGCAAAAATCCAAAATCAAAATAAAGTTCAGAAAATATGCAGGAGACTCTTTAACTGTACTTTCACTACCTGCTGAGCCACAGCTGCCCTTTGCATTTTCTTCTGCATCTTTTATCCAATCAGGGCGACTCCCTCAAGTCGTGCAACTGGCGGTTGTTTCTTTCTGTGCCCAGGGTTAAAACTAGATGGCGTTACACAGCTGATACAATGGCTTCCTCCATGTTCTCCGTTCTCACAGATGTCAGTGCTGTCAAGATAGTTTGTTTGTTCTGCACCATGTCAAAGTTCCCCAAAGCCTGAACTCTACGCGAAAGCTAGAGATTCACCTCCTCAAGCAAATCCAATCATCATTGCAATTCTATTGAAATAAATTGATTTTGCACCAAATTGTTACTCTTGAGCCCTAACTCTGAAGTTGTATAAAACTTAATTTAGTTGAAATGTACAAACTTCCGTTAATGCAGATTGAGTATATGATGGTTAGTGCCAAAATGTGATTGCTATCGTTTCAGAAGGTGTTGCCAGCTGTTGCAGAGTGAGTGACAGGCAGATTAGAGTGATTTGAAGGGACGGCAGGTAACTGCATTTAAGAGGAAATGACAGCTTGAATCGTGTATATTTTAAAGCCGCTGAACGATTACCTGAAGGAGACGTCCCTAAAATGAACACATAGCATTATGGAAATGAACTTTTTAATTTCATAAAGTGCCATTTAGCTGTAATGAAAGAGTGTGCATTAACGTGAGAGATGAAGAGATGCAGTCCGAAATGAGATTGCCTCCATCTGAGAAAGTGACACCAGCTTATTGCAGAATGATTGACAGCACGGAAGTAAAGCTAATTATGGCACTTTATAAAGGATAGGACTTAATAGTTGGAAGCTTCAATCTGCAGTTTGTAAAATAAGACCACTTTACAGACTGAATGCTGTTATTTTTAGAGCAAGTGAATGGAATGGAAACAGGCAGGGTAATTACAGTAGGTCAGAGTGGAACCAGGTAATGGGTCCGTAAACTGGATAATCGTATATTTTTTCATTGTCTTGTGTTTTGTCTACTATACTTTTTTTTTCACATTGCTTTCTTAAGTTGCAGTACGTTGAGCTCTCGCTGCCACCACAGTATGTGTATAATAAGACACCTGATTGTGATTTTGAGGGCCTCCTGATTATATATCCTGGTTTGTATCACGTATTACACACAATGCAATAATATTAACACATACACTAACCTAAGATCCCAATAAAAAAAAAAAGGAATCAAACTATGTGACACATGGCCATTACATTCCGCATGCCCTTTCTAGCCTCCTGGATTCATTTGCACCTCTTTCTTCCAAAACAAGGTGGTCAAAGTCCCTTCACACCGGTCTGATCTCTTTAAACCTTATATTGCATCCCATGCTCTCCGCTCTCAGAATTCAGGGCTCCTGTCTGTCCCCATTGTTAAAAAGAAAACCTCCCTGCTGATATCAGACAGTCTGACTCTGTTGAGGCCTTTATATCCAAACTTAAAACTCATCTTTTCGCCTTAACTTTAAGCTTGTTGCTTATTTATGATTACCTTGTACCCGTTACCATTATCCTTCCGGCGGGTCGGTCTCAGTCTCAATTAATCTATGAAACCTAGTACTTATAGTCCAGTTTGTGTTTGCCCAGTCCGTGCTTGGACCTCTGTCTCTCCCCTGGCTGTCGGTACCTCTCTCCAAATGTTTTGGATCTGGATCTTCAGCCTCCAGGAGATTCAGCCTCTCCTCTTGTCTCAGATCATTTTCCCCCGTTAAAAGGGTTTGTTTTTTGGGGAGTTTTTCCTCATCCGAATTGAGGGTCTAAAGAATGAGGGTGTCGGACGCTGTACAGATTGTAAAGCCCCCTCGGGCAAGACTATTTGATTGTGATATTGGGCTATATAAATAAAATTGAGTTGACTCTGCCAGCAAGTCAGTAGTGTTTCTATGCATAAGAAGCATAAGTGAAAACAGTGTTGAGGAAATGTGCAATAATGTTTAGCCACTTCTCGGAGCAATTGAGGGCATTCTTAAAATATTCATTGTTTCCCATGATCTCCTTCATGTTTCCCCGGCCTCCCCCGTTCATGCATAATCTTACATAATGTGTTGAATATTTAGTGCTTGTTTGCCGCTGAAGGAACGAGGACGATAGTTGGATTCACTCGAGAGGAGACGAACAGTGATGAAAAAATACAAGGATGTGAACTCCTGTCTTTGAGGAAAACACAAATACCGATGAAATTTAATTGAGATGTTCACTCTCCCAAACTAGACCCTTTGACAGCTGTAAACATGTTGGAAGTTCCACCCTCAGATATGTAGACTGTTAGCTGGAATGAACTGAACGTCATGGATCTGTTATTTTGTAAAGAAGTACATTTCTTGTGTAGCATTTTCTGTCGTTCCTACATTTCCCAGGATCCCTTTGGGCAGCCTCCAGAGACTTCCATCCAGCTGTTGGTTTCAGAAGTAAGTTGAAAGTGAGATGAAGATCATAAGAGCAAGAGTTGTCAATTGACTGACTGCTATCTGCTTAAAAAATATTTAATTTTTATGCAAAAATTCAGCTGTTACAGCTTCTTAAATGTGATTTCAGGATTTTTGACTGTTGATTGGACAAAATAAGCAATTTTAACACGTCAAAATATGTCACCTTGGTCTCTGGAAAAAGTGTGATGACATTTTAAATACCAAATACTTAATTGATTAATCAAGAAAATGATCTTAATCGATAATCGAAATGATAGTCCTATGTCGCTTACTCTACAGTCTGTCTTATAGCAGCACTGCCTCCTAGTCTTCCAGACGTCGGTGCAGATATGGGCCTTTTTAGCCTTTTTTGTGACAGATTTCTTCCTGTATGTTTGTCGAATTTTTGAGGAAAAATTGAATAAAAACAAAAGAAAGAAAAAATACAAATCTTTGTTTGCTTCAATATCATCTGTGGGTCTATTTTCCTTCAATAATTATTTAACATTTTAGGGCGTTATCAATGGAGGAAGATAAGTTTTACAGCATTATCAACACACTTTACCATCCCTCAATCTTTGGCTGATTACTTTCTAATATGTGGAAATATAATGAACACAATGACATGCTATTAAAATCAATTTAATCTCAAAACCCCTGAATTTCTTAATTAAAGAGTATAATAAAAGGCTAATGGTCCTTGAAAAATGAAGTACCTTTAGTTTAACAACTCTAGCTTATTTTACAATTATAAATTGAGCACCTTAAAGTGTCTTTGCACATTAGTAAGGCTGTAAATGTGCATTAAACAAATCCCTACAGTTAAAGAGCGTCCACAAAATCAACCCATTTATGAATTCCTTAAAAAACAACCATGATACTAACCCTTACTTTTTAAGATATTTAAAAACAAAAACAGTAAATCTTGATTCAATGGAGTACGTAAAGACATTTATGGAAATGAAGTGTTTGGGTTCGTAGCTGGCCTGAAGGTCGCGGTTGAAATGTTTTTTCAAACTGCATCAAACAGGACACAGAAATGGACTGAAAACTGACACACAACAGCCGGAGGACAATAACAGCGACGCCTATATTACAGAGTTAATGATCACTTTAATTACTCCCAAGAGCTTCCATGTGAAGAGGCGTCGCCTTTAACGGCCCACGACAAAGAACCCGGTTCCACTGCTACTAAAACAAAAAGCAGCGGGCTGAAAATAACTCCAGATACCTGCTTTGATGTCCAACACATAACAACCCCATTGAGAAATCAGTCCATGAAGAACCTGAGCGTCGGCCCACCGCCTCACGGAGCCGCCTCATTGGTCCCGTAGCTTCCTGCATCATCATGATTGGCTGTGGAGGCGGCCACGGTGCAGAGTCTCGCCTAGCAACAGGCACAAGTGCAACCACTGCAGAGCCCCCCCCACACACACACACACACACATACACACACTCCTGCCTCCGTGTGGGGGAGCAGCTGATAGATCGAGCATGTGGAGACACACACAGCGAGAGAGAGAGAGAGAGAGAGAGGCAGGAACATAGGATGGCATATGTACATGAGCACACAAACACATAATCACAGGGCTGAAGATGCATGCAGTGTGAAGCCACACACATACAGTAAGTACATCTTGCACTGTCTTGTTTAACCCTTACATAGCCAGGCTAACATTGGCAGCTTCAGCGTGGAAGAGCAGCTGGAGGGGAATCAAACACACAACACTTTACCCACAATTCTGTGTCCTAACAATTACGTTCACATGTGTCTAATTTGCTGCAGCGATCACATTTTGAAATGTAGTGCCTCTCGGGTTTTATCATCATAACAAGGAAACATTCATGTTGAGTTGAATCTGCATATTGTTCACTGTCAACACAACATGGATTTTGTTTTCCCCTTCCCCTTTCACTTTATTCATTCATCACTTCACTCAGGCTGACATCATGTTGGTGTATGCCATTTTTTTGTTTTGCCCAAACTAGCCAGCAGTGAGTGATGTACCTGTCCTGCCGAGGTAATTATCAGTTGACACAGAAGCTGCAATAGTGGTATCAGTTAACATGTTTCATGGTGTCTGAAGAAATATGTCACTTTAAGAGATGTTATTTCTGTCAATGGACATTACAACCACCTGTGCAGCCGTGGTAATCTTATCTACGCTTGTTGTCATGTTTGTGGAAATCTGTCCGTTTTGACGGCTGTAGCCAGGTAGCTGGGTAGCTATGTAGGAAGACGACAGGGCCATTTTGAATCCCACCTACAAAAGCTCTTATTGGTTGATTGGCTGCGAATCAGAAGTCTGGAACCAGGCTGACCATCTTCCTTTAAACGTAGCCAAGTGTTTTCAGCAGCCTAGTAGCTTCCCCACAACTCACCTCTCTAACTGACCAACCTGTAATTTCACTTCAGTTCTAACACCGCAATAACTGGAGACAAACGCTAACAAACAAATGAAGTATTTCTTGCATACTAAACGTGTTCAGTATGTGTACAAACTAATCTTTTAGCATTGCAGCTGATAATGATTATCAGCTATCAGTATGCTACTTCCTGGTTAAACACTTCACTGAAAGAGCAAACTCTCCATAAGCAAAAACAATGACAAAATACCTCTGTGTCAGGATGTTGCTAAGCTACTATTCTTATAAACAGGCCAAGTGTTGTACTACCACCTTGGACTTGACCCAAAACTCCAGTTTTAAGAGCCATTTTGCTTCATTTTTCTTTGTGGGGAATCTAAACGTCTAAACCTCATGCTCTACAAACAGGTGGGACTGAAAATTTCAACCAATAAAACCATCACAGCTTTCTATTTCTTCTCACATTATCGCAGCAAGGCGCTCTTTAAATGTTGTTTTACTGAGACGTTAAAGTCTAAATGTAAAGTTGGATGTTGCAAAAGATTACCAGTATTTTCTTGAATAAATGAAGGCTGGAATGCTGAAGAAAATCTCAGATCCTTGTAGATGAAGGACCAGTTTTATCTCTGCTAATTTAGTTATCCTTATGTTTTAGCAGGTACATTTTGTTTCATTCCTCAAGATGGAGAGAGAAGAGATTTTAAAACAGCTCATCAAATGGCACTGAAGAACATGCTGTGAGTATTGTCTAACAGTCCCTTTGAGCTGTCATTTTTCAGAGCCAATGAACCCATTGTCCTCTCGCTGTTTTCCAAATTTAGATATCACAAGTTTGCCAGACGATTACAAAGACTGACAGGTCTGAAAGAGGCAGCATGCAGGTTTGGAGACAAGGAGGGAGTTATGTACAATCCAGCAGTATAACTTCAAGGTAAAAACATTTGCATGGCTTTTATTATGATTTCACCACAGAGGCATCTGACTGCTCACTGTCTCAGAATACTCAGAGCCTGCAGTACATAGTTAAGCTGAAAAATCATCAATGAATCCAGAGGGAGACTCATTACCTACCCTGTACTGCATTTCCAATGTCCTCTCACTTATCACACATTGGGTTGTGTTTGAGTTCCACAAACATTTCTTTGAGACAGAAATATTGTTATTGGCAGTATCAAGTTTCAGAAACTGATTTATGCTGCTGCAACAAGCTGAATTACCACCGCAGTTTAATGAGAATACTGCATTAATAATCCTGTTGTGCATGGGGGTTCATTATTGGCCATTAGAAGGAGAATCTAAGCTCTGGCTCTAAGCTCGTGTCGTCACGTGACCTGAATGTGGACACTGGGTCACATGATAACAGGTGTTTGTATATAAGTGCAGATCATAACCCTGGTTTCTGCTCTAACAATGTCCTTGTATTTCAGACTCCCGGTCTCTTCCCAGTCGATGCTGTGACCGGTGTTCACAGACGGATGATGTGTTCATCATGTGTTCGGTGTTCCGTCTCTCGTCCAGGGTCCTTGCTGTTTCGCCGTCGTAGCGTTCCCGACAGCTGCAGTCTGCCCCTCCATGTGTTAGGGTCCAATATGGTCTTAAGAAGAGCCCGGATTTTAATTTGTCTTCGATGGTTATCAGCTATCAGTCACTGTGTGTCGAGCTGAGCCTACAATTCAGTGCAGTACAATTTTTACCCGCCTAATTAAATAAATAATAACCCAATTGGGCGGTTTTCCGTCCAATCTGGCAACACTGTGACTAAACTCTAATGACTGTAGGTTCAGTACGGAGCTGAAATCAGGTTGTGTACACACACAAAACAAATGTATAAATGCTTAATCGTGAACAAATCCCAGCTGACTCTCGGATGGACTGATGTAAAAAGGGGTATTTGTAGAGTTAAAAGTTTTTTTGTCACTAGCAGTTTCACCCTGCTCCTAGTCTTTTTGCTCAGCTAGCTTAAACTTTTTATTTTTACTTTGCTAAAACCTTCTGACATCCTCTTTCTGTACGGCAGCACAGAGATGCAACTGATGTTGATCTTCTCGTGTAACTCTGGCTATGATGACAAACATATAATTTCCGTTAGTGTTTTAAGACACAACCTTGGAATGATTGCTGAATGATTGCCTGGATACTGACAGACAGTTACTATAGTCAGTCGTCAAAGGTCTGTGTCTAAGTTTTGCAGAACTCACGAGCCATTTTCACGTTTGAAGCCAGCAGCCACCTTTAAGCTTGACAGAAATGGCTTCAACACTAGTCTGCTCTGTATTCAGACTCTCTCCACTGAATAATTAAAATCACTTCATTTGCCAAGTACAACAAATGTGCAGGAATTTGTCATGGTGGCTCTGCTGCAGACAAGTCAATAAAACAAAACAGCTAACACAGCACTGATGCATGCAGTACAACAGGAAGAAATCCAATACAGTAATTTATACACATTTGATTTAGCTGCGTCTCTGTACTGCTCTGCGTTGTTCCTGCATACAAAATAACTATATGTGCATTTCCAATGATGTTGCCTGCATTCCTCAGGCTGATGGTAAACGATGGTAATGACATTATTTCTGCAGCCAGTATTAAATCTCATTCATCAATGCCATTTGCACTCGGATGCTCTTCCTCGAGGGAGGTGAGAGAACGGCGGAGCGCTCAGAAAGTCTTCACCTCTTTCACAGTTCAGCCAACTCGCTCTCTCTGTGCTAAATGCCTCAACTACCCCAGCAGTCTTCAGCTCTGCAGACTGTATCACAAATGAAGATGTTGCAGTGGCGTTCTGCTCTACAGTCTTATAGGTTACATTCTTATCCAGAAGAAGCAACCCAGTCTCCTACAAAACAAGATTATGTATCACTTATTTGCTTTGCTAATTAAGTTTTGGAGGACTTGTAATTGCTGCCTTCATTTGCTATTTTTTTCCCAAACAGACGAAGAGTTCCCCACAAAGCAGGCGCATGTGCATGGACATGATTGACAACATTTTGACCACAAGTGGTTCTCATACAGTATAGATTACCTGAAACTACACGTTTAGAGTGTACGCATCCTCACGTTCTTGGGATGTTGGACTCCTGAGTTAAACTTGCCAAGTTTGAACTCCCTGGAATGAAAGTCCTCTTCAGGTAGCTAACCAGAATCTACCTGTTTTGACCACAAATGGTTATCTTGCAAGTTCTAGTTTGCCTGTAGAAGACTTCCTGATGATTGCCTCCAATCCAGAAAGTGACATTCTTACACTGTAGGTGGGTATGGTTGTCATCATGCCACTCGTCGATACGAGCGCCATGGCATCAAACATAATGAGCCCGACGCTCCGTGTGGAGCCGGGACGTGTTGCTTTGTAGGCCTACTATGTGCCGCTGTAGGCAAAGGAGGTGTTGGACATTTATCACAAGTTGCAGGATTTTCTACCATTGAATCAGGCTTTCAAACTATAACAGAAACAGAGAGAATTTTACTTTATCTTCATTCAATAACCAACTGCTTCAACAAGTGCGTCTGCAGCTCATGTGCATTTTGTCAAACGGCAGGACAAATTCAACACAGCAGCAGGAAGGCTTCGACACGTTCACTCGTCAGCCGAGCCTCCTCCAGCTCCCTCCGTCTTTTTTTATCCACTTCTCCATCCTGCTCAGTGGGGGGGTCTGTGCATCCGTCAGGCACTGCATGGGAAACAGTGGGACTTGAGGGTTGTGATTGTTATAATTTTCATCTCACCCCCCCTCCCTCCACGTCTCTTGTCCGCGGCCACCTGCCTTTTTTTCTTTTTTTTCCCCCCAGCTGCTGATGCCGCTTGCCTCTCGGGGGATTCGGCGGGATTCATTGGCTCGCTAGATCGTCATGGCAACCGCATACTTGGCAATTTGCAGCTCTCAGAGAAAGCGATGCCTCTGAGTCATATTAGCTAGGTGTGTATATATGTTTACATGCTGAATGTGTTGTGGCGTCTTGGTGATGTTGGTGCGAAGACAAACTGAAACTGGAAACAACCTGATCACATAGTTGTTGCTTTGTGCCATTGTACTAGAATCTGTTCATATCCAGTGATGTGTAGGCAAATATATATATAAATATACACAAAAGTAATCATCTTTTTCCTGTCAGAACTTATTTGGCTTTTGCTGCTTAAAATAACCTGTAACCGTGAGCTTGATGAGTCTATTATTTTCTGTAATTTAGAAAATGACAGAAGTTCACAGAGTAGGTGGCACCTCTGCTGGCATCACCAGCCCTCAAAGTAGTCAGTATTATTCTAGGAGGCCTAACAACATCAGGCAAAGAGACTGCCGATGAAAAGTAGCCCTTCAGCTAACTCGGGTGCATTTACATTTGTTTGAATGTTGATTAATGTACATTGTCCATTTTCAAATAAAAAATAAATTGAAGAAATTAAATTTAAGTAGATGCACGGTTTAAAAACCTTTGCACACAGAGTCCGGAGATTTCGCACAGGAACAGTGCGCACCAAGCCCAAGATTACATTGGGCACTTGTTTGTGTTGCGTTTCTTTTTCTATTTGTTCATCCTGTCAGCAATGGTCCGATCTCCAGCGACCTCTGACATTTTGCTTTTCATGTTTCTCAGTAAAATGAAAAGAAGTACTGAGTCAACAGAATCTTGGCAAAGTGACAAAGTAGTCAAACATCAAATATCCATAGTATTAGCATAAATTGTAAATTATAGAGGTGAGGTTTTTACTATAAGCCCTTTGGGGTTTCTTACCTCTCCTGCACAGTCCCTGTTTTTGGTAATAAACTAAACTAAACTAAAGATGCTGCCAAATATCAGTCTCAATTACTGACTTAAATATGGCTCCATTAGGTTTAGTTCTGTTTATGTAAATGTGCTTACTCACATACATGGCCAGAGTTTCCAGATGAACATTTAAGACTGCAGTTAATGCTCTGTTTTTCTGCTCTGGTAGCTTAAGCTGCTGCTCTGCAATGTCTCCCCACTGAGGACGCCCATCACAACATTTTTAGAACAAGAGAGAGAGAGAGAGCGAGCGAGCGAGCGAGCATTCATTTTTGGCTCGTTCGCCTCAACAAGCTTCAATTTGTCTCCCACTTAGAGACCAATTGACTCGCTCAGCCCTTCGCCCCTGAGACCTGCGAGCGGTTTGGATTAGAAAATGGAGCTCTGCTAAACGGCACTCTGCAGTGTGTGAGGTCCTCGGCTGGATGTCCAGTACAGCTGCACAACACAGAGACGTCTAGATTGGCTTAAAACCCCCAGTTACCTCACCTGAACAGTAATGTGGTCCGTAAGGTTAACTCATGCAAGGACGTTAATGATGACTTGTACATGTTATAAATCATGTGAGCTGGAAAAAATGACTGTTGACTCTAAACTACATAATAAATAAATTTGGCTTTGTGTAAAGAAGAATAGAATTTACAACTCGGATGCTGCAGAGCAGAGAGTCAGACTCATTTATCAAAGCGGATTTACAGACTGAAATCTTTAGTGTAAACACCAGGATCAGCGGTTTCTCTCATGGAGGCAAAGTAATAAATCTGCACACGGCTTTTGCATTGAGTTCCATTTTGGTGAACTCTGACAGAAGAATTTGCACCAAATTACAAACCGTCTTGACAGCGCCGACCTTTGACGAAGCCATCATATCTGCATGTCATAACATCTAATTTTATGTAACCCTCCTCTGCTGCAATATAACTGCTCCTCTGAAGCCAATGGTACACATACATGTACAGCTAGCTACCATGGCTACGCAACCCAAGCTCGACAGGTCCCAAAAAACAAAATCACGTTTTGTTTGGGGTTGAGGCTGCTCCATGTCACATGCAAGTAGATGTACAATGCCCAGTAGTAAGAGGGATACGTGCGTGTTGAATTAGCCTGCAGCACTAATGGTAAGTAAACGATGAAATGAAGTTAATTTTGCAGCACAAGTCAGGCGTGTTTGAGCGAGACTTGAGCAACAGAGGCCGGCTGGGGAAAAGGGTGCAGAGCTTCAGCTATCTGTTGCCATCCCCAGAGCCACGCTGCTGGTGTGGCTGAAAACACACAAGAACACAAATACTGAGAAATTCTCTGTTTGGCGGGGGGGGGGGGGGGGGGAACTTGTCACATTCTGTTAGGTGTGTATGAGACAGCGGCTGTGTGTTTGTGTGTGTAGGGGTGATGTTTGAGACTGTTCCTTGGGTGTGGGTTGAGCCCCAACAAGTCAAACACCATCATCCCACCCCCTACACCCCCAGTCAGTCTGGCAGCTTGTCCTTCCCCAGGGCCCCGTGTCTGCCATGTCAATCCAAGTCTGGGTGGGTACACACTGGATCATCATCTCACACACACACATATACCGACCGTGTATACAAGCGTTCAGACAAGCCCTCACAGTGGCGACGCTGAATTTTACAAATAATCACAACAAGCAGATTGAGATGAGAATGAGCCAGTCTATTCTGCTGAGATGAGACCGTTTGATCTCGAATCTGATTAAAGAGGTGGGTTAAACCTTCCATAAGCAGTTCAGTGGATGATGTGTCATGTAAACAAGTTTCTGATTACTTCTATTTTCAGAATATCTAACCTCTTTCTGCACATGCTCGTCCACTTAAGTCAAAGTTGCAGCTGCAGTTTCAGTTCTGCTGCAAAGTCAATGCCTGCTGTTTAAAAATAATAATCTAGTGCTGCTTAGGTTGATGTCACTAGAAGTAAGATTGTACTTTGGCTGAACTGGCTCTGAAATGACAAGCTTACACAACGTTTGTGCTAGCTGGCAGCAAGCTCAGAGAAAACATGCACTGCAGCACTGTTTATAACAATGTATAACCTGTCAGGCTACTCAGAGGTATAGTTCAACATTTTGGGAAATAGCTTATTTGCTAGTGAGGTAAGTGAGACGAGAAGGCTGATCTAACCCTCCTCTGCTGGAGTCAGGACGTGGTTAGCCTAGCTTAGCATAAAGACGTGGTTAGCACAGTCCAGAGTGATAAATACACCTACCAACACCTCTAAAGCTTTCTAATTAACATGAATCTTGTTTAATCCGCACGCACTAAATGTAGGAATGGATTAAGGGGTTAGAGTTACTGGTTGGAACTTTGTCTTTACCTATGTAACAGTACTAATATTTATATACACTGTCATGTGTATAAAAAACATTGGCTGTATTCGAAACCGCCTACTACCAGCAGTATAGAGCCAATTTGGCCGAAATGTAGCATGCAGTATGCAAACAAAAGCAAAATCTGCAGTATGCGTCGGACCAGTCTACCTCGCCTGCTGTGTCCCACAATGCAAAGCGCTGGAACGGTCACAACAGCCGCAGTAGCAGTGGTTTGCCATTAGCCGTGCTAGCCTGGCCTAGCTCCCCAACTCAGCGTAGTGTTGTTGCATCTTTCAGGGCGGAACAACACACTTTACACCTCGGTGGCCCAACATAATTCCCAACGTAGCTCGCCCAACTTCAACCTGAACAGAAGTCTAATCAGAAAAAATAACCGTGTTGGTGTGCAGAGCCGTTAAAGCAGAAACTCCAATTATTATTCCAGTGTGATGAAATGTGATGAGCCACTACGTGCTGGAATGATTGAAAAAGGTTGAGGTGTTAATCTTAAGACCTAAACTTGTGTATTCAGCGTCAGTAAAGTAAGAGTTGTTTTCAGTCGACACCAAGATTATAGCATCTTCTCACTTTTGTTCATTATATTTTCATGGGTGTAATGGTTGCTAAGCAACAACAGCAGTATTCCTGCGTCTGGTGAACACAGAGAGAAACTACAGACCGGCTGAGTGGGTTTTGATTAAAAAGAATAAATCTTTGATCTTCTCTTGCTCTGCTTGTTGGAAAAAAACCACACAGGACTCTTAGTTTGTATGTAAAATGTGTTTTATTAGTTGACATGAACTTTCTGCTGCATCAAAGTTAAACTAATAAGTGAGGCGGCTCATGTCACCGTGTTGGAAGAGTGACAGCACAACTGACAGACCGGCTGACTGAGCTTTTATTATATAAACCAATTTCAGTGCTGTTTTCCATGTTTATAGCAGAGTAAGCTTCCTCCTGGACATTTTCATCCGGAATGTTTTGGCTCTAGAGACAGCGATGACAGTCTGTCTGTCTGTCAGTCAGTCCAACACTTGTTTTATTCATGATATTCACACAAGTGTTTTATCACCATTTCATAAATAATCTCCGTCCATACCACACGCCTGAAAACGCATATCACATGACCATTCATGCGCACGGGGCATGCACGTGCTGGTGTAAACAGGAAGCGGATTGTTTGCTCTGCGGTCTCCGTTTTAGGGGTTAGAAAGCGCTGGAGCAGTGTGGATGCTAGGCGTAAACGTAGCAAAAGTTCTGCAGTTCTGCATTTTTCTATGAAGCGACCCCTTCTTAGCACGACTCCACTTTAAAAGATGGAGGACAAAATCAACATCTTCTGTTCAAAATGCTCCCTAAAAGCAGTGGAAGCTTCAGCAGAGTTAGAGAACTCACATGGGTATCTACCGTTCTTTGTGACAAAATGAACACAAAGGGGAAATCTCTTTAATACAAAGTCCCATAACATGGTGTTTTATTAATCTTGTGTGCACCAGATAACAACTTGTTAGATGGTTAATTACAGCTGATAAATTAGCTTCCTCCATTTCCTCAAAGGTCAACACAGTCGAGATGGTTTCCAATTTGTCAACAGCACACATCTGCGTGTCAGGGTTCCTCTGAGTCCAACTACATGAAAGCATCTTGCAAATTTCCTCTGCCTTCACAAGCGAATACAATGATTGCACTTTGACACAAAATGATCTTGGTCTGAAATTGAGCCGTTATAAATGCCACAAGACCCGGTCCTTCATTAGACTGATGAAGTTGAGCCACGTCTAAAACTACAGAGCAGAGACGTCCTAAAGTGGTCACTGTAAAGAGGATGTTTTAAATCTTTTCTCCTCTGTTGGTGATTTTCTGCTGTTTAACAACTTGACAGCCTCACATTTTATTGGATTCTTATTTATATCCTTTGCAGCCTCAAGTCTGCTGTGCTGACCCACTTTCTCCTCAGGGATCAATAAAGTTCTTATTTTGATTGTATCTTATCTGAGATCGGAGCGAGTACCAGCCATGCTGTGAGTGCTGTGTATTTAAGTGGAGTGGATCGATGTCGGGCTAAGTAGCATCTGATTTGTATTGTAAGGACATGTTGGACAGATCAAACAAGCAGAACCTGGTTCCTGAAATGTCGAACTGTTAGGAGGTTTAAGGTTTGGACTGCGGCCATTAAATGAAAGCCGACCAAAGTACTTTCCTGACTCTGTTTCCTGACTCGTACACTGTTTTCAGATCCCCGTCGAGCAGGACTGAGGCATCTGATGAATTATTTCCTGCTTTACAGAAAGTCTGCCTGTCCTTTGAATCATCCGGCCCTCGCTCTCTTGAATTATAGATAGTTAAGCTCAGTGATTACAGCAGATTGCCGTACAATTGCCTGCGCCAGTCAACCAGAACGCTGTCAACTGTCCTAGATTCACAAATTCTCCCTCGAGTGTCTCTCCTGGGATGGAGGGTGCTACTCGTCTCCGACTGCTTCAGTTTAAGAGGTTTATAGGCTGAGAAGTGACGGAAATTCATAGAGAGTGAAATGTTCAGCGCTTTTCAAGTCGAGCGGTACGATGATAGGCTGCGGTGGGACTGTTGTCACAAAATCTTAAGTGGAGGTTATTTTTGGTATGAAATGAACAAGGTTGCTGTGTTGTTTTTGTCTGTCAGAGGGAGAGGAGAAGCAGGAACAGAGACAAAGTCGCTTCAGGTAAACCTCTTACAGTAAAAGTTTCTAATCTTTCTACACAGGATGACTTCTAAAACTAAACCCTGCAGAATATATATGTTGTTCACACTGCAGCTTGGATTGAAGAAATTATTGCACAGAAAAACAGACGTGTTAAATAATAAATAACTAAACACACTTTACGAAGAGACATAAAATATGATAAATGTATGGCCCAGTAAAATTATTCTTGCCTGAATATTATGACCCTAAGGGAACAAAATCATTAATACAAGGTTACAAATATTTCATACCTGCCAGGCTCTGTACAATCCTGCAGTTTTATATTGAATACTTTGCACTTTATACTATGTTGTATCGTGTATCTGTATCTAAGTTGCTGTAGGCCTCACCCATCTCTTCAGCACATTTCTGATGATGAATTAGTGACAGTAGAAAATCAACAAACCTCACTCGTAAAGGAAAATGCAGCAGAAACCAATCAAACCAGTCCTGAACCGCATCAGCAGAGCGCTCCACAGGCCTGTGCTGTCTAAGAGACGAACACACCTGCATCCCTCCTCCTGCTAATCACAGCCGGGGACTCGGTGCGTCGGGGCTGTATACATTTCAAAAGGAGTATATCATGAGTGAGCGCCGAGCTGAGAATCAAACATTGATGAGGCAGTTGTTAATAATTCAGAGGCAGTGTAGAGATCTGTATGAGTTAGAAGAGCGACTGGAGATCCAACATGAGGGTTTGTTAGACAGGAAGCACTGGGACAAGCAACACAAAGGTTGAAATTTATGCTTTTTGTTAGTATTTTCAGACAGGAGGATAGGAGACCTCAGGGAGGGACAGAAGAGGAGGAAGAAGAGGAGGCAAGGAGAAATCTAGCCATTTACAGCAGCTTCTTTAGATGTTTATTGCCATGTCTCAGCAGAATCAACTATGTGCACAAAAACAGGTTGAACTTTTTTTTGGATGAAAGACTCACAAAACAGGTTGAACAAAGTGCAGAAAGTGGCACGCTAAAGGAAAAACATGAACACATGAGTAAACATAACAGATGCAGATGCTTCCATACAGCAATTTAATGGCCTTTACAGTCACATCTCAACCCAGCTGAACACCATTTTGCGCCATCATCATCAAAACACCAAATGAGGGAATATCTTCTTAAAAATGCTGACTATTTATTCTTTAATGTCTCACTTATCTTCAGTCTGTTCAGACATACAGCTGCCGTCTCATTTTGCCACTTCGGACAGAAACTCGTCCCTGCCTTTTGTTCTTCTCCACTGATCCTCTTCCTTTCTGCTTTTTCCTGACTAACAAATCTCATTATACACATGATGCTGAGTGCAGACCTACACAGTCCCAGGGACATGGTTTAATGCTTTTTCTCTCTCTCTTTCTTTCCGTTTGCCCAGTTTGTCTCTTTGCTTTTGTCCTCACTGACCCATTTGAGCACTTTCAGGTACAGCCGCGTCCCAGCGAGACTCGACGACGGGGCTCCGGGGCTTGTTGCCTAGCAACAGGCAGCGAGCCGGCTTGTGTGGCGGAGGTGGTAGGGAGCGCAGTCTCCGGGGGGGAGGTGTAGGGACGCTTGTGTCAGCGACCATGACACCCCCCCCCATCTCCCTCCATGCGTTGAGTGGAGTAAACAGGAAGGGCACCCAGCATGAAGAACTGACCGCAGAGCTCATCTCTCTCTGGTTATTGACCGTGTGATCTGGGTTTTCGTTTTCACGACACTAAAATAAGGATCCTATTTTGCAAGTGCTGGGTGTTATAATAAACAAATCACCATCATAAATAGTTTCATTTATGTAGTACCTTGTCAAACACTTCACAAAGTACATTTAAAAACAATACATCAAACTGTCAGCCTCCAAATCTGATGGATTGCTTTACAGAATGAAATAGGCAGGGGGCGCTGTTGTTTCTGAGCAGACACAAAGCATAGCTGCAGAGGTTATGACAACAGCAGGCGGTGAAAAAACTGATCTCTTCAAATGCGTTAGTTATTTATATGTTATTAATCCGCCCCCGTTCTCACTGCAACATACACTGTATAAGCGTCCTTTTAATCATGGCGGTGTACTGAAGCCGTCGGTGCTGTGGTGACTTTTTTGCCGCCACACCGCTCACCTGAAAGCTATGCTGACACTTGCTGCTGCTACTGCTGTTCACGCAGCATTTCATAAACCCAGCGTCCACTTTTGGCTCTGAGCTTTTAAAATTTTTTATTTAGTTCTCTCACATACAACGTTTGTACCCGGATGGTGGGGAGTGACATCATCATCGTATGTGAAAGAACTAAACAAAAATATGTTTGTTTGCTTTTTTGTTGAGATGCAGGATGGTTGGATGCATCTTCAGGCTCATGTATTATGAGAAGTTCATTAGTGTTTCCGTCCTCCATCTCACCCCCTTGTTCAATAGACTTTACACTGAGATGATCACAACCACATGTTCTGGGCTCTGGAAATGCTTACAAATATTAAACATTTGTGGTTTTAAAAAATCATCATACAAAGAGTAATAATTGCAGTTTGCGGTGTATTTGCCTCTCGGTGCTGGTTTGCGTGGCAACAGGATTTTTGTGCATGCATGTGGTTCTCTGTAACAGCGTGTGTTTGTGTTTAGTAATGCATGTCTTTTGTGTGTCATGCATTGTTTTCTGTACGCGTGCGTGCGCGCACGCGCGTGTGTGTGTGTGTGTGTGTGTGTGTGTGTGTGTTGTTGGCCCAGATGGCGGTCGACTCTTTGTGGTCAACTGAAGAGCATCACCGGCAGGAAGGAGACGGTTGCCATGGCGAAAGTGACGTCTGATTCATATTCAAACAGCTTCAGAAATTGACAGTTTGACTTCAGTATTTTTTAACAGATTTCACCAGCAGATGCAGAAAGCAGCTCTGATCTAAACTAAACGGTCTCGGTGCTTATACATGAATTATCATAAACAGCGAGGGCCCCTCGCTGGCAGTAAGACGAGGGCCCCATCATCCTGCCCTCATTTCCAGTATCCACAGTTCAATCGGGAAATGAACTGACTCTTGATGGCTTTGTGATCACACCGCTTGCTCTCACTTTCTGCAGTGAAAGCAACGAGAGAAGCTCCTGTTTATTATTGTTTCTTTTTAAAGTGAAGCTGCAGTGGTGGAGGTGAATGGGGACTTTTAGTAGCTGTGAATAAATGCTCGTCTCTGGTCGTCGTTTCAACTTGGCTGCTTCATTTGATCCAGATAACAGGCTCTGGAGCTCTGAGCTAATAATTTGAGCTCAGCTGCGATGCCACGGGCTCTCTGCTGTGTGTGTGTGTGTGTGTGACACAGAGGAGAAAACAGGGGAGTGTGCTGGTGAAACAATGTTTTACATTACAAACAGTACAATTGCAGCCGGTGGAGCGTTATCGGCAACATTTTACCGCGATTGCTGCACGCCAAAATATCTGCTGGCTCGTTTGCTCACTTGACTTCAATTACATTTTATTAAAAATGAACGTGCTTTTACTTTTAGCCGTAACAATCGCAACCGCGGCCGCCATTTTCATACGTTGGTGGTCCCTCCCCTTCTGCTACGTAGCCAAGATGGCGACCACTGAGGGTGAGAAGTGTGCAGCGTTCAACTCTCAACTTTCTGACACCATCCGGGTACTCAGAGTGCATTATGCCATACTTGTCAGTGTGAACGCACTTATACACTCAAAATAGTAAGTTTAAGTACAGAAGTACGTGATTTGAGACACAGCAAGAGACTCAGGCTCAGCTCTAAACTGTCAAACTTGGCTCAACCCTGTTTACTTTATCTTAATACAGTGTAAGCAGAGACAAGCAGCTACGACATGAGTGTTCACACACTGTTCCTGGAGGATTAAAACATATATCCACTAGTTTACCAAGGTAAAAATAACTGAGGGGGTTACTCAAGCAGCAGCAGTGCCATCGCAGAAAACCTTGTGCCGTTGTGGATTTACTGCCCCCACTGTTCAGGTGCTGAACACCTTGCAGAAACGTAGCATTAATAAAGACATGTACAACCAACACTCGGGAGAGTAAATTCACTTTGTCAGCCTCTGCTTTACTGTACAGCTTTGCTTTGAGCTTATAATGCTGTCATTGGCATGTTAATGTGGCCAAAGTCAGCTTGTTTAGTAGATGTGAATTAAATAAGCTGTGTATTTAGCCATATTCTAGTCAAATGTGTGTTTGGAACATACTGAGCACAGTGGAGAGGTCGATTTTATTGCAGGAGTGGTTTGAGAAGTTTCTGTCGATGTTTTGGTACTTTTTTTGTGTGAATACTCGTCACCTGTGGAATTTAGCCATACCCAGGATAACAGAATAAGGATAAAACAGTACAAATACAAATAAAAGAAATGAATTCACTCTCGTGAAAAATATCTGGCTATTTAGCTGCCAAATGTCCGCCAGCTAACTTTGTCTGCTGTCCACTTAAACAAGACTGATATCTGGCGTGACGACAACAAAGACCACAGTAAAATACTGAGTGAAAGTTATCGGTCGTGTAAAACCTAGCATCATATGAAGCCCAGTTTTTCTTTCCTCCAGGACAGGTTGTTCAGATATACGGAGGATCTGCTGGGTATTTGAACCAGCCAACAGGAAAAAGCCATTAGAAAAGTGGATCTGGCAGCGTTGTGTTTGTGGTCGGTCGGTCGAGACCTCTGGGAGCAGAAATGAGCCGAACACAGGAGCTCGGCCTCAACTTCGACCTCTGACCCCCTGGGGCCAAAGCTACCCACTAGACCCTGTCCGGTTGTTCTGCTCGGCTCATGTTGATACTGCTCTACCAGAGCTGCTGTTTCATTTCCAACTGCATGTAAAATGTTTTCTTCCAATAAAACGAATGGACTGTCTCAACATGACTCACAGCATATTATTAAAACACAATGCTCAGGGATACAGCAGCATCAGACTAAATAATGATTATTTATGGACTCTGGCATAAGGTCAGATGCTGGTTTACCCTCCTGTTGAATAATAATTGTAATATTGAATTATTTATTATTATTAATATTGATTTAATCCATCTTTAATTCTTATCACTGCTGCTTTTTATTCAATTCACCCTTGAATTTTTCTTGAGTACCTTAATAATACTCAGTATAAAATACATTGTATCTGCTTTTTCATTTATATTTTAGATGAAATCTTTAAACATGCCAAACTGACAGAAATATTCTACACGTCTTTGCATAATTTACTAATTTCCCAGCTGACAAATTTGGTATATTTGAAAACTTTGGGATCTAAATTACAGTTCAAGGTAAAGTTTTGTTGAAGTGTTTTTTTCACTCCAATCTGTGATTAGGTTCATTTACACTCATGTGCATTTAGAACTTGAATCTGAATGGAAGTGCCAGAAATTCAATAAAAAGCCAAAATATCTGACAGTCCCTTTACAGGCCTCCGCTCAGGAGACAGACCAAAAATAAAAGAGTGGGGTACGCAAAACTCGCCCACCACAGGGTCAACCCTATCTCTTGGAATTATGTTTATATAGTACTAATTTGTTTTGCTAATTACAGTTTGAGGGGAGACGTAATTGCTGCCAGGATTATGTTCCCTGGCACAAGTTTTTCGAGCGCAGGAAGAAATACATTCATGAACGACGTGCAGATCTCAGGGAGGTGGTGAGAAAGCACAGGAACTACACTGGGGCTCACATCCTGAGGTCCACATGTGGTTAGGTTCAGGCAAGAAGAGCACTTTGGTTAATGTTAGGGAAAGATCATGGTCATTGTCAACTTCTTTTTCCATACCTAACCAAGACATTAGTTACGCAGCACCACAGAGGTGTGTGGTGAGAAGAGATCTGCCCAAGGACTAGCTGCTGCTGCTCTGGCTTATATGCACACCGGGCCCAGGTGTGTCCCATGTCGCTGATTAACCTGCCAATTGGTCTGCAGCCCTGGAGACAGAGAGCGCCTGATAAAGTGCCCACCGAGTGTATAAATGTCATTTCTAGGAGACAGGGTTGACAAAGCACACGAGGATAAGAAAAGACTAATTCATTCTTTAAAGGCCTTAGATAGCCATGTGAGTAAACCCACACAGGTGTTTTTACTTATTCAGTCTAATCAGACTTGAATCATGTGGGCATGTAAAACCTGTATCTCCCTGAGTCTGTTATTACATTTGTTGCACCTGTGCAGGGCCTTTAAAGGAGACAAAGTGTATTTCAACCGGGCGTATTTCCCATAAATGTGGTCATTGTGACTCTGTGGCTCGTATAAAAATCCTGTTTATTTGGAAAGATGTAGGAGGCTACGTTGCTTTGCGACTTTACAATGTAGTTGGCGATCCATACAGCAGCCAGCCACCAGGGGGCGATGCAGATGTTTTGGCTTCACTTTTGGGGAGCTGTTGTATACAGTCTGTGGTTTGTACTCATTTTCGAGATGCAGTGGTGAGCTCAGCTCTTTTCCATCTCCTCTGCAGAATAATTCCCTCACAGGTCTGAAACCTAAAAAAACTTCATCTGCTAACAGACACACAAACACACACACACGTGTGTGCACTCACACAGTCACAGTCACAAGCACACTGCAACTCCCCCAACATGCCAATGGTCGCCATGGCAACTCCATTCTCTGCTTCTCCCGTTGTTTCCTTCTCTTCCTCCTCCTCCTCCTCCTCCTCCTTCATGTCTAACAGAAAATCCATACGAGGGAGGGAAACGAGAGAAACACAATCGATTTCTCCACACAGCGTTTTGTGTTTGTTGCCGTCGTGGCGACCGGACGCTCCGAGTCGTTCGGTTTGATTTACTGATTTATTCATTCGTGATGTCTCTATTTAGAGACGCCTATTTGGAGCAGATAGAAGAGCGTTAGAATATCCAACTTTCAACACATTAAAGTGACAATAAGTCAAACTGATGGGACATTATGAGTCTGTGTCATAAGGCAGACAGTCTGTGTTTGTCTGAAACTGACTTTAAAAGGATTTTTGTGGGTGTATACTATTTCCAGTGGGCGTGGCCAGCAGTGACATTGACCAAAAGGACTAAGGGTGATGGAAGGAAATATGAAGATGAACACTCAGCTATTGTTTTGGTTTACTTGTTAGCATGGTTGAGACCTGACAGCTCTCATCGACAGCAGCTTCATGAGCACAAGCTGACTGGACGCCACCTGCTGAATGCTAATGAAATCCAAAACACACGAGTGGCCGGTGAAGCCCGGTCTCGTGTGGTGTGTATGTAGTAAGTGGTGAAAGGTAAATATGCTGAGGGTAGGCAGTTTGACTGTGACGCTGGCGACGACACCTCTTACAGCCCCCTAGTGGTTGAAAATCACCTGATGCAGCAGTTCCGTTTTGTAGAGTCCTGACATCACATCCTGTCGTGCCGCTGGTCCACCAGCCTTCTGCAAGGCTGAATCCAAATGTCCGGACTTCTGTCCGAACTTTCACTTTAAGACTTGCGGACTTACCAGGAACACGCTCATTAATCACACAGTAATCGCACTCGGGTGCGGACCAGAACAACCTCACAAGACCTTTTAGAGGAGGTGGTCTCGGTTCGGTTCCAAACAAACTCTGGAGCGGTTCATTTGTGGTGGGAATGCGATCTCTGCCAACCTCGACCCGACCCAACTACCAGGTGTACTCCGCAAGTTTGAGCTAACGGCTCCTGTAGCCAGGTGTGCTTTGCATTCTGGGATGCAGCAGAGCAGCAAACTGTTTCTAGCAGCAGCAGCCAGCCGGAGAACGAAGCAGCAATGTTTCTCTCACAGAAACCTGCACTAGTCCAGAACACAGGACCTTCTTCCTGTCTTTACTTTCTTGCTCCCGCCCCAGACACATCTGACCAATAAGAGGAGCGAACGTTCTCACCTGGTTTGTGGTGATGCATTTTAGTTCGCTTGGATTTTTCTCTGTGTGAAAAGAAACCGAACCGAGCGGGAAACGCTCAACTGACTCGGACCAGAGCAAACCAACTATAGAGGTGAAAACGCCCTTAGAGAGGCTGCTTGGGGTGTAAACTTCCCCTGACTCACTGACTGAAATACCCACAATTCATTACAATATAGATGTGACACTAAAACAATATTTAACCCTATAATATTGTAGAAATATGGAGAAGAAAAAAGATTACACAAAAAATGCATTTTAAAAGATATTTTTAGAAAGTGATGCCATAAAAGCTGTGAAATGCAGGGCCTGTCTTCAGTCCAGCACAGTACATGTCCCTGAAGTCTGGACGGTCGACAATTGGACTCAATACAATCTCTCACTGAGGTTTCTTTTGCGTTCTGGCTTCCTGCGGTTTACTATCCACATTCTGTCCTTACCCAGATAAATGAGTATCTACTACATAACTTCATATTAGAAGCTGAAACTTTCATGATCTTAACAACTTTTAATGTGTTAGCATAACTTGGTTTCATTCATAGTTAATAGTTAATATCATAGTTAATATCCACCATCTGTTCTATTTTTTCCAAACTAACATAAATCAGGCTAAAGGCTCCAGTTTGTTTAACTCTTGATATTAAGAAAAAGGTTTATCGGAGTGCCACCTCTCGTTTGACTAAAAACAGACTTTTTTACGTACTTGATCAATCAAAGTTCATACTGTAAATAAGTTGTTATATTGTTCTCATGGCATTTGTCCTCATAAGAAATGTTTCACATAATCTCTTGACAGGATATATATTGTCCTGTGTCAGAAAACATTTACTACTGATGTTCTCAGGGACAATCCTTCAGTTCCCTACACGTAACCAGCAGTGAAGAGGTCAGAGGTCACAGCACCATGATAACATATGAAATATTGCTGCAGCCACTGAAGGATCAACGACATTCATCTGCTTTTTAGACTGAACCCCTCCTCGGTGTCTGAGTGCAGGAGTCTGACTGAGCAACTTCTGCCATCTAGTGGACGTTTATACATATTGCAAGAGGTTTGTGTTGACTTACCGAGCTCTCCGCTTCTGTTTTCAGACATTACCAACATAGTTTCATGTCCGTTCCTTCCACTGGTAGAAGAAGTATTCAGATCTTGTAAGTAAAAGTAGTAAAACCACTCTGTTACAAGTTTAAGTCCTGCATTTAAAATCTTCCTTAAGGAAGGTTTTTCTAAGCTGCATCAGCTCTCAGAGTAATAATACTGGATTAGAATATGTGTCAGAATAAACATAAAGTCTGACTCTACAGTGTTACATTTTAGTTTAACTTGAATTTATTGTGTTATTATACCAGTGACAACATGCTCAAAGGTTTCAAAGGTTATTTTTCTCCCTACACATTCATGAAGATGAGTTTTCTGCAGATTCCTCCTGCAGCGTCTTTCTCTTGTTGTTTGTGCTCATGTTCAGAAGGGATGAAGTCAATTAAGGGGAAACACTCGAACACAGAGAAATGGAATCAAATCCCAGCAGAGACAAAGGAAATCTCATACAAACTATCTGAATGCAATCACAAATAATATTTAAAAATGTGTTATTTAATGCAAACAACTAGAACTGGGGCTAGAGGAAACAATTAACAGGGTTCTGTTCATCAATACCATGATCCCTTTAGTGCAGATCAGGTCAGTGTTTGGGCTCTGATTAGCCTTCTTGTCACTGATGACTGATTTAAGTGGTGTGTGTCGAAGTGATCAGATTTGTTTTCTCCCTTTTTATAAACCAGATGAAACACTTTAAGCCAAACTTAAGATGTGGAATTGTACATTTGCATTTAAGACATTGCATTGTCATTTTTAATCCCTTTCTTTGTATTTGTATGTATTGTCTCTGTACTTTGGCATAGTGCCACATCTGTCTGACTGCTGATGAGTTAATGAGTTCATTGAAAACACCTTCTCCCTCTCCCCACCTGATTGCTGTTTGTCTAGTTAGGTTCCTACACTGATGATGACCTACATGATCTGTAAGTTGTTCTGATAATGGTCCTGTTACTGAAACGTTCACTTTTCACACCCTGTAAGTCTTTTTAAAGACCTGCAGACATCTTACCTGGTGTACTACTAGGCTTGTTCGAGATGAGCCTGGCCTGCGCAGATGCAGATGCATGCCGGTTAGATTTGGTGTCCGACTTGATCCCGGTTTGCTCTGACGTCATGCACACGTGGGCAACAATAACCATAACAATCCAAACGTGATCTGCAGACTACAGGTGGCCTACAGGTGGCTCTAACAGGATGTAAATATTTCTGGGACTTCCTGTATATTCTTCGAAGGCTGCTGAAAACTGTCTGACTTGACTGCTGCTGTTTGTCACAGCGCCCCCTGCTGCTGCCGCCTGATCTCGTCCACTTTGCAGACGAGGCGCAGTTCATCTCGAAGGAGCCTAATACCTCACTGCAGAAACATCTCATGAGAACAGCTTCCACAGCTTGTTCGTCTTCTCGTACACACCAGAAACCCTCTGGCTCGTCACCTGTTAGTGTTTTAACTAACAGCCATGTAACACCATGTTTTCCCTGCATGCTTCATAGAACTTCATGCAAAGTGCAAACAGCCATCAAATGAACAAAAGACCACCAAAACTGTTTCAGTGCTCAATTAAACACAATTTCCACTGTTTAAAAAAGTTACATGGCCAACTTTAGGTTTTTACTAAGTTGTTAATTAATACTTTTTCCACTCATATCATCAGTCATCTGACTTATTTTCATTCCTAAATAAACTACTGATGAATATCATTCTCTTCAGCCTACTTCTGTTCTTGAAGATGTGTGTATTGTGATAAAATCAGTGAGAACAGTGAAGCGTCGTGCCTGCAGCTGAACAGTACAGATGATCAGGTCTGACGCTGATAATCAACCATCAGCTCAGTCAGTCAGAGTCCAGATGGTTTGGGATCATCCAGCAGGTGTCTGGTTTCATTTCCAGCTCCTCCTCTTCACGCTCGTCTGACGATGTGATTCATCAAAACCTTCTCAAGAAGAAGAAGACTGTTCTTTTTCTGGTTTTGTCTGCAGTCAAACATGAAGCTCTCACAGCTCTGATTGGTATCTTTTCTGCAGCAAAGTGAAAATCAACAGAAAGCTCAGCAGCCTTAGAAGAAGTCCTGAAGTGATAAATAGATTTTCATGGAAAATTAAGGTGTGACTCACCTCGGATCTGGACTGTTTAGCCACCTGAACCTTTTATTTTTTTGTCTCATGTGCTTGCAGCAGTTGATATTCAAGCTCTGTGAAGGACGTGGAAACACTGAGCACTCCTTCTGGAAAGCGCTAACGCTAGTGCTAACTTGGTTCGTAGTAAAGTACAACCAATAGCTGCAATCAAGTAACAGAACTTACCATGTAGTCGTGTGGTTTCGCTCACTTTTCTCCAAGCCCTCTCCTGTTTTGTCCCGTCTCTGTGCAGACGTTGAATCGTAGAGCTCCACAGACGGCGGCAATAAGTTTGTCCTCCATTTCTGATTCTGTGACATCAGGAGAATCTCAACGCTGATAGGCTCTCACGACACAGCGTCACGTGAATTTTTCGCTCAAACATTTCAATTCACGCGGAGGTGTATTCGCTTTGCCCGCCGCGGATTTGCATCTATTGGCGTCTTTGCATTGACTTTGTATGTAATTCACTTTGCGTTTGGTCTGAACGCACCATCAGACCAGTCCTGTATCACATCTATTCCATATTTAAATTCTGCTGATGACTGTGGCCTGGCCGAGTGTCTTTCATCACAGTTTCACCATGTTTGTTAGAAATCACATGATCAGAGTTTACCTGATGCTTCTTCCCAATACAACCACAAGTATGTGACAAAATAAAGGCAAGCAGACACATGGGTTATATAAAAAATTAGACCCCTTTTATTGTGTTCTCATATATAAAAGAAATACAAAAAAGAAACATAGACACCAGGTGAGGGTCAGAGCGGGACAGGGTTTCTGGGTTTTGGGCGGGGGTGGGTCGGTGGCCAGGCGACATAAAAAGGGGAAGTGGAAACCACAAGAGGAACGTCAGACAGTCCGAGGGGATCAGTCGAACAGACATCGAACAGATGAGGGTGGATGAAAACAGAACGCAGCGGTCCCGTCGAGTCCCTCCCTCCCAACCCCACCACCTCCTCCTCTTCATCCTCCTCCACCTCCTCCTTCAGGAACAAAGTGGAGTTTCAGCTCTACAAACATTCATCAAAAGCAGAGCTGTTTCAGGACTCAGGAATAATCTCACTGGTTGAGTTCAACCTGAGCGGGAGGAGCCAGAGAAACGGGCAGGAAAAGTGAAAACAAGTAACTTTGGTGAAACTATGAAGTGACTTCATTCATTCCTACAGGACATCATGATGTTGGAAGGTCAGCAAGCTAGTTTAGTAGCTTACCTCGAAAGCCAACGTTTGAATTGTGAGCTCAGCTACGCTAACCCACTAATTAACCTCATTAATGTGGGACTGGTTTATGTTCAGGTTGTTGCTAATCTCAACAACCAACTCATCCAAAATGAATATGACATCCTGCCTTCACCTGGCTGTAGGATTAAAGGTGCCCTGTGGAGTTCCTGTTTACATTCAGTGCTGCTCACCAAAACACGAGCAAACATGTTCATTTTTCTTAAGTTTGAAACCTGCATTGTTTACATCCATGGATATTAGCTGGCAGCCTTCTCCTTTGCCTTTGTTGGTGCATTGCTGAGTTTCATGGTGCGTTACTGTAACCTTTAGATCAGAGGAATAGTGTGACACAGTTGGCAGGACTGTGTGTCGCCTCACCCACGAAATAACTTCCTCTCGTGCTAATTTTGAGGTTTCACTAATCACAACAAACACCACACGCATGAGCATTTTAGAGCTCTATAGGATTCACAGATTTATCTGCAATTTGCAAGCCACGCTGCCACCATTTGATATCTGTGTGTTTTCGCAAGCTGCTTTTGCGAAATGGGCCCATGGTCTTGGCGGTTGGCACGTCCCCTATAAGCCTCTGCAACCCATAATACCCCAGCGATGTTTACGAATATCTTAAGAGAATTCCACCATTAGGGTCAGAAGGTTTAAAAGGGTTTGTTGAAACCTAATAATGGATTTCATTTTGCCCTAACAAGTAGTGACGAATGTATTCATCACACCACTGTCATTTGCCACAGAAGCGGCATCAGTCTCATCCACATGCCATTTTTGTTTGGAATGGATTCTGGCTCTGGTACAGGAACATGACGTCCCTATTATTAATCCTGCCTACAAAGCTACAGTTGTTTTTCTGAATCAGAGGTCTGGAACCAGGCGAAGCTTTCAGTACTGGAATGCTAAAGTTGCTACGAAGAACTTTCACCTGCTGTTCTGGGGTGCCCATGTCCTAATATTGCAGAAAGCCAATGTTCTGTAGCTGCACCCACTGAAGTTTAACTCAACCACTGGGATCAATTTTGCCTGAAGAGCAACTCTGCGTCTGAGAAATCTGAGTGGAACTAAAACTCCAGTCTGCTCTTCAGGACAGCTCAGTCTTATCAGCTGCTTCGGTGTGATGCCCCCCTCCCACCTCGGAGCCACCGGGCGCTAACAACGTCCTCCGGTTGTAGTGGTGGTGGCCCTTCATGATGCCCGAGTTGTTGTTCTCGTTGAGGATCTGCTTTTGCTTCTGCCTGTTGAGAGACTGCACCAGGCCGAGCACCACGGCCGCCAGCGAGTACTGGCCGGTGATTTTGCGCGGCTGCATGATGAGCGGGTTGGGCTGCACCCGGCCCAGCAAGAAGTGTGTTCGGATCTTGCCCTCCTGCTCGCTGATGCCCTTCACGTAGATCTCGCCGCGGTACTCGAAGGCGAAGCCGCGCTCCTTCAGGATCAGGTAGGTCTCCTCGGGCACCTGGATCTTGCCGCTGACCCCCGTGCTGTCCATCCGGCTGGCCAGGTTCACCGTCTTCCCCCAGATGTCGTACTGAGGCTTCTTGGCACCGATCACACCGGCCACCACCGAGCCGTGGGCCATGCCTGCCAAAGACACACAGGTGGTCAGTTGTCACAACTCCAGAGGGGATGCTCAATCCTCCTAGACCCTTGTTTTCAAATGTTAAGGATTTTCATTGAAAATACTCATTTGTTATTTTTTTATATTGTAATTTTCTTTAAAAATGTGTGAGTCAGTTTCCACACATCAAAAATCTGGTGACAAAATATGGAAATTAGGATCTGTAAGTGAGTATATGAAATAATATGGCGTCTGAGGACAGAGGGGGTCGTATTCTGTACAGATTGTGAAGCCCCTTGAGGCAAATTTGTGATTTGTGATATTGGGTTAAATAAATAAAGCTGACTTGACTTGACTGAAAAAATAATATGCTTGTGATTATATAGGTCAATAGAAAACTTAGATCAAGATTTACAAGTGCTAGTGAGTATAAAAACGATTAATGGCAAAACTACTTAATGTTTGCGGTATTTTAATAATCCAAGTAAAGAGAGATTTAAGAGGAAACATAATCCAAGTCAGAAAAAACGAATGAGAAAGAGACGTAATAAAAGAATGAGTCTCCTCCCTGAATGACTCGGAGCTCTTACCGATCCTCAGCTCGAAGTTGTTGAAGGAGTGCTTGTTGATCTCCTGGATGCTCTCGTTGAGGGCGATGGCGAAATCGGCCAGCGCACACAGGTGACCCCATTTATCTTCACATTGCTGTGGGAGGCAGAGGAGAAGAGAAGAAGAGTCTGAGTCAGCTGAACACCAGGACTCGGCTGACGTCAGGACCGGCTGCAGGGCAGCGTGTCAGAGATGTCATTTGTCAGCTGCTTGTGCTTTTTGTTCTCTTCTCCTACATGTTTCCGTTGGTAGTAGAAACTGTTGATTGTGAAGACAATATGGAGGAAATCTGCTTTCTGTAACCCCAAACAATATTTTATGGTCTAGCAAAACCATTTCCAGTGCAAACTTTCTCCTTCACTGTCTGTGTCCATCGCAGTGAATTAAAGTTTATAATAAAGTCAATAATAAAGTAACAACACAGTCTCATAATGTACTAAACGTCCATCTACAGTAAGTTGATGCTCCGTCAATCAGCCGATAAAATCCACTGCTCTGCTTCCACCTGAGATATTTGGAAAATCATAAACAAGTTCAATTTGCAAAATGAGCAATTACTGTTTGTGTCTTGTGAGCCTCATTGGAGGGGATTTGCCAGATAAAAAAACATACTGCAGGTAACCATTAACCCAGAAAAGCACCACATGAACTTCCCTCCATGGTGCTCACAGTCATCTGGTACAGCGTGCAGGTTAAAAACAAACAGTGTGTCACCAGGACTGATTCAAGTTCAAATGAAAGCTGGAGGATCTCACCTGTTTTTCAGGCGACAGACCGGAGACGGCCATGTAGGTGCTGCCGATCGTCTTGATCTTCTCGATGTCCTGGAAACGTTCCTCACCGAGCAACTGTGAGATACAGTCAGAGATTTTCAACATCAGTAAGTGTTTCCTTTTCAGGCCTGACTGGCACCTTAAACTTAAAAAAGACAAACTTAAAACTCTCAGATCATCACAAACATCCAGGTGGTTTTCCAGGATGTGATGGAAACCTGCATTCACCTGAAAATTGTATTTTTTTAACAGTACATACATCCTTATCACTGGATAAGGATTTTCAATTTCACTTGACTTTGAACTTCTTTTCCTTCATTAGAAAATCTGTGAGAAACCTTTCTGATAAAGAAACATATTTTTGGAGGGAATCCTGAACTGACAAACCTCAGTCCTGCCCGTACTACCCCAAAGCTTAAAAGTCCGTCTGTAACTCATGAGGGAAATCAACACTGGAAGAAATCTCATACCTGGATTCATCTCAGTAGTGTACTTTATGAAAACATTTTGTATGTTGAGTGTTGAGTCTCCTCTGGAGTCTTTTCTATCTGAGATAAATGCCTTCTGATAACCTGCAGACGTGAGCTTTAATCAGTTCTGAAGAAATAAGATGGATGTTTTAATCAAAAATGCAAGATGTAGACGTCGGAGACGGTCCCCTGCGTGTTTCAAAGTTGGGCTGAAGTAGAAGTGGGTGCACTTCAAAGTCTGCAGTCTCACCTCGTCAAAGTCAGCGATAATTTCGTTGAGGAGCCTCAGGCACTCGACTCCCTGGTTATTCATCTCAGTCTGGGAGTAGAAGTCGGCGAAGCCCGGGATGGATGCGAACATCACGCCCACGGAGTCGTACGACTGGGAGTACAGCTCCTGTGGGGACACACGTCACACACGTCACACTTACTGTCACATTTCTCTTGATGAAAATGCTAAATAACTTCAGTCATTCACCATTTTTTGATTATATGTAATTTATTTGAAGTTCAAGGGCAGTGGTGGAAGAAGTATTCAAATCCTTTACGTAAGTAAAAGTAGCAACACCACACTGTGAAAATACTCCACTACAATTAAAAGTATGTAAGTATTATCAGCTAAATTGACTTAAAGTATCAAAGTAAAAGTACTCATGGTGCAGTAAAAGTGTTTTCCTGTTATATATTCCTGCTGCATTAATGTGTGTGTTGCATTTTCCTGCTGCAGATGTTTCAGGTTGAGCTCATTTGAACTCCTTTATATCCTGTTGGCCATGTTTAATCTACAGCAATGCATCGTGGTCTATAAGATCATGTGAGAACCGCGTATCTCTAAAAAGTTTAACTTTTTATGAGCTCAGAAAAACTGCCCTGGTGACAAATTGTAATCTGAAAAGTAACTAGTAACTAAAGCTGTCAGATAAATGTAGTGGAGTAAAAAGTACATTTGCCTCTGGGATGTAGAAGAAGAAGCAGAAAGTAGCATAAAATGGAAGTAAAGTACCTTGAATTTGTACTTAAGTACAGTACTTGAGTAAATGTGCGTAGTTAGTTAGTTCCACCTCTGCTGAAGGGGCTGATTGTGAGGTCATTTCATTTTGGCAGATTGTACGTTGAGTCCTTTTGGGCTTTCCATTGTTATTCTTGTGTACTTTCTTTGATTTCAACTTGTGCTAATAAATAACTCAATGTCAAGAACTGCCTTGCCGAAGAGCACCGTGATACTCCAACACATGCAGCAAGCAGCACAGTGGCTGACACTGTATGTTGCAGCAGGCGAGGCTGCAGCTGCACTACACTGCCGCCGCCACCGGGGGACAATGTTGACACATGGCGGAGCAGTGCAGCAGGCCTGTTGACATGAAACAGCATGTCCTCACACGCTAATGTCACACGGAGTAATTCATCATGTCAGTATGGGGATATTTTAATAATAGGCTGGTAAACATAATGTCCAGACATAATTTAACATTTCATGTTAATAATTAAGGAAAAGTCGGGCTTCTCTCTCTCTGTGTTCTGCTTGACTTTCAGTGTAACTACACACTCGTGAAAATAAGCTTCTGACTTTATTGTGACACCCTCACTGACATTATACACACTGAATGAGCTCAGTCAAATGTCAGAGCTTCAAGTTGAAAGTTTCTTGGTCCTTCGTCAGTCAGTCAGTCAGTCTTCTGCAGGTGAAGCCTCTTAGTTTTCTACACTAAACAGACAGATGGATACAGATGGGTGACAAAGTGAAACCCGACACAAAGTGTGTTAGTAATGTGTTGTTCCACCACTCGTCATAGACGTGTTCGGTCCGGTTGTTCAGCTGGGTTGAGATCTGGTGATCCGGCAATGACAACTCATCAAACCGTTCAATGAGCCCTTGTGGCCTAATTGTGAATTTCCTTATTGTGAAATCGGTTTTAGAATTGCTGTGGTTCTATTTGCGCCTCTGGGGCTGAACACAGGTGAGCGTGCATGGGGCGGCGCTAGGAGTGGCTGTTTCTTTCATACTTGTATGTACAATTATAACTTTTATTCTTTTATTCTCGTCTGTTTCGCGACAGGATTTGGATCAACCAATCAGCGTGCATGACGCACTGTACGTGTATATTCACAGGAGCATAATCCCAGCTTCAGCTGAATGACAATGACGGGTGACTTCAGATTATTTGTTGTAACGTTACTGTCAGTAAATGAACAGCCTCACTTTTTTCCATCTCATCCAAAACACTTACTAATATTTCTTCTTACACTTCCACAATGATCTTAATTAGTTCCACGCCAGAGCTGCAACCATTAGTCGATTCATCGGTTAGTCGATCGAAAGAAAGTCAACTATTTTGATGATCGATTCATCGTTTCATGTCCATGACCATTTGCTGCTTCCAGCTTCTTAAATGTGAGGATTTGCTGATTCCTTTGTCATTTCTGACAGTAAATGAAGAGTCTTTGGGTTTTGGACTGTTAGTTGGACAAAAGAAGCAGCTTGAAGATGTCACTTTGGGCTCTGGGAAATTGAATTTTTCACAATTTTTTGACATTTTATAGACTAAACGAAAAAAATTGGCAGATTAATTGATAATGAAAATAATCATTAGTTGAAGCTCGATTCCACACAAAGAAGTTTACAGATCGAGGACAGTACAGTGCAGTTCTACAGGATGTATTTAATGCCTGCAGCAGCAAGTATAACTCAACATAAGCCTAATTTTTTAAGCATCTTTCTCTTTTAAATCTGAAACACCAATCCGTCACACAGCACAGGACAGATCACAGGATCTGAACCACCAGCAGCTGAAAGTGCCGCTGAAGTGTCCTTGAGCAAGGCGCTGAAACTCTTGCTGCCAGTTGCTCTGAATAAAAGCTTTTTTTTAAAAAAGCCTAAAAATGAAAATGTTATAAATGATATAAATGACTCTCAGCTTTCTGTCACCTGATTAATTCCAAAGATCATCAACACCTCTTCAGGGGTATATGAGCCTATTAATGACCCAGCGCTCCAGTATCTAAATCACGGAACAATAAACAGCCTGATTAATAATGTAACGGGTGATTAGGACCCTACCTATCCTAATGGATGCATTTTTAATCATGTCCTTTTTAATTAGGAACAGGCATGGGAGCAGAATGATATCAGCTCGCCTCTCCTGACATTCATAATTCATCGGCCGCTCGCCTTTTGTTCGGGAGGCGACGGAAGATTGGAGGAGTCGATAATGAAGGAGCCCGATGAGGACTGACGAGGACAATACAGCGATTTGACTCCAGCGTGTGATAACTGTCCTCTCTGCCCACCAATACAATCAGTCTTTATCGAGTTGGTAAACGAGAAGAATGCAGCAGAACCAAGTGGGAAAGAAAGAAAGAAAAAGTCATTTTCTTCTTCTCAGCAAAAACAGCTAAAATATTTGACTTTTGTATTTTTTGTCCTAACTAAATATTAACCCTTGGTGATGGATCCCAAAGTCAACTCATCTTTCGTTTTGTTTTCACACGTTCACCCTTTTCTACAATTTCTGTAAATGGCAACTACTTTATGGATAAGGTTAGGGACAGAGCGGGGTCATGGTTAATAAAAAACTGCAGGTCTGTAATGGGACTACAACGACCTCCACACCCTTACTTTCCACCTGGCACTGAACGTAAATCGCGATGCGCGGAATCATCCAATATGGACGTAATACCTGGGGAGGCTGCACTCTCACAGGAAGCCTTCTTTCCAATAGGTCTGTTTGTCAGATTTCTGCTCTGCTCGATCTGCCCTGGTCAACTGCATGTGCTGTTACAGTGAAGTGGAAACGCGTAGGAGCAACAGCAGCGATGAGCCACACAAGCTCACGGGAGCTTGCAACACTTGCTATGAGTTCTAAACTGCCTCAGGAAGCAACGTCTGCTCGAGAACTGTGCGTCAGAAGTCTCATGGCGTAGGGGAAACCACGACCGAGCGGCCTCAGATCACCACGTGCGATGCCAAGAGTTGGCGGGAGTGATGTAAAGCTCACTGCCGCTGGGCTAGTGGAAACGTGTTGTCTGGAGCGATGAATCACGCTTCACTCTCTGGCAGTCTGGGTTTGGTGGGAGGGGAACACTACCTGCCTGCATGCATAATCCTAGTGATGGTTAGTTTCAGTTAAATTAAATGGTAATGCTACGGCACGCAATTATATTTTAGACAACAGTGTTCTTCCAACTTTGTGGCAACAGTTTGGTGAGCCAGACCTGATCACCTAACATCAGTGTTAAACCTCACTAATGCTCTGGTGGCTCATTGGGGGCAAATCCCTGCACCCAGGGTGTAACGTTTGAGTGTCCACCTCCTTTTAGATATGTAGTGTGTGTCAAATTAATCAAAACAAATGTAGGAAAAACACATTCAAGGATCTAAAGCACAATGGCATGATTTAAACAGCAGGTTTAGTGCTGATGTAGGGTTCATGTAATTCAGCACAAACATGCACGAGCGTTACAGAAGACCCTTCAGATGTGTGTGTTAATGTGTGTGTTCCCATTCGAGACTTTTAACGAATGCAGAACAGATCCATTCAGAGGAAATTAAAAGCACAAAAGGAAAAGGGCAGCAGCGATAAGGTGAACAAAAAGAGAATCTTTGTAAAGTTTGACTCTGCAGAGTTTGGGCAGCTGAGTCACTGCTGCGACGGAGAGACAAATCAATGTGTTCTGTGCTGCTGACTGACAACGTGTTATTAAAATCAAATGCACCAAAAAAAGCTCCCCGGCTGAATGAACCGCCCCACCACTCCCCCCTCTCTCTCCCTCTCTGTACAGTTGTTTTAAAAGCAATTACGGAGCCTTTTCTTTTCTTCACGGGCTGGAACACCGAGGCTCAGGGAACGAATTATAATGAACGCAGGGGACTAATTTTTGACAAGGTCTGCAGTGAAAAATGAGGTGAAACGTGCAGATGTGTGAGAGGAGGTGCTGCTTTATAAAAACTCCGAGCTCCGTACTGAAATACTGAGCTTCAGACTCTCCATTGTGCTGAAGGGTTTACTGAAAATATTAATCTTGCTTCATATCTGTGGTTGAAAAAGGAAGTCCTGCACTTGGGTCTTATTTTGCGAGCTTTGTCCATCATTGTAAACATTGCTTTAGATTAGAAATGTCTGCGAATTGGGGAGACAACGAGGTCCGGGAGCTCCTTACCCTCTGAGCAGAGGACGAGATCAACGACGCATATGTTATACATCACAGCCGAGACTGTTGTGTTACATGTCACGCCTCTTTTGCTTCCAGATCGCTGGCGTTCTATCTAAAATCACACACTGGGGCGACATTATGGCGGCGTTGTTTGGTTCAGTTTTCACTCATTTTCTTTTTCTTTGTCAAAATAAAGTTATTGTCACATGAAAATCCTGTTGGAGACATTTTTCCTGTGAGGAAGAATTCAAATGTGTGTCTGGAGTTTGTGCAGACCTCGTTGTCCCGGTCCTTCTCCAGGAAGTGGCGGGCCACGTGGCTGGGCAGGATGTTCCTCAGCATGTTCTCGTTGTGTTCTCGCAGCTCCTTCATCTCGTTGATCTCCTCTTTGGCCTGGACGCGCCACAGGAAGTCTAGCCGGGCCGTGTACTCCAACTAAAGACGGAAGAAATACAAAAACGACAAAAAAAGTTAGTAAAGTGTCCACATGACCATCACCTCCTCTGTCACTCTTTCTCAAGCCCACATTATTCTGCTAAGGAGCCAACAACAGACCATCTTCCATGGACAGCAGGAGTCACATTTCAGCCCTGTACTGTACATTGTTCTTTCTTTGTAGTACTCAGAGATACGAGTACTCTTGTGACTCTAATTACGTTGAGTTTTCATGCCCTGTCATGCATTTTCCAGCTGTGGGGTTGTTTGCGTATGTTGCCGGGCTGCTGTCAATCAAACCTGATGAAAACACACCTGCAGAGTCCTGAAGAAGCAGATGAGCTGAAATTCTGAGTGTTAAAATCTTCATAAACAATAAGGATCTTTTTTCAGAACTTTAACTTTGATTGATGCTTATTTAGTCATAAATATTTTATGTTATAGAGAAATACTCTAACATAAAAGCCCCATAAAGTTTGGTTTGAAATCATATTTTCTTCTCAAAACAAATCTTCAAATCTACTGACAAATCTGTTCAACGTTTGTATGATTCATACAGATACTCAGCCTGATCCTGCTAACGCTGCCTGACACAGTGACTAGAGATTACTCTTCACAGAAACAAATAACTAGGACAGCTCCGTATTATTTAACATTTTCTCCAAACATTTGGAGCTACTTCTCGAGCCTCTCTGGACCTGAAAATCCCTCCTCCTTTCCAGACAGACCTAAGATTTTGTTAATTGCTTAACTGCTTAGAAATGTAACTGTAGATAAGGGTAAAGTCTGTCGTTTATATCATTTCGATGATGGAACGGCCGAGCTGCGGTTCCATAATGAATGGCTAAATTTAAAAATCCGTTAACGCTTGGATCAATTATGGAACACAAGAGAGTGCGATCAATCTGGCGTGCAGCAGAAGCATTCTAATAGGCAACACAAATTGCTTTTCTGAATGCACAATTAATACAGAGTAATTTGAAATAAAAGTCGGTACCATTTAGTTTGTACTTGTAGGAGAGAGGGGGGAAAATATTCCCTGATATTGAAAACGATTTTCAGGGGCAGGTCGATAAGCCTGTGAGGATTTAAGCGTGTCTCTCTGGCGATAGGCGGAAACAGTTTTGTGATTAATCCTGGTATCAATTAGTCTCTTAATCATATGAGTGAGTACAAAACTTCAATCTCATGTTCTGTTTTTCTAATTAAGAATGCAAATCCTGCGGGGCCGGTGTGGCGGTGGGATAATGAGATGGTGTCCGGTGAGATGACGAGTCGCTCAGGCGTTAACCAACACGACGTCCGCAGCGCACAGCTGGGTGACACTTTGATTCAAAACGCTGAGTAAAATGTTTTTTGTCCGTACTTCTCTGAGGGTTAACCGAAGCCTGTGGTTAAGTTTGCTGCAGAAGAATGTTCAGCCGTACAGTCTGATGTTCTGATCTGACAGCCTCTTACCCAGCGAGGGTTAAAATATATGAGGATATTAAACTGAGCAAAAATGTAAGTCTGGAAAAGGTGCCCATATTTGCACAAATGTGGAGCGCAACTAAGAACTTTCTGCTTTTCCTTCAGTACATTTCTGAGGGAAATATTTTGTACGTTTTGCTCCACTTCAGCTGGGCTTACTGGTTACTTTGGACCTTTCATAATTATGTATTTTAGACATTATGAAACACTGACACTTCACTGACTCATTTTTTTAAATCTGGTGTGTGTGGCCACATTCCCGCGCTGGAGCACCGGTAGTAAAACCAGAGCCATGTAGAGAGAGAGTCGCGTCAGCAGAAGTTAAAATGCTTGATGGTCACATGATCCACGTAGACTTCAGATAGTTCTCTCTACACGGCTCTGGTTTACAGAGCTGAGGGGAGCAACCGTAGACACGGAGCAGGTACAGCAACTAGGAGTCTGGAGGACAAACCTAAGAAGCTCCTAGAAGTTTCTGATGCTGCAGATAAAACAGAAACTGGGCGTTCAGAGGCAGGATTACAGAGGGCAGACAGGATGTGGCCTTACTGCTCCTGGACAGGTTGGTCCTTATAAAATATTTGAGCTATTACATTTACTCTGGGCTGATGGGTTGTTACAGAACACAATGAAAAACGGTCTATTTTGTTGTTTAGGTATGACGCCTTGTTATCACATTAATTCTGTAATTAATCTGTGAAAAAATGATTTCAATAATTTGATTTCTTCTTATATTACTGGTACAATTAGGTTATGACCTCGACTCATCTACAACAGAAAAGTGGGGTGTCAAAACAAGAAACCCCGATCATTTCAAAATAAGTGCTTTGTAATGAAATGCTTCATGTTCAGTGTGCTTGATAATGTAATTACTGCTCTGACAGGAAGCAGCGTTCATGAAGAACAACCTCATCTGGCTTCAGTGCTCTGTTGCCATCAGTTTATTATGTAAAGGGCCTGTGGCTCGGTTTCCTCTGCTGCTTCTAAAGACACAAAAATCAACCTCATCTGGCCGAATACATACGAAAGTGTAAAAATAATCTTTATCACTATGTTATTACTTATAGTTAAATGCACAATAATACAGTTAGAAGAGCCTTCATCCCCGTGAGTTTAAAACTGTTCTGTGATCATCTGTCTCTCTATCAAAGATTGTTTCTGGCTCACATAATAACTTGTGTACTTGCAGCGTCAACATACTGTAAAGGGAACATTTGTGCAGAGGTTGTCTGGTGGGTTATTGTGAAGACATCATACATAACATTCACATTTAACAAGCACTGAAAGAGAGCTTGAATGAGATTCTTGTAATGAAAAAGGCTGAGAAGACGAATAAAAGAGTCTCCTCCATCTTTCTGCTCTATTAGGCTCAAACACAATAAAATCACTTAAATGTGTCTTCTGAAAGAAACACTAACTGATGCTTTTACACCCTCTGTGTGTTTTCTCAACAATAGACGACGGTGCTGTGAGTTTTCAGCTACAAAGGTATGAAAAGCCTTGTTTTTGTTCCAGAATCCAAATGATGACGCTGCTTCATTATCCCATTATGTAGTTTGGTTATACATCTCCTCTGTTGTATGTCATCACTACATGTTTCTGTCGGATCTTTGCTCCAGGCAGCAAACTCACTCCCCTCTAAAAATGGGAGATTTGTGATAACTGTTAGTCGACTACAGGAGGCTGTAGTTCACTGCAGCACGAGGCGGAGTGGCTGTGTTTCTAAAGGAGCAAATGACTGTTGCAAATGTTGTTTCACTTTATTTTGGACCTAACAGATCAATACCCATTTAAGTCTTATTTCTAACAAACTCCTGCCATGTCAGCTCCACCAAGGTTCTGCCACTTGGTCCAAATTAGTATTTTCTGGCTCAAGTTGCTGCCCGAGTGGTAATGAGCCACGAAGAAATCAAAACCTGCCTTGAAGTTAGAGTTCTTAAGATTTAAGTGCTGATTGGGCGACACCTTGTGGTAACTGGTTGTAATGGCAGGTGTGTTTTAATGAAACAAAATAACACAAATGGAAATGACCAACAAGTCCTCCAACATAAACGACAGAATAGGTCGTTTGCCAGTGACTCCCAAAACGGCATATATAGATCGTGGCCTGGGTTACAATAGTTACGTTAGTTACGTAAGTTAAGTTACGTCACGTGACTTACTAATGTGACTGAAAGTGAGGAAGCGGTCTCCTGGGTGAAAGTCCTGTGTGTGTTGGAGCCATCCAGCTATACTAACTCACCTGACTTCCACCTTTGCTCCCGTCATAATTACTACGGCCACTAGAGGTCGCCGCCGAACAATAAACGTAAATATAGGTTATGATAAGCTGCTGCACAGACGATGAATACGGTGGTATTTTTGGGGAGGACAGTCTAAAATGACACATGTATCTACCACTAGGGGCAGCAAACATACCATGACTACTAAGCTTTGGCTAAAAGGATTCAATGTGTCATGTTGTTTTAATAAAAAAACACTGAAGAAGAAGTCAACAGTGTTGTCTGACTCAATGATACAAAACTATATTCATAATCCAGTGTCGCCTACATGGCACTAAAGGATGCACCACTTGACCCTTCAAAAAAACCCTAATTTCTCAGGTGAATCTGGAGGAGTTTTTGAAATGCAACAGGACATGTTGCAAACCACTCCATCTGTGAAACAAAAGACTTTGGATTCATCAAAGTAAATGGTCGGGACAATGACAAGATGGGCAACAATCCTACGTGCCATGAAGAGGAGTTTAGTTTCTTTTGCTCTGCTTGACACCTTTTATGTAAATCTTCGGAGACCTATAATTCCAGCCTTGTGGAAATGATATGGAAAGTTTACATTTGCAGTTGGAGCCGCATGGAGCTGCTGTTTACGCTGCTTTCTCCAAAAGGCCAAAAGGTCCAAACAACCCAGTCTCATGTTTTAAGTTGGCATTGACTTGAGTCTTTCCTCCAAAATGTAATTGAAATACAGACTTGTAAAAAATAGCATTTTGTCATTATGTTAACACATATGGGTGGTGTAACATGAGCTGAATATGAAGTTAACTTTTAGGAGACCTGGTTAAATAACACCTGCTGTGAGCCTGAGCAAGAGAAATAGAAACAAAAGGTGCTTCTCTGTCACCCAGTACCCAGTTTAGATCATTTGGAACATTTTGCAGAAAAGATAATTACAGAGTTCACATTGTGTTTAAACCCGGCACACCAAACCATTAACACTGCACTAAAAAGGAAGCTGGATCACATTTTGCACACTGCAAACAGTCTCTTTTCTCTTGGCCTGATGCGTCTCACACAAACAGCTTTTCAGAGCCGTGTGTTCCACGCCTCATGCTGCGAGCTGTCTCCGCTTTGCCAAACAAGTGGTAGAACTGACCCTGGGAAAATCAATATGCCATTGGATGACTTCAAATGCGGCTGCTTTCTACATTTATGGGCCTACAAAGGAGCTTCAATTACGGCCGGCTCTGGCCGACGCCGAGCCGCTGAACTGCATGATCAAAGGTTGCCATAGAGAGAGCATGAAAGCACTGCGGCGATACCAGTTTCCTTCAGGCTGCTGACTCTGACTGCATCTTCATCAAAATGGCTCGTACAACGCATCAGATGTGTAAATGAAGTGGTTTGTTTCTGTTTTTCTGAACGAGTATTACTCAGGTCAGATAACACACAGCAATAACACCTGACAGGATGGTTTTCTCTGGTATTACGGATGTGATGCTCCTGCTGGGTATCAAAGAGTTGGTTCCCAATCTCTTTGGCTTGTGACCCTTTACAGCCCCGTCTACGCTACGCTGTCCGCTTCGTCACAGCTTGCATATGTTTGCGAGCAGCTCAACCAAGGAGTGTATTTTCTTTATTGTACAACCCCTTGGAGAGATTTATCCCAAACTCCAACATGAGGAGCTGCTGTCCTAGTGGAACAGTATCTACACTTAGAGACACTTGTGGTTTTATTTGTCCAGGTTTAAAGAGATCGGTTTCTGAGATTTTTGCCTCCCGTCCCAATACAATGAAGGTGAATGGGATTCAGTTTGTGGTGCTCACAGAATTGAAAAATTATATTTATAATTTGCAACATCTGCTTGAGGAAACAGTGCCACCATTACTCTGGATAATCATTTGAACTACTTCTTCAGCAGAAAGTCAGTGCTTCCTGACCAGGATTTTGTCTTCAAGTGTAGTTCCATCCGACAAATGAGTTGAAAAACAGTAAAGCCATCCTTTTGGGAGGAGAATATGGTGGAAAGAGCTTTATCTTGCACATGAAGTTTGACCACTACATTTCCTTTTACAGCTCAAACTCTACAGCATCTGATACTCCTCAAATCCTTTCAGAAGAAAGGAGAATTATGTGTCTCTGTAAAGACAATGATCTCTATATTTAGATCATTCTCAAGGGACACCTCTACTGTTAAGGTCTAGTTATGCTCAGGTGTTCTGGATTGCATTGGGAGATTAATCACATTTCGCTGATGATGAGAGCGTTGAAGCATGTGCGGTCTCACCTGCTGGCCGTGGTAAAACACAGCGAGGAGGAACATGGCCATCAGGAGCAAAGACGTCTCTTTGGTCCCCAGGAAGTTTCTGTAGGAAGGAAAAGAGAGGAGGAGGAGCAGTTTTGTTCATTTCATGCTCTTCTGTCATTTCATTGATGTGTGTTGCTTGTTGAACAATATCAAGGAAAAAGTCATGTTTTTTATGTTTTGCTTCAGCGTGTGTGACAAAGGTGCATTCATTCACTTTTCAGAGAATAACTGACAGAAAAACATTTTACTGGGCAAAACTAAAATAGATTTTTACCTAAACAAACAAAACTTCTGCTCCTGCTTATATGTGGAAAGTTTTCTTAAAAATAGAACATGCTGTTAGCATCGTATTAATGCTACTTTACAACGGCAGAAAGTCCAATTAATTCACAGCACATGAACTTCTGCACAAATAAATAAAATATTACACTAAATGACTCGAGTCTGGAAGTCTTTGCAGTGGAAAGTCGTGGTTCCTCCCCTTCTGAGTTCTTTTCATCTTGACCTTCTCTCTCGCATCCCAGAAGGCTTTAAAGAAAAGAATCTGACCCCCATCAGCTCCCTATGGAGCCTGTATGGAAACCTCTTCACAACCGCTTCAAGGGGGCGTAAAGTCTTTTTTTCTTAACAAGTCTTTCACGGTTATATGCTCAGGATGCTTTCATATATTGTCACTGTGAAGGTCACTGTACTATCACTGCCAACACCTGTGAGTTTTCTCACATGTGCAACATTTAGGTCCAGGAGTTCTTGAAGAGGAAGAGGTGAGGAAACAGACCCGTCTTTACTTTAACTCATATACTCAAGTAGAGAAAGGTGGTCAGTTTCAGCCATGTTCTGTTCATACTAGAAGAAGTCTACAGACAGAGATGGACTTCTGAAAGTTTTCGGATTCCCTCATTGTAATTCGAGTCCTTACATTGGAACCAGACACTACGTGGCCAAACGTACATCAACATCCAAACAAACTACGTAGACACCCGAACATTGCACGCGTATGTGACTGTTGAACATGAACACTCACTCTGTGTTGTGGTGGACAGTGTCGTAGCGGACGAACAGCGAGGTGTAGAAAGCTTCGGTCAGCAGTGAGTAGATGGCGATCATCACCAGCAGCACCGCCAACTTCAACACGGAGTTCAGTCGCAGGAACACCGCACACGTCACCATCGCCAGGACCCCCGTGAACACAAAATACTGGGAAAAACGATATGGTTGATATCAACAGGTCCATCCTTTACTTAAACAGATTTACATTCAGAATGCAATTCTTAAAGATGCACTCTCAACGATTTACTGTTGCATTTCCATCATCATGGGGAACTAATAAGAGACAGATTTGAAAAAGCCTGTTGGGCAAGCTCCAAACACTAGGGCCTACATTTCCCATAATGCAGCTCCATAGCATCTTTTCATTAGACTCTACTTGTCTGGTAAACACTCACATCTTTTAAACTCCATGCCCCCAGTTTGTACATTATGAATATCCGACGTTCCACTGCACCAACAGCCTCAGATTTGCATTTTTTGAGTTTGTGCGTGAGCAAAATAACATAATGGATGTTTTCTCCGTGATGTTCTGATGGATCCATCAGTCGCCGTTGTCTAAGGCGAGACCTCCCTCTGGGCGCGAGCAGATGTCGAGGATGTTTAATTCATCATTTTGCCGCTGTCGCAGAAGTGAAAAGACACAACAGATGGACCTGACTGCAAAATTCAGACACCTCATTTAGTCGGTACCTCTGGGTAGAAGCAGATGTCTGGGATGGAGGCCGACTCGTTGTACGTCTGATTCCTGAAGGTGCTGGACTTGTCGAAGTCGCACCACAGCTGCGAGAGACCAACAGGGGGGATTATTGTTGTTGTACAGTATCAAACTGATGCGGGGTCAGTGTCAAAATACCAGGAGTTCATTTTCACACATCAAGCTTTTAATCTTTCTAGGAGTTTGTGAGATTCAGCTCTCTGCAGGAAGTTTCTGAAACTGTTTCACGTTAATAAACAGCTGATCTGTTCCTGAAGTTGGTACCCAGTGTATGAGAGGCGCACTCTGGTAGCTCCTTCCTGCCACACAGGAAGTGATGCATGTTGGAGTTTTTTAAAAAGTAAAAAGAGAGAAATAAGACAGGATACGCGAAACAATGACAAAAAAACAAGTCAAACATCACATATTACACATATACATCATTTATTTCTTAGAGGGGACACAGAATCAACAGCTCTTGACTTTCTTTAACTTAAAAGTTTTTTGAGCTGTCGACATTTTAAGAAAAACAGTTTACTGTAAACTGCGTTATTTTTATTTTGTTGTTGTTGCATTCCTAATTTATATCTGTTTTATGTGTTTATTGCTTTTATCTTCAAAACACTTTAGTGGCTTCTATTAGCAACTACAAAATGTATTTGCAAGAGCAATGTCGACTAGCAAAGTCAAGAAATCCCAGTGAAACTCTTTGTGCCTATCTATCCCTTTCAATACCAGCACATTTTCTCAATAAATGTTCTATTTTATATCAAGATTAAGTTTAGACCCTAAGAAAACATGATAAGAAAATGAAACGCAAAGCAATTCACATAATGTAGTATTAGGCCAATCATTTCTTCACTCTCTGTTAATAAAAAGGTTCCAGCTGTGAGCTTCAGACAATGTGCAGGACCCTCTCTTATCTTTTGTCTTGATGGTGTCCTTTCTGATGTCCCCAAGGCGTTTCGAGTCTCGGGTCTCTGAAGGACACTTTTTGTGTGCAAAGCACTAAGACAAACTATCTGGGGGATCCATACCAACCAGAAACAGAGCAAAGTCAGAAAACCCCAATCTCTGCTGTGCTGAGTTTGGTGTACCCTTGTGGGTATTGGCAAGGTCAGTGCGCAGACAACAAATACCAACTTTGCAACCAAACAATAATCTGGAAGCTGAAATTGAACTCACTATATTGATCATGGCTGCCAGGAAGTTAATGAGTATTGAGACGAAGATGATGACGTTTCGCGCCGCGTAGGTTTCGTTGATCCAGCAGCAGGTTTTGCGCAGGACCAGAGGCAGACACTTGTAGTCTTCCGCCGTTGTAACTAGGACCAGACAGGAATGGAGGACGATGAGAACTGAGAACTGGATCACCATGGTTACCATCCTGCAGAAACACAATAAATTGTAAAGTAATAAAAATACCATCAGCTGTGGGCCGAGGCCTTAGGATGCAACACTTAAACACATTAAAGCATCACAGAAAACATTTTGACATATGTAAATAATAAATACGAGATAAAAAACTTGTGTTATGCTTTATTACATATTTATTTTATGTTCTCAAAATAACTCTCAAAACTACGATCTCCCTTATTTTATGCAACAATATATCTTTGGCCAGACGATGAATTTTCTCACAGAAAGTTTTTTCCATCAGTCTTTCTGAAAGATGGATATTCCCAGGGTTTTCTTTCCATACTCAAAAAGTTAAATCACGATTTGTTCAACAACAACATCTACTGTGAGCATGACTGCTAAACACTCAAATTTAAGCAAATAACACGAGACGTACGTAGGAGGCTTAGACAGCAGCTGTATCTGAATAATGCAAAATAATCGTTTGATCAGGCAAACACTTTTCTGTCCAGAGTCCTGTTAAAAACCTTTAAAATGTTTTAGCGTTTTAGGAAGACTGATGCAAGAAACTCTCAGAACATACATTAAGGACTGACAGCTAGTCAGACAGAAGCTAACCTGGAAGTGTGGTGGGACTTTGTTAAATATGTAAATATCTGTCCTCTTTTACCTGGCAGAGGGAAGCAGGCTTTGGATGGTGGTGATGAAGATCAGCACGATGAAGGCGCACACCAGGTTGGACTTGAACACCTCGTCCCTCATCTGGGAGTACTTCACCGTGACAGGGAGAAGAAGAGAAAAAGAGAAAGGAGGAGGAAGAGGAGGTGAGGGGGCGATGGAGAAACAAGTTTTCAGACAAACAGAGAAGACTGAACACACTGAAATGCACCTCAAACACACCAACGCACTGCCACAGATGCATGCAATGGTTCAACCACAAGCGTTAGAGAGAGACAGGAGCCGGTGGGTTAGCTGTGGGGTCCTGGGGAAGGTGCAAGGCTGACAAGCACAATGCTAGCTGTTGGCCGTCAGCTATTAGCCGAGTCAGAGACACAAACGGAGAGCTAAAACATAAGAATTAATAAGCTAACTGCAAAGCTAAAGTGAGGTGGTAGAGGGTTTTTGAAAGCTAAACTGTGAATTCTCTGGATTTAAGGATTTAAGAAATATTAGATAATAAACTTTTTATAGGCCCTCCAACGCCAGCACTAACAACTCAACCACAGAAAAATATCACAAAAGCAATGATAGTTTTCTGTTTAAATCCAGTTTTGAGGTTTCGATACTTTTGGGAGACTTTCTACTTTTCTACTTTCTACATCTGTTTTACCTTAAAGCTGTTGTTGGGTAAAAAATGATGTAAATGATGTATCTCCAAAATGTCTGTAACAACAAGACTGCCGTCTCAGCTACACTTAGTTTCCAAAATGTTGAACGATTCCTTTAAAATGGACTCAAAACATAGAATAAAATAACTTCTCTTATAAAGTTAACATGCACAAAGGAGCATAATAAATGTTACTTACATTTTAAGTTAACAATTTTCAGTTACATAGTGAAACTGTGGTTATATTGAGATAAAAGGAGGAAAGTGTCTGCTATGTGAGAACGTGGGCATTAGTATTTCCTGAATAAAGCCCTGCGCTGATGTACGACTCGAGACTGATGAGTCACCCGTCTGGACCAAAAGCCTGACTCATCTCAGTCTTAAACTTTCCACCCCCGTGATCCCCGCTGCCCCGTCCTCGCTCTGTCTCTTTCTCAAAGGGTGCTGGGAAATTAGCAAGAGGATGCTTCACGTTTCGGCACAACTTTGGCAAAAAAAACAAAACAAAAAAAATGAGGGAGGCCAACAGCAAATCACTGCACACTTACTGAAGAGGTTAAGAGGTCAACCCAAAAAAAAAGAGGTTCTTGGGAAAGTTTTGAAGATGGCGGTGGGATTCCAAGGGAAACATAGATGTGGAGCGGCCCATAGTGTATGAAGGTCAACTCAAAGGTTAAAGCTTATTCATGGAACAAAAAAAAAATGGGGAGAAAGGGGACAAAAAGCTACAGAAGTGCATTGCATTCACCAAAGAAAAACAACATTCAGACACATTTTCTTGTAATTATGACTTCCATATCTCATGATTATGACTCAGAGAGAATTATCCGTGGACTGTCAACGTTAAGTGATCAGTCAAAATACTGCTATGGGCTGTTTCATTGGAATTCGTTGCTATGGAAACAACGTGTCCAAGTTTACTTGGTGTCAGCTGTCAGTGTTTATGTACATGTACCTGCCAACCATCAAACCAAAGAAGAAATAAAGCAAATTAGCCCCTTAAAAATCCAGTTTTCCACTTTTGTTTTCCCTTTAAGTGGCTTTATCTTATTCCTCATCTTTGTTCCAGCTCTTCAATGAAGATATATTATGTTTACACTGAGTGAAATATTCAAACCCAAGACCCAAGTTTTTTATGGTGGCACCATTCCATTAAATTGAAATATCCGTGTTGTCTTACGCACCATTTTAGACACATTCCCCCCAAATTCAGCCTGATATATATTGGTATCTTTGGAAACTTTAGGATCTCCAACAGAATTTAAAATCAAGACTGACCCAACAGCTGACTGTTAACGGATTAATTGAGGTGGATGTTATCAAAGCCGTTCAAATGATAACGACTGTTACTCATGTTGATCTTTAGTCTTAATTTTATACAGTATATTTAGAGTGAGGGTGTGGTCTTGATTTGTTCTAGTCTCAGCTTTTTTTCTTCTGTATTGTGTTTCTTTGACACGAGCGTCCTCTTCTAACAGCTGCAGCAACGCAATAATGCAATTTCCATTAATAATCTGCTCTAGTATTTAATAAAGTCATTTTAAAAATGACCAGTAGTAGTCTAATCATTTCCAGTAAAAATATTTCAAGTTGAAAATTAGAGAAGTCATAATTATGGGATATGTAGGTTGTAAATTTGAGAACACATCTCAGAAATTCTTTTATTCTTTAGTGAATGCAATGTGCTCCTGTAAAAAGAAAAAAAAAAGTTGAACAAGTCAACTTTTTCCACAAGACTGTAAAAGGGAAACAGGTCCATGGCACAGACTTTTGGTCATGAGTAAACTGAAGGGGGTTCTGCAATCTCTGTGAAACAAATCAACAAATTGCCAGCTGACTATTCTACACTCATCGAAGCAAAAATCAAAGCCGATTGTTTTTATTATCAGACATGAGTCATGGTTAAGTTGGTTTAATGTTTGAGCACAATACTGGCAGTAAAAGAGTTATTATCTACTGTTAGAGATTAAATTCACTGCGTTCATTCATGGATACTAGTACAGAATCTGAAGTGTGCTGACGGAATAATTATACTTCTATAACCTTTAATTATAACCAGTTAATAAATTAATACATTTTAAAAAAGTTATCATAAACCTGAGAATGAAATGTCATTTTTGACCTTGAGAACGGTAACTGTGAGAAAATGAACTGTGAGATGGATTATGATAGGCAGGCAGTAAATGGAATAACAAAATGTAAAAGCCTTTAAAAATCAATTTAAAAAAATGTAATTATAATTTATTATTTAAAGGCAGAACAAGAAAACAGGAACATTAATTTGCAAATCTATTGACCTTTTTTATTTATTAGTGCATCATCTAAATGTAAATTCAGTTTATAATATTTATTAACTGACTATAATTAAAAAGTGTGAGTCTATAATTATTCTGCTGGCACACTTCAGACTCCATACACTGGAAGACCAAATGGAGGGACGTACTGAGCGAAAAGAAGACCCTGGACCACTACATGTACATTGTTTTGCATAATTTCCCCACAAATGTCACAACATCCCTCAGTTATGCCATTAAGGTTTGTCTTAGGCTACAGTGACTCACGTAAATAAAGTAAAATAAAAAAATACCATACTTTTTTTCCTCTGCAATACCACAATCTCGAGTGCCTTTAGCTTACTCATGATAGGAAAAAAGCATAGTTGGTTCTTGTTTTGCTTCTGAAAATCTTCATCTAAGAATAGATATGAGGAAGGAGAGAGAAAGAAAAAAAAAACAGTTATCTGTCTAAAACCCCAGCTACCTTCTCTTCCAGGCTGGAGTCTTTAAACATCAGTGAGAAAGGCTTGATATGCTCTCTTCTCAACTTATCGCCACTCCGTAAGTCGATGGCGCTCTCTATTCGCTTGTTAATTTCCTCAGGACCAGAGTGGACATGCAAAGCTTGTGCGAGATGGTTTGGAAGCAGATTTATCGAATTTCTCGTTAGGGCAGTCAGAGTCTAAGGGGAAAGCACATGCACATAGAATGAACCTGCTTGTCCCCCGTTTTGTTTCATTCAAGTTACAAATGAAAAAGAAGAACAGACACACAGTTACGTTCATTACATACACAAAAGAAAAAGAAAATTAAGGAAAGGGAGGACCAAAATGCAACATTCGCTATCAGACAGCTCAGAGCAAGTCATGCATCTCTCATTCACTCGCTGCGTGTTCACTTTGCGTTGATGTTAGTGGTGACAAAGCTTGTAATTATGCACACTTTATAACAAAGCTGTAATTTATGTCCACGACTGTGATTGGAAAGCGGGGAAGGACTGGCAATGAAAACACATAAAGCATGAAATGGAGGACAAAAAGCCCAGCTGAAGGAAGAAGAGTTTAGTTGCAAAATGTCGGGACAAATACACCATGCATAAAAATTAAAACAGATTCTGAAACATTTATTTTATTGCATTAATCTTTAGCAAGTGAAGGTTGAGAAAACAATCGCAGTTTCATAGACTAGATCCTCAAAAAAAAAAGATTTAACCTCCAAAATGTTTGAGCATTTTTGAAACAAACTCTTAAAATGCATTATGTCAACCTTAGAAGACATTAATATGTAATATTGTTAAAGGTAATTGAATGACACAAGCTTCTTTGGTCTACAAGGGACTCCTCAGGTTTAAATTTACCACTTCAGCACTTTCCACCTCGCTTGGCCTTCGTAACCTTTCCATAACTCTTACATACACTGATGGTTCTGCGTGAGAAGTCTATCATCAAGAAATCATGCTTACTTTCATTACAAATGACTACTGAGGCATTTGTTTGAGATCATTTCTATGAAAATCAGCTGTGTTAGAACCCCCACCCCCCTCGAAGGTTTCCAAGACCTCCAAATTTCCCCCACAAAAACTCCTCTCCTCAGTGGTAGCTGGCTGCAGACAGATAATCCATCGTTAGTAATTTGTCACCTTGATTTCTTCCTTTTAGTTACATATTAAGTGCAATAAAGGACGCTTCGATCATCTTGGACTTTTGGCCGCTGAAAAGCAAACCAAAACCAAATTCACTTTATAGTCTCACAGAGGACACTTTTGGTTCTTCTTTCTTTTCTAACTTTAATTATCTGACTACCGAAAAGGCAACTTCTGATGTCAGAGTGTCCTTGAATACAACAGAAAGGAAGGTTTTCAAAAAGGTCGCCACTTGCAGTTTCATTACCATGTGATGATATTGGAACAAAAAAGATAAAGGCATCTAAATTTTGGTGGATCACAAATCTCAAGGAAACTCCTCAAACCTCAATGAGAAAAATAGATAATTTGTCATTGCCTCCCAAAAAGATCCATGTGGGCATTTTCAGATCTGGCAGCCCTATCAGCAGAACCGCACCATGTACCAAAACAGTGTTTACTATCACCTCTGTGGTTAAGGTTTGGTTAGGTTCAGGCACAAAAGCGACTTGGTAATGGTTAGGAAAAGATCATGGTCCTGGTTAAACAACAAAACAAAAACAAAGTTGACCCTTGGTAGGAGACAGGACATGGACCTCTGTCTCCAGCGGCAAAGTCAGGCGCTTCGTACAGGATGCCCTATTGTTGACTGTGCGGCACTACAGCAACTTTACACAACTTCCTCCTTTGCTTCTCAGAAACAAAAGCCAATGTTCTCACGGTGAACAAGTGTAATTTTCCCAGTGAGGACAGTCCCCTCTATGAGTTGATTTTCAAAGTGTAATGGAAGGCAATCAATGTAAAAACTGATGTAGCTAATGAGCTAAAACATTTTTTTGAAAAACACTGGTATGGTCGACTGATGTGCTCCTGTCCGTCCTGGTGGAGACGTCACATTCGTTCAAAAGAAGCCCTTGAGGTAAAAGTGATGAAGGTCGTACGTGAGGATCACAGTCATTTTCTCAGAGCCATTGACATTAGCTCTCCACCATTAGCTAGGAGTTAACGCAGCAGCGTGGCAACTTTGGACTAATTACCCTTCGGAGTGTCTGAGCCCTACAGAGCCGGCAGCCATTAAAGTGATTATGACAGAAATGTGCGATGATGGAGATGTGTGTGAGAAATTCAATATGTCTCTCACCAACTCCGGTCAATCAAACGTCTCACCTCGTCTCGCTTAATCCAACACGTTAACAAACGAAATCCATCATACCGAGATCATTAAAAGTTCATTTTCAGACTCTAAAAGAACTGATGTTCTCAAACAAATCTTGATTACTGGAATTTTTTCTCCTGTCAGAGCCATTCTATCACTAGCCGTCATTGCAGGCCGATTCAAGTCTAATCAGAGCTACCTGGAGATTATAAATGACAGCAATTTGGAGGTTTATTGGTCAATGCAGCAAAAACTGCAGCATTTATCAACGTCAGTGGAAAGATTCTCAGATATTGAGAGAGCTTCGATATTCACTTGTAAGACAGGTAAGTCATCCAGTAGTACAAAATATTAGCTTTAAAGCAACTTGTTTCAGTAACGTTCATGATACCCAACCAGATAAGCAATGCCCAAAACTACTGAGGAAATACAATGAGCTCCAGTAACAGGAAGTGCAACATTCAAATCCAAACGCTGGAAATGCAGTAGTTATACATCAAACTCCTACTTTCCTATCTGGAGAAATGGGAACAACCATACTTGGTGAGCACAACTTTCAGACACATTTATAATATGAGGAAATTAACACACTTTGACAAAGACTTTTTATTTTAATATGTCAGATAATAGCAAATGGAATGTAAAGAGAGAAATGCAAAAAGAGAAGTCCTGCCTGCCTACTAAAAACCATGGACTTTCCCAAATGTCTTGCCAGAATAGAGAATACAGTATAGAGTATTAACTGAATGTAAATTGGCCACTTTTATTCTCTACACACAGTGAATATAAGGGAGAGAGAGAGCTGAGCTGACGCTGAACTTGAACTCGACAAAACCTCTGTTGCATATAAATGAAAATGTGCGGCCCGTGTGTCAGATCATTAACATATCTGCAGCCGCCACAGAAAACACACGAGTTTCATTATAATGAAGGCAATTGGACGGTACTTTGTGGAATCAGATGAGTGTCAACTGCTTCAAAATGACATGTAGATCCTATTATCAGTTTATTTTAGAATGATCTCAGCTCACTTCTGTGGACAATACAGTGCGAATGTTACATATAGCTTTTTGATTTTGTAGTGTTGTGGAGGGTTTTTCCCGCATAAAGACAGTGTTCTTTATCTGTGGGGAGATGGTTGATTAACTAATGCTTGTTGAGAGCTACAATACTACTGTTTCATGTCTTGGTTCACTGGTCACTTTGCCTAGAAAGAGCTTTGAAAATGTTGGCTTTGGGCTTCAATTCCGGTTGATGAAAAACTGTATCTGACAGACATGGTTGGGTTGGCACCGCAATAAATTGGGCCAAATTGGGCTTCGACTTCAGGGAATCATGCTGATTGGGCTGGGGCCATAATGCACTGGGACAGGTAATGAATCCACCTGGGTTGGGCACAAGCTGTAATGAATTTTATGGGTGTTGTGCCGGACTATTTCTCGGCTGGGTGCAGTCACTTCCTCGACTCTTGTCAAGCCCGTGAGGTTGCTGGGCAACCAACGAAGATTGCAGGGAGCCACTGCTCCTGGCCAAGAAATCGAACCAAGTTGGGCTCAAGCCAAGTTGGGATTGGGCCATAATGAATTGGACTGGGTTGGGATCAGGAACATATTTCAGGCCCCTGCAGTACTCTATTATTAATACAAACAAAGTGCTTTATTTTGAAATCCTTCCAAATGTTATCTTACCTATGTACTCTTTACTCACTTTTTCACCAACTGTAAGAAATAACTTCACTATCACTACTGCTGTTGCACTCTCCACTTTTATAGATGCAGCACAGACAACCCCCTAATGTCAGAATAAAAATACAAAAAAATTTGTTCTGAAATGCTTTGAACATAAAAGACTGATTTATTATCAGTATCGGAGGATTCTCAGTTCAGAAAAGCAACTGGATTCAAACATGAAAACATTTCCTTTCGGGGCTTTAAAGAAAAACTTTAAATATTTTGAACCTTTAGAACACTTATATCCCCCATAGGTTTCCACCGTAAGTAGCTTCACAGTTACAAAAAAATGAATATAACATATATATTATACATCCAGTTCCAGACTTGATGAAACGACATGATTCTTTCATCTAGTAAAAATTTCAAACCCAAGACAACATTTTTTTTACAGATTCTGTGCACTATACTCTTTCCCCTATAATTCAGCCTGACACATCTGCTATCTGAGAAAACTCTGGAATCTCCCCTGTATCTGAAAATAAAAGCTCAGCTGTGTAACATGCTTCTTTTGGGACCAACAGGGTACGATATGGATCACAGGAAAGAGAATGCAACTCTATATCAGAAAGGTGGATCTAATACTTCATAGGCCACTTTATAACCTCAGTAAGATCCCTGCCCTCAGCCATCCACTCATGACACAAGGGCTTGGAAGGGACGGTTGCCAGTGTTATGAGCCGTGCTGCCATGATTGTTTTTGGCATGCATGTCCAGGAGGACGCATACAGCCTAAAGGGCACATGCTTCCATCTCTGACATTTCTTTTCTTTATACTGGCCGGTGTGATGTTGCCCAGAGCAGTGGTTGGCTGTATGGGGGAAGCAGTATGGGGTTACATGTATGATTCATATTAATAACTGGACACATTTGTCTCTTGGAAATGCCAACATATGATACCAGGAAAAGGGCAACTGGACGTGGGGGGCGTAGGTAAGAAGAGACGGTGTTAGCATATACAGGTATATTTGAGGATTTTCACGTGCTGGGGAGTGACAGATTAACTTATGCTTCTGAGTAAGAAAGTATAATTCACTGCAACATGAGTTGTTTAGAAGCGGTGCTCTTCAAAGGATTGCAAGCAGGCGGTTACGTAAACCACAAACATGCTTCTATTGGACAGATTGCCAAGATACTTGGTACACATATTCAAGGATTAATCCTAATGAGGTTGTTTGTTGTTGACTGCGCCACCAACAGGTCAACATTTTGTCCAGCACACTGATGATACCTCTAAAACTAATGGCCGAGCTCCCATCAGCCTCAACTGTTCAACTGAGCTTATTTCTGACGTTAGTGTGCTAATGCTACACCAGTCGGGCTATGATCACAGCAGCGGTGTAAGAAAAACCTTATTTTGTTGTTGCACCAGCAAGACTTACAATCAGCACAGCAGCACCGTGCACACTTCTACACTCAGCGTGATTCTAGTTTTCTTCTACGTTCCTCTCCAGTAGTGTACCAAACATTTATCATTCTAAACCAAAGAACAAAAGGTAACAAACAAATAAATAAGGGGTTACAATAGAGGAATTGGGCATGTTTACAGGTACCACACTAAATGTCACCATTAACATGCTGACAGTAGCCATGTTAGCATTCAGCACAATAAGCAGCTGACGTTGACAAAGACAGATAAAGGTTAAGCCAAGTCATACAATGTAGCGCAGAGCCTGACAAGCTGAGTGTGATGTGTCCTAAAATGGCTGCTGCACCGAGGAAAAACTCTTTTGATTCAGCTAAACGTTTTTCACCCCACTGATGGTACGGATTCAAGAACAGCCAAGTTGTCTCTCAATTTTTCATCCATCCAATGATTGTTTTCTGCTGTTTAAGGAGCTTTATAGTCTCGTGGGGCAACAAGCACGACTAAGACTTGAAGACTTGGTGGACTTTTGTTCTTCCAACCTTTGTTCATAATATACCACCAATGGCCAACTGAACAGCCATGTTGACAATCCCCACACACAATCTGCATTACAAACTAAGGATTTTATATGAAATAATACAAGCTGAGACTTAAAGTTAAAATAACAGTAGCAAGACCAACTCGTATTTGACTTAACATAGCTAATACATGTTCTAAAACTATACATGAACCATTAAAACCTAGAGAGAACTGGAGCTGAACTGGCGTTAATGGCAGAGAGGATATGTCTGTTATTATTGACTTAAATAGCATTGTTAATTAGGGGTGTAGCCTTCATTATGGCACATCTTTAATGTAAACAGGGAAATGAGTGAGTGAATTAGGGTGGAGTGTCCAGAACGAGATCAAGCTGCCGGCTGAGCCACCTTACAACATTTTAACATTTAGCAGGAGACATTACAGCAAACGTCTCAAAACCCCAGCACCAACACACACCGAAAACCAAAAAAGAAATGTGAGAATGAACCCGTTTCCTTTTGGCCTGGATTTCACAGGGTAGAGACACTGAGTAACTGGGTCTTCTGAGGAAACACACAACCTCCTTTTGAGGTGAAAGCACTGTGACAGTGCTGTGCATCATGGGAGCCAGCAGGCACACAGCGAAGCATGAAAGAGGTAAAGACAGAGCCACTCAGCCGGTACAGAAAGCCTACACAGAGCTGGGAGTCTGATTTCAGGGCTGGAGCCCGTCGTCCAGGACTCACAAGTCTTTCCTCCTGATAAATCTTCTGGGTTTGATATTGGCAATCAGTCCTGATAGTTCCCATAAACGCAGTGACGGAAAGGACATGATGTCGGTGTACTTGACAATAAAAAACTGGATGATTGGGAGATAATGGTTGGCAACAGATACCAGAAACTGTTACCTGGCTGCTGGTGTTTCATGCATCTGAATCATCTTTCATTACTCTTTACTTCATGTCTTCAACCACCTGCTTACAGTTAATGGAAGCTCCTGCTGTCCATGTCAGTATGTAAACTGTGTTATTATGTCTGTCATTGTACTGGTTATTGTACCGACTTCAGTTTTAACATGAGAGTAAATCATTAATGGTGATTATTTTTTAAGTTGATTCAGTTATGCCAAACATTGTCTCTCTTGCAGCTTCACAAATGTGAGGATTTTTTTTGCTTTGCTCTGTTTTATAGACTAAACGATTAATCAAAAAAATAATCAATAGATTAATCCATATTGAAAATAATGGTTAGTTAGTGGGGGAAAGCACTAAGTGTCATTCTCGTTTCATGGATGACTCATTTGTTTATGACAGTAACCGTCTTTTGTCTTTTCTTTTTTCTGTTTACTGGCATTGAACTCAATATTTTACAGAATATTTTTTATGTACATCGATTGTTTTGTTTTTATTTATGATTTTTATTTGAGGCTTCTTTGGACTTTGTGTCCACACTGTTCCAAAGTCAGATGTCTCAACAACTACTGGTCATGCTGTGGATGTTCATAGTCTCCAGATTGGGCATTTCTTCTAGCGCCATCATGAGGCCAAAATTCCCACTTGAAATGAGAGCCCGACCAGATTTTTAAGGCCAAAACTTAAAGAAAATCTGATAACAATATATCTGCCAATATTTATTTGTATTTTTTAAAGGAATAGTTTTTCGATTCAATTATTTGTTTTCTTGCCAAGAGTGTAAAAGACTGCTCTTCACTAAGAAATAGTCCAGCACATTAACCACGTTTGATGTTTTTACACTTACGCTTTTGGAAACATACGGAATATAATGTGTTTACACACCGTCTCGGATCCCAGAGGCCGACAGCTCACGCTGTACTACTGATTCTAAAACTGTGAAATTGAAACGGTAAGTTTTCACCATTTCCTGCATAATTGAACAAAAATAAAATATACACTTCTCTCCATTTCCCTCACTCCTCTTCCTCTCTTTTCCTCTCTGACTGACACACACACACACACACACTAATATTTTACTGTACCTTGTCCTCAATCCAGTGATGCTGAAAACTGAATCAAACCAACAGGAAAGGAGGACAGGGACCCGGAGGACAGAAAACCACCAGAGAGGGAAAAGTTCAGCTCCAGGCAGAGCCAAGCGACAACATAAAAGACGCTTTAAAACTCCTCCGAGAAGCCTTTGATATGCAAAGAGCCTGTCTTTGAAATGACTGCCCTGACAGGCTTTCATTGTGCCAGAAACAAAGAAGTGGCACTTTTCAGAAATAACATTTCTCCGAATCCAAACGCATGCTTACATCAAATGCTATAAGTTCCTGACAGGCCCGCGGTGGAGGAGGAGCTGCACATAGCCTCATATATACACGAGAGGTAACGCAGAGTTCACTGTTAGCGCGTGGCTGCAGGAGATGAAACAAAAAAACCTGTCACAAGCTAGGTGAAGACACATATCACATGAGGGCTGGGAAATATCGCTTATCATCTTACATTGTAAGCATACTGTAATGATATAAAGATATGTTGATATTGTGAATAGTGCTGAAAGGATTTTTTAAATTAACGGCAAATTTTTTGTTTTTAAAATACAAAACCTGCACTGTTAGCAACTTCCAAACTGTGGCCATTAGCTGCCTTTCTCCGTTTCATATCGCTGTAAATCAAATTCTTTGGGGATTATTTGTTAGACAAACCACAGACTGTATATAAAGCACTTCCTCCCACTGTAAAAAATGAAGCCAAAATATCCCGGATACGGGCGCTGCCATCTTGCGCTGGTGATGTCATTTGGAGCCAGAGTCTGCGCAGTAGTGATCGAGGTCCTGCCCAAACACCCGGGCGACCCAAGTGCGAGCACACAACAAGTTGTCAATCGAGGACTCCCTCACTCCTCTAGTTCCTGCACCCATGCATCGAATCTAAATTAACATCTCTAGTTTCTCCTGCCAATGTATCTGACATGAAATGTGAAGCTTGATCTCGCTCCCTCCAGCGAGGGTTTTGAAATGCTCCTGATGAGACGTGGTGGAGCTGAACAGCTTGGAGGAGGAGCAGCAGGTTGGAGAAAGTCACCGGTTGGTTCTGGTGGAGAAACATTGAGTCCCGGCCAGGCGGCGTGTTTTTTGGCGCTGGGTGTTCGCCAGCAACGCAGGACGCAACAGCTCGTCCCTTCAAACCAATCTGGGGATGCAACTGTGGCCTGAATACGCAGCTATCCCCTTTTCCCCTGAGCTATTATGTATGATGACATATCTGTGAGTGTGAGTGTGGCGGACAGCAGACACCTCCATGTACCAGTCTGTGAGGGACTTGTGGCTGTGTGGGATTTTTCTGGAATGAATCCCAGGTGAATGAGCCCGAGTCTGAGCTGCTTCATGACGAACCTGAACTTTGTCAGCTTGGCTTCTTGTCGTGGTGTTCTTCACATCCTTCTATTCTGTTACTGGGAGTAAGTATGTAAGCTACATTTATTTATAAGGAACCATTCTGGTTCAGACGTCACAAAGTGCTTCATAGTAAAAGACAAAAGCAATTCGCATTATATAAAAGAGCACTATACAAAAGAAAGATCAGGTCTTATGTGACTGAGTATGCCAGTCTACTCCTTGTACCGGCACTGGTCCTCTCTCGTCTTGACTACTGTAACGTCCTTCTAACTGGGCTGCCAGCATGCACACTAAAACCTCTGCAAATGGTTCAAAATGCAGCTGCATGTCTGGTCTTCAACCAGCCAAAAACTGCTCATATCACTCCACTTTTCATTGCTCTCCACTGGCTCCCTTGCATTAAGTTCAAATCACTAACGCTCACCTACAGAGTGGCCACTAACCCACCTACCTGAACTCCCTCATTCAGGTTTATCCTCATTCGCTACGATCTGCAAAGGAACGACGACTACTCCTGCCGCCACTGTGAGGCAGGAAATCCTGTGTGGTACCTCAGTGGAGGAATGAGTTACAAAACTCCGTTCACTTAGCAGAATCCTTCTCTGTCTCCAAAAATCGCTCAAAGACCTGCCTCTTCCGAGAGAATTTACTCACCTAATGTGCTCTTTCTTTCTCCGTTTCAGGATCCTTCTTTAGCTCTTTCTCCAAAAAGAAAAAAAGTAATTTGCTGGGCACTTATATGTTACTTCTTGCACCTGCAACCCTTGTGGCCCTTGTGCCAGGTGGAACATGAACTGAGTGATGTGGCAAGTATTCCCAAAAGACCAGGGGCATTTCTAGGAGTTGATAAGATCCGGGGCTAAGCCCAGACCATCTGGGGCTCAGGTCAAGGCGAATTTTTTTGGGATTGTCCCAGCTGTTCTGCCTGGATCATTACTGCCTAAATTTCATTTAATTTTACTCATTTTACTTTATCGTATCACTACTGCAAACATTACATTTCATTTGAAGTTTTATTTTTAATAGTAATGGTTAATAGTTAAGACAATTTCTCAGGACAAAATGGACATCTGCAGGCCAGCTGAGAATTCTCAAACTTTACTTTTTTATTCTGTTTTTACATTTTTATTTGACTGCTGTAAGGTTTGGCACTTTGTGTAGTACAAATAAAATAAACCAGCAGCCTGATGAGGGTAGACTCAATTGAAACACTTATTTGTAAAACCATTTAGGGAATATCAGGTGTTGACCATCTCGCTTAGCCACGTTCTCCAGCAAAAATGTAAAAATGCAGCAGATATCACAGATATGTAGTTCGGGTTTGCTTAGCTACATTAGTCAATGTGCTAGTGGGACTTTGGTTTATACCTTAAAACACACAATAGGTATTAAAACAAAAAGCTACACTACCTTTGGTGTCGTGTTGTTACTGCTGGGTGAGCCCAACAGTTGATCTTTGTTTTGAACATCTTGCATTTAGACATTTAGGGAGGGGCGGGGTTCAAACTGCAAATCTTATATGACATATGATCTATCTCCTGAGTTAAAGCAGCAGTGAGGTGAACGTCGCTCAGCCCCGCCCAGTCCCAGTTCATAAAACACTCAGGGCTGTAGCCTCGGACGCCCAGGCCTAACGACGCCGCTGCCAAAGACTTCTCCTTGGTCTACTGTGGCTTGGATTGTACCTCATTTGTGCATCTGCCAAATGAATAAATGTAAATGTAAAATATAAGAGTAATAAAGCTGCTTTTGGGCGCAATTTGAGGATGACACCATGGGCTCTGGAAAATTTTGATCATTTTTCACAAATTTTTGATGTTTTATATACCAAACAACTGACTACTATTAATTGACTGCAGATTAATCCATAATTAAAATAATCGTTCGTTTCAGTCCTAGTAAAATTCAATATCATTACTGAAACTTTCAGTTCTGGGTCAATGCCAGACCCTGCAGGCCAAATGCAACACAAAAACACTCTATGAATTTTTAGCTTCTGAAATATGAACCACATCACACCATTTGCCTTAAACAAATATGGCTTGGGATGTTTGAGTCTCCACTTTACGGTGCTGAGAGGTTTACTTTTCACAGTCATCCATCTGTCTCTTCACACTGGATGCTATTGTATATGAGGACTAAATCTAAAAAATCACCAAATGGTTCAAAGATTGTGTTCAGAATTCGCTACGGACATTATGGCAGGTAAAATGCTCTTTGGGATGAACTGGCCTCTCACTCATTTCCTCCATGAAGAAAAAAAAACTTCCTCCAAAATCAACCACCTCAGACAAAACACCCAAAATGTCAATATGATGTCTCCGGGGGCTGAGCTGTTGTCACGGGCGGACGGGAACGCAGACGAATGAAGAAGGGATGAAGATGATGTTTAAATGGGCCACACAATCAAAAGCTCGTCATCCTCACAAAAACAGGCAGACTGACACACAATGACGCGTTACCACGGTAATACAATCTCTCCGCAGAAAGCCATCTACTCATTCCCAGGAAAACGAAAAAAGACAAAACAAACAGGCGTGACAACTGAGAAGATCCCATGCACTGCAAAAAACATCCAGCTTAAGAAAGCACCTCATCCTGCAGTGAGACTTAAAGTCTTATTTTTTAACAAGCAAAGTCTGCACACAATCTGTCTCCAGGTTAGGATTATTTTACTTGTTCCACTTTGGTTAAAGAGTTTGACAAACAGATAAAATATCCTGGTAAAAGTGTGATTTTAACACCATATTCCCTTTTAGAGAATGCCACCTCCACGTCTGAATAAAAATAATCCTCAGCTGCAGAACCAGTTTGCTGTTAAGATGGACGTTCTTTCACAGTGTGATAAAGTGCACAACATGACTTGGATCACAAGCAGCGGCGGGACTTACATTCTGCTTCCCCACGATGTTGTCAAAGGGAAGCTCGGGGCTCCAGGACGCCTCGTTGAAGGTGGCGCTGCTGGCCCGGCGGTCGGCCGAGCTGGCCGCCTCCTTCATGATGTCCTCCGGCAGGGTGAGCAGACTCTCCTCCGGCTGCTTGATAAGGTACGTCTCGATGTTGTGGCGGCGGAGGAAGTCGTTGCGGTCCTTCCCGTGGCCCTCCTCCACCTCGTAGTCGCCGTTCAAACAGTCCAAAGCTGCTTTGGAGATGTGGATCCTCCTGGAACGGGACAGGAAGAGTCCCGTCAAATTCCCAAAAGGTTTTCCCTTTAATTTATCATCAGTCTGTTCTCAGGTAGCAGTTTTTCAAATCTGCTGTTCAGTCTCAATATCACAGCACATTTATTTAACAAAATCCTCCCTTGAGTTCACAAATATACATCAGTTACAGAGTCTGCAGGTTTCCATCCAAACCAAAGGGACCAGCAGGTGATTTCAGTGACACCTTCAGCCAGAGAGGAGCAGCCAATCAGTGAAACGGACAGGTGTGAATGAAATGCTGCACAGTGTCAGGTCGGTGAGTGAATGTCACTGAACTCGAAGTTCAGGTCCAGTGTGGTATTGAAGGGTGTCTGAAACATCAGACATTCAGAGATCTTCTGTCTGTGGCTCAGAAACTGTGGCTTCACTCAGCCACGTTATGCAACTGAGTTCAACAGAGCAGATGCTGGTAGGATATTTAAAACCAGCAGTCAGAGAACTAATCCCACCCTGTGTCTCAAGGCCAAACAGGAACAGAGATAATTTGGCACTTTAAACTGATGAAAATGTCCCATTACTGTGTATTAAAGTGCTCCAACAAACAAATGGAGCCCCTAACCACTAATGAACACTAAACATGATAATATTATAGTTTATTGGTTCTTGGTTGGACGGCAAAAATGTGTTTTTTTGTACAAGAGAAAAATGATATATTAGAACATTCAGGCAGAATTTAAACCCGTGACCTCTCTGTTACAAAACCAGCTTCTGTACCGGGAAACAAAACAAAATGAGACAAAAAACACACACAGACTAAAAAAGCACCACGTAATACTGTAAAACAAAGTATAAAACAGCTCTAAAATTAAAACCTTTCAGCGTGGACAATATGTTTTGTCCTGTCAGTCTTCTTCACATATTTTCATTCTATTCATTAATATAAAAAACACATAATATTCCATCTGACATCCAAACAATCAAATGGATCATATCTTTTCAGTTTACTCACCCGGGGATCCCGCCAGACTCCAGCTTGTTGGCGATGTCCACGTCCCAGGACCAGACGTCGAACTGCCACTTCCTGAGCCCCAGCACACCACACAGCACAGAGCCTGAGTGGATCCCAATGCGCATGTCGATGTCGTGTTTCGTACGTGATCTCACATATCTGGAAGAAACGCAGTGAGTCGAGTTCAGGTTTTAAAAAGTAACCAGCGGAAGGATCCAGTAGTCCTTCTGACAGCAAACTATGTGTATATTATGTCATTTTCAGAACGTTTGAGGCAGTTTGAGGTGTAGTGCCTTGCTCAAGGACACGTGGACAAGAAGTCTGAACCACCAACTCCACCATTAATAGCCAGCCCACTCTACCACCTGATGCATAGCTTCATTATGACTGAACATTCATAATAAATTAGTAATAAATGGTATAAAACATGCAAAAACACTGGTGTGGTCCTTTAAATTGAATAATAATAATAGGGTATTATTTTGTAATTTAAATTAATCTTTAAATTGATAAAAGTAATATTGTATAATGGTGAAAATGAATAATTAATGATGAACATGTTTTAGTATAATATAAAACTTATATTTATTTTGTGCTCTTGACTTAAAGGACAGGTGTTTGGTCTAAAATATTCTAGGGGTAACTTTGGGCCACTGAGTACAATACAATGTCTGTGTGCATTCATTCAGCAAATAAATATACATGAAACTGACCTTTGGCGAAACAGAACGCAGATAACGCTGACAGACAAACACTGTTCATAAATTCACCAAGAAAAGAACACAATAAATTTCACGCGTATCAGCGAGCCCGAAAAAGAGATGAAAAACTTTTTGAGCAGACTTTTCACACTCATTAACAAATTTGTTTCTCATTTCATACTTTATTATCCAGGAACACAATAAAATCAGGAAAAAGTGAGGCTTCTAAAAGTGTGCGGAGAGCCCGACCCTGCCTCCCTACCTCCCGGTCTCATTTCATGCTTCATAACAGCAGTGACGAATGTGAGGTGAAAGGCATCCTGGGAGTTTGTGACAGGTGCTTAAAGTTGACTGCTGAACGACACCCAGGGCTGGAAATTAACTCAAACAAACTGCAGTTAGTCATGACGATGATGAGGATGATGATGATCAGTCAGTATTTAGAATTAAGCAATTTGATGGAAAGCAGTTAAATTAGCCTTCTTTTTAGAGGTACATTTGTGGCACTATATTAAATATACGCCTCACGATAGATGATAGATTTAATTCCAGGGAGAAATGACTGCTAGCAGCAGTAATAACGCTAAACTAGACTACAGCAAATGAGCTCTTGCAGGTAGTGAAAAAAAACCTGTGTGTCCCTCAAACCATCAACACGCAGCATGGATGAAGACCACAAAAGCCCCCCTCATTCAGGGTATTAGTAACATTAGCACGTGTGAAATCTGTCTTATGTTAGTGCAAAAACTCGTATTAGAAACTTCAGTCATAAACTGTGTCAATGCAGGATTTATTCAATTCACGCCTGTTTCCTCTTGAAGAAGTCTGCAGCCATGCTAGCGGCTCTGTTTAGGCACAATGGTGCTTTGAGCTAAATGCTCACAATGACAATGCTAACATGCTGATGTTTAGCAGTTATAATTGCTGTGTCTCAAATCGCGTACTTCCGTACTTACACTTACTATTTTGAGTGCATGAGTGCGTTCACACTGACAAGTACTAGTAGTACCCGGATGGTGAACTCATAACAGTCAGAAAGTTGAGTAGTATACACGGTGTACTGCATGTAAGTGTACTAATGGAAGTATGCGATTTGAGACACAGCACTTGTTTCACTCACTACCACAAATGTCAACCTGCTGGTGGCGCTACAGGAAAAGTCAGGGGATCACCAAAAGTTATTAAGTTTCATCATCTGGGGACCATGAATGTGTGTTCAAAACATTCAATAGTTGTTGAGATATTTCAGTCTGGAGCAAAGTGTGATGCATTGTCATCAGTCTGCACCTCCATCAGCTTTCACCAATTCCCACACTCTAAAAGCATGGGGGTATAAACTGGGGTGCCTATTTAACACACATAACCACGCTGGTTTTTATTATCTATATTGTGTTGAAAATCAATAAGAAACCAACTTAAACATACAGTACAGTGTGTCTCACCTGCTCTGTTTGACCTCAAGGATTTTAATAGTAAAATTGCATCTTGATATGCATTAGTGGGGTTGATAAATGAGGCCCCAGACCTCTGTGTTGGGATTTTGTGCACAGTCGTAATTAGCCCACCTCTTGTAAACATGAACATCATCATCAAAAGAATAACAAAATAGGAAAATAAGAGCACATCCAGTAAATTCAGGTTATTAAATCGGTACAAAGGCACCCATTAGCCCGCATGTATGAACACAAATAAGTGTCACACAAGACAAGACCTAATGTTACGCAATAATAAAATGGTGCGTGGTGTCTGGTGAAGCGAACGAAAACGAAAATGTTCACAGATTCCGGCTTTTGATTTGGATAGATTTTCCATCATGATGACAGCTGACACTGATGGGTGTACGTCAGCACAGGGACCGAGTGACTGAGTGACCGAGTGAATGACAAAGTCTCGACACAGGAAACACTCAGCTCATCTGATCAGATGTTGTTTTAGCAGTCCAAGCAGAATAAACTCCATCCAGGGAGCTGAGAGACGAGGAAACCTGCACTGACGGACGTCTGATCCACCTTTTCACTTAAAGATTCCTGGGGGAATTTTATTGCCACTGTCCGGCACAGTGTTCTTCTCAAAAGCCGCATGCTTAAAAACCACACATCAAAAGGAAAAAGTGTGTATAGCTGTTCTGAAAGGCCACATTTAAAGGCAGGGTGAAAAGCCTGCATAGAGAGGGGGGCAACACGATGAAACGTACAAATGGCCAATCACTGCGTAAAGATTGTCAGTTTCTTTTTTGACAAATGTTAATGTCAGACTGCCATTAACATTTTTCATTTTATTTTCAGTTATTTTAATTCACGTTTTGGCACATATATTGAAAACGGCAAAATGTACCAAGCTGCACTTTTGCAGCACAAAGTGGTCGTCTGTAGGCAGCTCACCATATTGACTTTATAGTATACAGCACAAATCTCACAGCTTACCCATCACTAATCCCTCTTTTTCCTCTAAACATCAGTGCTCCTGTCCTCCCTCACTGTCACGCAGAAAATGATTCGATGGGGCCAAAATGCTGCAGCGACAAAGAAGATAATCGAAATGAAAACACCTCGGGCTTTAAAAGCACAAACTCCAGGGTCTGTGAGCCTTTCTCAGGAGTAACTGCAGAGCGACGACCATTTCTACTGCATACCTCCTTTTCACATGAAGATTCAGTTATGTGTCAGGATCCTTGAGCTTATGAGATCTGTAAATCCCTGTTGTTTAATTAAAAAGATACCATCACTGAAAATATTTTTTTCTCCCGTGTCAGGAACACAGCCAGCGGCAAATACTGCTGCTTTCAGATGACAGACCTGACGTACCTCCAAACGGTACCTGAAGCTGCGTCACACGTTCTTCTCAGACTCTTACCTGTAGTTGCTTCTGAACACACCGACATCACACACACAAACACATATATTGCTAGAAACATTGTGACTCACTCTTTCCAGTCATGGCAGTACAAATACATCCCAGTATGTCCCAGATATCAACAGTTATCCACTACATCCATGGTTACAGTGCAAACAGAAGCTACCAACAGCTCACACAGAATGACTTTTCACAGGGCTCAAGGTGAAGCCCACACCTAACTCACTGACTCCATAAATACAGAGCGCAGTTCATCGCTCTCCATTGACTTTGTATGGCTGGTAAACATGCCTAACAGCTGCTGTGTGGTGGGACGCTCTACCAACAGGGTGAAGAACCCAGAACTAAGTTTTTATAAGCTGCCGAACCCAAAAACTGAAGAAGCCAAAAGTGGATCCAGACGTGAGGCGTCAGCAGGAAGAACGGGAACTCTGTGGGATCCTGACTCTCAGTGTGTCTACGTGTCTCTACTCAGTCAAATGTCCAAACGTCAGTTTCAGGCTAAACTATGTTGCTGTAAGTTAAGCTAAAGCAACTTGTGCAGTGGAATGTGGCTAAATCAGAAAGCTATGCAGTATTATGTTAGCTAGCGTCTTAGCTAACTACAGTAGGTTAGCTGGAGAAGGGACACTGAGACAGACCCACAGTACTGAGTCTGTCCTCTCTGGTGTTAACACACAGGGCGCTAAAATAATCCTCTGACATGCTGAAATCTAATGTTGTTAGCTAGCTGCAGGCGTTTTGATAGTGTTAAACTCATGTTTAAATATGTTTATCCCAGTGTGTTGGGATTTTTATTTGGGTTTTGGGATTGTTGCCGAAATATTTCAGCCTGGACCGACCGGAGTTTACAACCCTACAACTAAAAATAATTACAACCATAGGAGCGTTACGGAAGAAGACAATACCTGATGGTTTTGATCATGCTGAGGCCCATCTCCACGCAGCAGTGGGCGTGGTCCTGTCTGGGCTCAGGTAGACCGGACACACAGTAGTAACAGTCTCCCAGGATCTTTATTCGTAGACAGTGGTTCTCCTGAAACAGACCAATCACATACGTTTATAGGCAAACACTCGATCTATGGCAGCACGAATTAAAATACAGTAACACCTTACAACAGAAGAATAGGAGTAATAAAATATTCCATATGCAATCTAACAGAGAGAAATATGAGAGCAAATAAAAATAATAATAAACCGGTGAAAGCTATTTCCATATCAGGTCGGTCGACGCACTGACTGTGAAATCCTGACTGGCCAAGCATGACAGTCTGAAATGCTCTTCAATCTAATATCAGACAAACACACAGTCCTACAGAGTGAATGCTGAATCAGTTATTCACTCTGTTGTTTTGAATAAAATATTTGTCCGGCTACTGGAGCTTCTGTCGCAGAAAAGACGACGTCCCAAAAAGTCACAATCAACCAGAGTCACATCTGGGTTAAGTGTTTGTTTCTAAAAACATATTTTTCTACAAGAAGTAGAAAACACAAAGTGTAGAAAGCAAAACTGAGTTTAAATCTGATCTTGAGCTGCAAAGAAGATGCCATCTTCCTAAATATGAAACACAAATTGATATGTAGGCTAACTTTTAGCATCTACAAAAATCAACACAACTTCAGATTAATCACATTTTGGTTCATATCAATCCAATGGCAGTATCAAGATATCAAGACATTAATAGAAACCTTAGAACCCCTCCCCCCCCTCACCAGGAAAACAACAGCATTGCTCATTAAAGATCCCATAAAAATGGACACTTGAAAGTCCTGGAAAACTGTTATTTCCTGGAAAATGCACAAATTAAAAATAAACTTTTGAACAATCTTGCATTTCTTTGGCGATTCTGTCAAATCAAACTGCCTTTCTCTCCATAACTGACACCAGAGACCTTTCCCAAACCTTAAACAAGTAGTTTTAGTTGCCTAATCTTAACCAAACCCGGACCAGAGAGCTGTCAGATCAGAAAATGCTCATAGGAATCGTTTTTGGAATGGCCATGGTCATTTTGGAAGACACAAACTATCAGGTCATTTCAGGACTTGATGGTTTATCTATAAGCTCAGTATGTTCCAAACACTCAATTCTACAAGAATATGGCTAAAGAAACAGCTTATGGTGGACATTTGAGGCTAGAAGTAGTTGAAAAAGTCTATATGAATGCTTTTAATATTGTTTTTGTAGCCACAAAACCTTGTCACCATTGGAATCAACTGACATGAATCTAAACTGACACAACACAGCTGTTCTTTGTAAAAGAAGCCAAGTTTTTGATACTGAAAAGTTACATTTTGGGTAAAGAAAATGACTTTAAATCTCAGGACAAAATTGAACATTAGGGTTTAACCCCCCCCCCCCACAGATACCTGCGTCTGGGGTCAAAAGTGAAATCACTTACATGTGCGAGGCGGTCGAAGCGTGCAAAGAGTTCATTCAACATTCGCACCAGCTCCTGCGCCGACAGCGTCGTGGAGAGGTTTGTGAAGCCTTTGACATCTGCGAAAAGAATGCTGAATAAAATATGGAAATGTCACTTTGATGTCCAGGTCAGTTCTTTAACACCATCCAAATACTTTCAAATAATATTGAATGCAATTTCAACTTTGTGCGATTATATAACCTGCACGGTTTTCCCTGTACACTCTGACATGTGAAACTTTCCTTTCTAATGAGTTTCAGTTGGTACCAGTCTGTCTAACATAACTCTATGATAAACAACTGCAACCTCCCTCAGATCTCCATAAAAGGTTCCAAAGTTCAACTTCACTAATGAGAAACTCATCTGCAGGGCTCAGACTCGGTGCTGTTGTAAAGTAACAATAGTCAGGATCCAATTTCTCTTCGTGTTAGTGGACAAAAGCTTCCTAGAAACCAGGCTGGATTTAGGTAAAGAAAACAATTTGGTTAAATTATGTTGATTGTGTCAAAATGTGGAACTGTATGGGAAATATAAAACATGCAGAAGTATACATGATGCAGGAATAAACCCTCTCACAGCAGAAAACGCAAAGGTGAAACTACTAAAACTAACGGAGCTCCAGGTCTTTCAGGCAGGCGAACTCACACAGGTGTTCTCACTTATTTGGGCTGATTGGTGTTCATGTACTTTTTGCCATATAGTGTAGTTTTAAGCTGGGCAGCTTCAGCCTTTCTGTACGACCAGAACCTGCGACTTTTATACTCACACAGTACAGATCAACTGAGCAGACACGACGTGGAGCTCACCCTGAATTTAAACACTATTTGTTTGACAAGATAGATCGACTCACGGGTCACGGTATACTCGCTTTTCTTTTGTTTCCGCTGGTGGAAAGATCGGGGGTGTATCATCCCTGACTGAGAGCAGAATAACTTCCTTGAGAGCCTCTGAACCTTCCTTGAACTTAAACATAACTAAACAGGCTCCGATGCTGTTAACGATGAGAACATGACGAGCAAAGCAGCTGCTGCAATGAGCTCTATTAGTGTCTTTTCAACATTTTCCGCCACCGTGTTTTGTTCAGAGTCTGCGGCTGACCTTACGTCACACCTTACGATACTGCTCCCACCGGGCGCTTAATTGCATCTTGCTGACATGTAGCATGTGAGTTAGAGGCAAGTATATCAATACATTTACAGCTTTGGGAATGATTTCCTTATATTAGCAGATGTCTAATCAGAGTGTTTGTAGTGAGGTCACCTCACCTGACATTCTCATAGCGGTGGATGTAGATTCTGTGAAACTGATGCTGGAGGTGTTCGTCCTCTACATTTGTCATGTCGTTGATCATTTCCAAAACTACAAAACGTGGTAGGACTGATAACACCAGTCTCTCCTGTGGGGGAGGAAGATCAATCATATTAGTACTCAGTCATTTTGTCGATTATTGAGTCTTCTTTAAAAAAGTGAAAAGAGTCAGCCACTGTTGAGGACACTGTAACCTGTTGTCAATATTAATCAGCTTGTTCCAAGACGTTTCTAGTATAAAGTGTAATTTGTCTAAAGCACCAATCCTTCCAAGATAGTAACACCTGTATCTAACATCTTATTTACTAACATCTTTAGATTGCTTCACTTTTTTAAAGAACTAGATATTTTGGCCTCAATATACATAATGAATATATATAATATACAAAAAATGTATTGATATGTTTGAGATGCTTTGCAGGAAAGTGGTTAATAAGAAAAACCTGATATATGTACATTTGTTCTACAGTGAATAACATCAACATTAAGAATAAAGAGGAATTAAATGGAAACACAAGTCAAAAACGTATGTCAAAAAGTATTAAACAGGCACTACAACACATGTGAAATCTTAAAAACAAATTACATAAAGGCCTGTTTGTAAGAAATGATTTAAAAGATGACTCTGACTCTGACTCTGCCAGCCTAAGCTCCTCGAGCAGGATCCTGCACAGCCTCCAGGCCCACAGAAACAACACAAACAACCAAATTTGTCTTGTGGTTTTTGCACTGACGCGGTGCCACTTGGCAAAAGCAGAAACAGATTTGGAGTGGGAGCCACGCAGCGTCCCTCAGTATTTTTTGGCCTCGGGGATGTGCACCGGCGCTAAGCAACAGCCTCCTTCAGATACTGAATACATTAACACCAAGACTCAAGTTTCTCTACCCAGAAATCCTTCTGACTTTCAAAAACCCAGCTGCTCTCTGGTGCTCTGCACTGACACAATGACAGAGGCACACATCTAATCCCTGCACAGAATCTAAACAGTTTGTCTGTTATTGAGTCCTGAAACTTTATTGATTGTAAACAAGTGCAGAATCCGCCAG
>LKNJ01000637.1:0-47500 GCA_002120245.1 Maccullochella peelii | reverse complement strand
TTTGGACAGCGGAGAGCCAGCGGACTCAGTGTCAGATTAGCTTTGAAAGTAATGAGCGCAGCTTGATTTTAGCCGCGAGCTGAAGCCCTCCAGCAGCTCACTGACAACTTGTATCTTCATATCTCATTCAGATTGTGTTAAAGATTCACTAGAAAACACTTTGTTCCTTCGTCCTGTTTTTATTGTCGCTTCCGGTGGGTTTCCAGTTTAAAATCAGCAATGAAAGAGCTTTAATTTAATGTTTAAGTTGATTCGTATTCATGATCTGTGCTTCTGCACTGAACCATAAGGGGTTTATTCCAAAGCAGTAAAGATCTGTTTCTTTAAAGACTTAAGAGATGCATAATTGCCCCTATGAATGGCTCTTTTATATTTATATGTTGGCCATTTAGATGATACTCTCAGAACTTCACCACATCGCTGCTGCAGGAGATACACAGAAAACCTTTTACTTAAAGAAAAAAGAATAATCTCAGCTCAAACTATTATGATAACTTTATAGGCATTTTATATATGTAAAGTGTTAACCCCTAAGTAGTGTCTGCAGGTATTCCTTTCAGGCTGCATACAGCCCGAACAACCCTCACCAACAAGGTAGGGCAACTGGTATGTAGCCTGAGAGACAAAGCCCAGGGTACAAAAAAGTCAGCAAAGCACCTGCCACACCACTCAGTGCTGCTCCTTAAGCTTATTGCTGTGAGTGCATCAACATTTGGATCACTCAGATCTTCTCTGTCTGCACCGTGGTGGCAGGGCAGCAGGAGCAATAAAGAATAAAGCGATATAAGTGAGGGGGACATGGACATGACGCGCTTGCATGTTTGTCTTGGTTAATTACAGTATGACCAGTTCAAGATTCTGGACTGAAGTGAACTGATTGGTTGAGATGATGTCATTGGTTGTATTTACTGTATTCAGATGATCAATTGAAAACTACAATGAGTAAAATTAGATCAGTACGAGATTCAAAATGTGGGTCATTGGATACGTTGAGTTGATTGTCCAGCCTGCAGTTATATAAGCTAACCTCAAACCTGCATGGACTGACTTTTTGGCCACTTGGGGGCAGCACAACAAGCTGTAAACACAACACTGGCAAATGATCACCTTTTAAGTTGATATGGCTAACATCTTAGCTAAGACGTCATGCCATTGAAGTGGTGTTACATCTGGTTTGTTAGCTGCTAAATGCTCCACTTTCTTCACCAGCTAGTCTCTAACTGTGTCTGTCGAGACTGAACCACAACAGGAAAGTCGTGGACCGTAAAACCAAAACTTTGAGCTGAAAGAAGCTAAAACGTTCTGCAGAGCTGACAGGAACCGCAGAGCCACGTCACTATAAGAGACTCTTTCCACATCACATGTAGTCATTTCATCCATTTTAATATAAAAATATTGACTAGAGCAGCTTTAAACCCTGTAGGCTTTTTCTCTACTTAGTTCTGATCCACATGGTGCCCTCACATCACAGTCACGCTTTAAACACACTACAACAGAGTACGGAGAAGACACACACACACACACACACACACACACACACACACACACACACACAGAGAAGGAGTCGATCTTGACTTGTGCTCTTTCAGCATGTTGACAGAAATACCAGGCCCTGATTGGTTCACATTAAGGTGGTCTGCTCGGGGCATCTCGCTCCATTAGAACCATCCCAGGGCTTATCAGAGCTGAGCCCTTCCAGGAAACACGACGCCGTAAAAGCTTTCTGTGGCTTCTCAGAGCCTGACGGTCCACTCCACTGCGTAAACAAAGCTCACTGTGTGTGTGTGTGTGTGTGTGTGCGTGTGTTGCCTTATTAGTTAGTGTTTGCAGCCGTGTGTGTGTGTGTGTGTGTGTGTGTCCGCTGCACTGATGCACAGTTTGCATGACAGCAGTGGATCGATGCAGCGTCCATGTTATTCTCCTCTCAGCGGGCTCATTAGCCGAGCTGCTAACATTCGGTCCTGTCAATTGAAATCCATCATTCGCTTTGGTTCCTTTATCAAACCCTCTTCACACTGAGCTCCATCACTATGCAACAGGAAGTAAGGGCACATCTTTCTACATGTTATTCTGTTATGTACTGCTGTATTTTGGGCTGTCGTGGTGGTCCAGTGAGTGGTGAAGGTCATCTAGAGGTCACTGTTCAATATCTCTTAAAGTGTACGGGCTAGGATTCTGCACAGGGCTTAAATTTAGGTCTGAGACCAACAGCTGCCTGAATGTTTCAGTCAGGGAAATAAATATATATTGCAGTTCATCCTCTGGGGACATGAATGTGTACAATCTATCCAATAGTAGACATTTTAATAAAAAACAAAAATGTCAACATCATGGTGGCACTAGGAAAAGTTAGGGGATCACTGGATGTATATCTAACACATTTTGCACCAAGTGGCAATTTTGACCTGTTGGTGGCACTGGAGGAAAAGTCAGCTGATCACCAAAGTCAGTAGGATTCATCCTCTGGGGACCATGAATACCAGTACAAAAGTTCAAGGCAATCCATCCAATAGTTGTCGAGATATTTCAGTCTGGACCAAATTGGTGGATGAGAGACCAACATTGCCTAAACTAGAGCCATGCTGCTAGCATGGCAACAAATCTTTAAACGTCCCATTCACAAAAACACACTCTAATGGTGCTTTCAGGCTCCATTGTTTCCAGCGTAAATACTGTGGCAGCTCTTGGGAACATACACAGCTATTTGTTGCTGCTGCGAATGTAGAAAAATGACAAATGTAGAAAATCACAAGCTGAACACCAAAAAATGTGAAAATAAAACACTTGTTTGCACACTTGCAATACTTAATGCGTCGCATCACCATACGCAGTTTTGACCTTGCATGAGCAGCGTTGTTGTCTCGTGTCATGTTGTGGACTCACCTGTCTCTGGTTCTCTGTCTCGAGCCGCAGCCGAGCCTCGATGCAGCGCCGCGTCTCCAGGAAGGCCTGCCGCTGAGCCCGGTCAGACAGGTAACTGATGAATATTCCAGCAGTGTTCATACACATGAACAACACAGCCTGAGCCGCTACCTGAAACACACAGACACACAGAGGGTAAGGATCACACATACAGCTCGTTCTGAGGAAAAGCTAACTGTATTTTCTGTATTCGGTTCATTTCAGTTCACATTGGAGATTCACAAGCGAAGCAGTGACTGAACAGAGATTTAGTGATTGTCAAACCACCAGGTTCCAGTCTTCAATAGTCATCAAACATTTCCTTATGAATTCTTGAATTTGGTTCCCATGTTTGTGCTAAATCGTCACTCCTAAATAATCAATACACTGCAAAGTCTACACATATTGGAGAATTACATATAAAACAGTTTAAGACCTAAATCATGCAGGAAGGCTTTAGTTGATTTCTCTGCAGGAAAAAATGGCAAATGGCATGAGGGGAGTTTGTTTTATCTAAAATAAAGAGTATATACAAAATATAAATTATTAGCAAAAATAGTTATTTAGTCTGTGTTTGTCTGGGGCTGTGTGTGTGTGTGTGTGTGTGTGTGTGTGTGTGTGTGTGTTGACACGTTTTTGAACTTGTTAATTCTATTAAAAAGAAGAAGGAGACGTGTTTAAAGTGATTTAAAAAATAGGGCTGAGTTGAGTGGCACTACTAGCATGGAAACCAGCATGACTGAACATTGTGTGAACAGGTCATCCATCCCCAGATCTCCTGACCTCACGGTTCATTACTTTAAGATGTACAGACTCATTTAAATAAAACATAGCACCCTGAGGCTGTTATCTGACGAGTCATCGTGGTGCTGCAGAACATCAGAGACTCCATTTAAGCTTGTAGTAATATAATGTAAGTGTTGCACAGTAGTCTGCCATCCATTTGTAGCACGATAGCTGGATAAAGAGTCCTCTTTTTGATGCGTTTGCAGATGAACTGCTTCATTTATCCACAGATGATCTGTTGAACGTGTGGCACCCAATTCTAATTCACTTTTGAGGCATTTGATAAAACACATCAGTCTGCTGTGGACATGAAATTAAGATGAAATTACTGAGGGGAAGTCCTGCAAACTGCTGCCAGCTTTGGTTTTCTGGCTCAAATCCCTGTTTTAGTTCACAGCGTTTCCCGGCCTCAGTTCTCTCATTCACACGCTTATTATTTCATGGTGTATATTTCTGTTTACAACAAGCAGAAACAGCTTCTATGAGTTGTTCAGACCAAAGAATGGGGGAACTAAGAGATGCTGTGGTTCATTCTGTGTCTCAAAGCTTCCGACTGTGCAGCCTGCTGCGTGGCAGGTTTTCTGTGGCGAATCAATAGCGTAAATTCACTGCTGCCGATGAAAACACATCAAGAACAGAAGCCTTATTTTCCCAAGAGATCCCACGTGCTTCTAAAAGTAAAAAAAGTATTTGTCCATTTTCAAGTGTCCAAGAAAGGGAGACCTGGACTGCTCAGACTAAAGAACCTGACCTAAGCAAACAATGTAACTGTAGCTACGTAGTTTATACCTTCGCGTATAAACGTGTGTCAAGGTGAGATTAACAATTAATGTCAGAGGTGAGTGTGATGTCATTGATGGGCTTTCCACCACCAGGACGAGTCAATGAGCCAAGACGTCCACTGAACAGAGACGAGAACATCTGAAACCAGAGGAGACAAAAGAATAAGCCAGGTCACTGATCATCATAGAAGAAGTGGACACTGAAACTGCACGGCTCCTCCATTACATGTTTTAACCTACTAATAGAATGAGTTCTATTATATTAGTTGTGGATGCCAAGACTAGCCAGAATCCAGAATTTAATCAAATTCAGCAACGCAATCATTCATTTGTAGTCGTGTTTGTGTCCACCTTCACTCTGTAAATGTGCAGTAAAACCAAAACTATGCCACTACACAGTCAGTTTGATCCATTTTGATACAAACATATTGATTAGAGCAGCTTTAAAGTGTTAAAAAGTCCCATTGTTTCATATTTTCTACTTTCACTGTCAAAACAAATAGCTGTACTACCAACCAGACAAAGCGGGCAAAGCAGGATGGCATAGCAACACATTTTAACCACAAGGCCCCCATATATATATATATATTGGCTGAAACATTACTGTCTCATGTTTGATAGGGAGCTGGGGGGTGAATAAAGCAAACAGGCAGCAGTATTACATATTTGGAAGCAATTTTAGAGTACAAATTGTTCAACTGATGAAACAAAAGTTAAGTATATCGGGTGCACAAATAAGCAATTGAAGGCGTGATTTGTAATCTGAGTGCACCAATGACTAATTTGAGGTTTCATTTATCAGCCCTGACCGTCCTCCGTAGATTTGTGCTTTAGAGGTAAAACAGAGGCTCCTGGAAGCAGCTCTGTAACATTTCAACAAAACACACCAGTGACTCAGAAAAACACGGCTGCCCTCATTAGTTCTTTGAAAGATGACCGTATAAAGACTGAAGGTTTTCATCAGCCCTGATCCTGTAAAGCGAGGAGCAGTTCGGCCCGTCAAACCATCAGAAAGCAGAGCTGATGTAACACTCTGCAACACCACCGTCCTCTTCAGCTGCACGGGGGATTTCACCAACACCGCCTGCCCGGCCGGCTTCCTCCCGCCTGCTGGAGCGTTACATGACGCAAGTGTTAAAACAGGTTGACTGAGAGTTCAACACGTCTCACACATGAAAACCTTTCATTGCTTCACACACACAGAGACACACTCTGCCCTTCAAACTAGCTGAAGATGTTAAATTGAACTGTTTTTGTGATTTTAGAAGAATGAAACAGTGTTTATTTATGGCACTCTCTTGGGATGAAGCATTTATGTGTGAGTTTGTGTGTCTGTGGGGAGTAATTAGAGTCCCAGACAAGTCTGGACAGGTCCTGATCTACTGCCATCTAGTGTCTCTCTGTCTCTATCAAAAGGTCACTGAGGACAGTTTTTATTGCCTCGCAAAGAGGCACAAAATGAGCAGACTGTACTGTATCTGCAGGTGGCTGATAAGGTTGTGGATCAATAAGTCATGATTACCTGCCCAGGTAACTGCCCCAGGGCGGCAGAGCTCCAGGGTCTGGGTCTGTGTTTGGGAATATGCAACTCTCAAGCACAACATTACCTGATAAACCTGATAAAAGGCCTTAAGGTGGTGGGGTCCCTGTGTCCAAATGTAGTTTTAACACCTTCATTATTTCAGCTTTGTATTATATATTGTCCTAATTTTATGTTTTACTACAAAGCAAACCTGGGGCCAGGTAGTATACAGAAAATCTGTGCATATTACACATAGACGGGGAGGAACTGTGGTTGACATATTTTATTGTTTTTATGCCTTTCTTTGTTTTATTGCTATCTTTCACATATTATATTGTTCTTAGCATACCTGTTCTTGCTATTTGCTGCCTCTTACTTTGTTATTCATTTGTTTGCTTGCGTGTTTTAATTTATTGTCTTGTTTCTTCACTTCTGTTGTAAAGCACTTTGAGCTACACATCCTTTATGAAAGGTGCTACATAAATAAAGTTTATTGTTATTATTATTATTATTAATAGGGGTCCAGCAGCTCATTTCTGGCCCAGGTTCCCCTTGCAGGTAAATCTGGCCATGCCACAAAGACCCCCCCATGTCCAGGAACAGATACAACACAACTAACCCAACAAAGTACAAAAGGTACAACTAAGTAGTGTACAAGTAAGGTGCAAAGACATAAAGAAAACCTGTCCTCTTTGACCCCCCGCACTCCACCGTCCTACCATACTCTGTCATCAAATACTGAGTCAGTGATGCAACCTGCAGATATACCTTCAATATATATAGTTATTCTGTCTGTTTAGATTATGTGTTAATGTGGGTGCTAGGAATTACTTTAGATCACCGTTCTGTCCAAATGTGAACAACACGGTGCAACAAAACTAAAACAAGAGGTCTAATCAGACAAGATAAGTGATGAGCAACTAAAAACACACTACACGGCCAATAGTGTGTGGACACACCGATTACACAGAAACAGGAAAGGGCCTTCTCAAAACTGTTGCCTCAAAGCTTGTCTAGGGCACTGAATGTGCCATGTCTGGCCCTGGTTGGAAGCACACTTTTGTCTAAAATATAATTATAGCATTAAGATTTCCCTTTATTGGGAAAAACAGACCCAGACAGGTGTGTCCACATACTTTTGCCCATATAGTGTACTAAGTTACAGTTTGGGAGAGACTGTCTTCATGGTTATATTTTATTAACTCTATTAACCATCTTTAAATATTTCATTACTTGCCTTGAGAAAGACCATGTGGTCGAAACATCTGGAATAAAATCACTGGATCTTCGTGTTCAGCCATCTTCTCTTCAGTATAAGTCATTGCCATGAACAGCACCTTGTTGTTTTTTTACTGATTCTAAATATTTTATTAAGCCTAAATAACTTTTTGCTGTTCTGACATAAAGACATTCATCTTAAATTGCAGATGTCTCCAGTATAAGCAATGCTTCCCAGGCAGAGTGAGCTGTTCAGATGACAAACACAGCATTGGTGACTCAGTGCATTTCAGCTTCAAAAGCTTATACAACACCCTATTTTCCAAAAATACATAAATGCCAAGGCAGGTTTATTATTCCAGAATTTATTATGGTGATATTTCTCCACGACTTCTGCTCCAATTAGCCACCTTGTTGTGAAAATGTGACCTGTGTTCGTCTCAAAGGGTCAGTGAAAGGAATCATCTAAACACAGAAATGTGTATTTGAATGCGTCTGAGCAGGAGAACACGGTAAATCAAAGTGGTGGCGATTAAATAACTTTAAACCTGTTTTATTGCTCCCTGTCTACTGTCTCGGTTTTCCATTTTTTTTGGGAAGAGAAAGTGCTGTTGCTCTTGGCAGAATTGTGTCACCGCTGATAAAAACCTCAGACAGTTCAGTGTCCTCTGTCGCGGAGAGAAAAGCTCTGAAGTGCTCTGCCACTGTTTTCCTCTGCAGTAAAATTGCTGCACTAAGAGCACATTTCAAGAGGAAACTAGAATTGCCACCGCCAACCAGTCAAGTTGCACTTTACATCCGTGTCTGTCCAGATTCATAATATATGTAGTGAAAACTTGGCAGGAAGTGAATAAAATGTGGATTACAAAAGTGTATTTTCTGGCTAAACGGAAGTTATCATTATATTGATGATACATACGTATGATTCCAGTGAATATACATTGTTGAACTGATTAATGAAGGATTATCATACATGTATTGGATAAACATGATTACTATGTAAAGATGGATTCTTATATAGAGTATAGCTACACAAAATGTGGTGCTTTTGTTTTCTCCTGGCATTTTTTAGATGCGAAGCCTCTATATGAGCTGCAGATGAGATTCACTCACTCACTCACAGGATCACGGTTAGCTCGCTGCGCTCCAATACGTTGTTTGCAGTCACGTGACTCAGATTTTGCTCGAAATTCAGAAAGAGGCAGGAAGTGAAAGGTAGAGTGGACGAGATGGAGGAAAGCCCGTACTGTGCTAGTTATTGTTTACTCATTGTTTCGTCCCAGTCAACATGTGTGTGATTCCATGTCTGGAATTTATTCAGTTCATTCTTAAATTATGGCTAAAAACTTATTTTGAAGTCACAACGACCTTTGACCTTTAAGTCAAAAGTGTCACCTATNAGGAAGTGAAAGGTAGAGTGGACGAGATGGAGGAAAGCCCGTACTGTGCTAGTTATTGTTTACTCATTGTTTCGTCCCAGTCAACATGTGTGTGATTCCATGTCTGGAATTTATTCAGTTCATTCTTAAATTATGGCTAAAAACTTATTTTGAAGTCACAACGACCTTTGACTTTTGAGTCAAAAGTGTCACCTAATCAGTGTCTGACCAACTGTGAAACAAGGTCACAATCTCCCCTTCTGTTCCTGAGTCATGGTGTTGGTTAAAGTGTTAGTCCAGGACATTATGATGTCACAGTGAAGTTGACCTTTGACCTTTTGGGAAAAAATATCATCACTTCATTGTTGTACCCCGTTAAACATCTGTGTGAAACTTTGTCATAACCACGGCCAAAAACATTTTGAGGTCACAGTGACCTTGACCTTTGACCTTTGACCACCAAATTCTAATCAGTTCATCCTCGAGTCCAAGTGGTCGTTTGTGCCAAATGTGAAGAAATTCCCTCAAGGCGTTCCTGAGGATGGACAACCCGAAAACATGGCTATCGCCGGCGCAGAGGCATGAAAATAGAACATGATTCCTGGTGCTCTCGACAGCCCAATGCTTTGTGGAGAGCGAGTTCACAATTTATAAGGGGGCTTTCCCCGACTGCCTGTAGGCCTCTCCGCCGCTCTGGGTCGGTGACGGTGTTAACAGAGAAGAGGTGTTTATTGAGGATGCTGTAGATTCTGCAATATCTGCCTGAGATTCAGGCCTTTGGTTCTGCTGAGCTGAGTCAGATCCTGACTAGAGCAGAGTACTGTTTGAATTTTTTTTTTTTTTTTACTGGTGCCAAATACGATAGTTTTCGTTTACTTTGAAGAATTTAAACATGTTCTCTACAAAACCTTTTTTTCATTTCACAAAAATAACTAACTCCCACTGGAATGTATGAGCGGTAACGTCAGCAGCCGTACAAAAACTTCAGTCTCAAATTAGCAGAAATTTGATTTAAACGACAAACTATCGGATCAAAGCTGTAAGTCCTCGTACATAAACTAAGAAGTCAGTGTGACCCATAAGACGGTTCCAAAAACTACTCATATAGGCGTTTTGTGATCTGCCTCCGTGGTTAAGGTTCAGGAAAGATGGTAAAGGTTAAAATACACCAATGTTGACTCCTACAGGGTGTGACTAACAGAAGTCTCCATGTGTCAGAATCAGACAGTACAACATTATACTACTTCCACCTTTGCTTCAGAAGAGGACAATCATTACTCTCACAACCACGAGAGGTCCAACGTAAACATAGTAACTGAACAACCAACCTTGTAAGGACAGTCCCGATGAAAAAGAAAGAAATGCCTGGCTCTACGGAAACATATAGTCTGTACTGAAAAGGTATTGAAGTTTTTTACCCAGCCCTAATTTGTCATCTCAACTTTAGTTATCGGTCCAAACAGAGCCTCACTCATGAAAAATATGACTCTTCCTGCGTAGCGTAGGGAATCTGCACATTTTTCCTGAATCTTAAAAGCACCACCAAAATTCAAAACACAGGACTGGAGCCAAATACCACTCTTAAACTGACTGGCAGGTCTTTTTAGTACAGGGACTAACTAGACAACAGCTAAATCTAAGTTATTAAAAGAGATTTAGCATTGCACTCAGTCAAAACATGGTCAAAAATATTGCAGACTGGGCCTTTATGGTTTTATTTAGTAAAACTGTTTTAATTCGTTCTGACGACGGCGGAGGTGGTCATTAATTCAGTGGGGGCGGCCCGCCTCCGCTTGAAGAAACTGCTGCAGGAAACCCTGCGTGTTACCATTAAGACAAGAACAATCTGTGTATTCTACATTCAAAACTGAACATGTGTAGGAGTGTTTTTCATTTAAGCTACACACACACACACACACACAGAGCCATCTTTCTCACAGTCTTCTCCCCTGAGGCTCCTCACTGTATCTCACAGAGCTGAGGAGCCTCCCTGTGCATTACGGTGTGTTATTGTGTGTTATTGTGAATCTCTCCCAGGACTCCATCAGCGCTGATTCAATTTCTAAGCTGCCCCCCGAAGGCCTCTGCTCCTCCCACGGAGACGGAAATTAAAACCCCATAAGTTGCAGCAGCTGTGGTAGCTGTGGCGGCGTCCATGTTGTTTTGGAAAAGAGCAGCGCTAGCTTGCCATAAAGGGCATCCGCATGGAGGCCGCCGGTGCACTCATTAAAGGAAAATGCCAGAGATGTGGATGTTTTTAACAAGGTCTCATTAAGAGCAGCGGACCAGGAAGAGGCACTGCTTACAAACAGCTACATGGAAAATAATGAGGCAGGGTTAATAATAGTAAAAATTATCATAATGTTTTCAATTTGATTCAAGGGTGGGGAGTGGCACACAGCGTGACATGGAAAACAAACACATACATTTGTAGTCAGTTACAAGTCTGTCCTCGATGCATTTCAAGAGATGGACAGACGGATAGACATGGAGATGAATTCTTGACTTTGGGAACAAATATCTCAAACTCAACCAAATACTAGGCTGCACATTCTGTACTGATATTTCGTGACAAATGTGTTGTATTACATTTTGGCAAATATGTTATTGTTCTCCTAGAAAGCCAAAATAAGATGTTCTAAATGATATAGAGGCGATCAGTATCAATAAAACCCCAAATAATTCCTATAGGAGTATAGGAAAGAAAAGAAAAAGACAAAAAAGAAGGAAATATGACATAAAATGAGACACAACAAAGACTTTTTTTTTAATCCCACCCTAACCAAGCGATGCACGAGAAGGAAATGACATGTGCCATCAGACAAACTGTAATTTAAGAACACTACCTATATTTTTTCAGTGAGCTGTTCTCTGAATTGATTAAGGCTATGTGGATATGATCAGCTCTTTGCTTATAAGAAAGAGAGAGGAGAGAAAAGCTTCAATGACAGATTAGTAAGTGTCAAAGCTTAGAGAATCTGTGTATTTTGCTAATCTATTGCATGTCTGTCCATCCTGGGAGAGGGATCCCTCCTCTGTTGCTCTTTATGATGTTCCTTCCATTTTTGTTTTTTTTGGGGGGGAGTTTTTCCTCATAGGGTCTAAGGACAGAGGGTGTCGCATGCTGGACAGATTGTAAAGCCCCTTCAGGCAAATTGTGATTTGTGATATTGGGCTATATAAATAAAAATCGACTTAATCCAGGTGTCAGTCGCACCAGTGTGCCAAAATAATTTTTCACATTCAAACTCCTGACAACCTGGCTCTTGTAAAGGAGACCAGCCTTGCAAAACTAGCTGAGGTGACCAAGACACAGTAGAGTACAGTAAAGAAGCTCGGGACGTCTGTAGATCATTGTGCTCTGCACCCCCACTTTGATCTGCAACCCTATTCCCGGACAAGACAAACCCCGGCTTACATTCAATAGAGCGCTGCAGGGAAGACGTATTTTTGTAGTCCGACCTGGAAGTTAGCATCGCCCTGGTCCATTGGATTTTGGATTACTGCAGAAAACTAAAGTTTATGATACTTTTAAGATAAGTAATTTATGATTTCTGAAACGTAAATGCAATCTCCAGAAGTAAAAAGCTAACATTAGGCTACAAACAAACTACACCACGGTCGCATGACTTCAGCGTCACCACCACCACTGAGCTTCACACTTGTAATTTGAATTTGAGTCCTTCCTTCTTCTACCAAAGCCACCAAAGGAAAGTTTGAGTTAGAACAGTTTGCAGTATAAACCCAATGAGGCTGTAAAGGCGGACGAGTGAGTAGATGAGCTTCTGTGTTCGGCGTGACGACGTTTAATGTCCCCGTGGGGTATTTACTGACGGATTTTATGTCGTAGGACAAAACGCTTGTGTTAACCACAGACCTTATTTCAGGCATCGAACCAAAAACCCATTCAAGAAACCCACTGACTTCCAGACGAGGGAACCGGAAGGGCAAAAATGCTGACTCATTTCTGGGTTTTAGGACTAGTTCCTGCAGAACTCTATGAAAACCTTTACCATCATTACTTCCTGCATTGCCACCAAACACTGCTACTGGCCGTAAAACGTGATGTGCAGAATCATCCAACATGAACGTAATTGCTAGGATACTGAGCCGCCATGTGAAGACAGACCTCAACTAAGACTAACATTGTTCTATCAAAAGAAAATCAAACTGAGGCTAATATGAGAATCTCTTCTCCTGAACTCCAGTAACATTGTAAGGCTGCAGAGGAACGAGGTTAAGATGAGCGTGGGAACTTCTCGGCTTTTCACATCAGCAGGATAATTAGTGAGTGTGCAGTGATCTGCCACGAAACACAGACACCCACCCAGCATCAATATTTCAGAGCTATCAGTTACAATCCTGCACATTGTCTGGACTTACATTACTTTACAGAATTACATATGTACTCCAGAAGAAGGAGTCACAGCAACATCGGTAGTCTATAAAGCTGTCGGGCCACCTCAGTTTAACCTGCTCTTGGTATCTGATGACAGCTGTATGAAAACATGTTAGAAGAGCCGCTGGCTTAGAGCAGCAGAGCTAAACCTCCCCGCTGCCAGCGCTGGTCTCTGCAGAAAACACTCTTCTGCCAAATGAAGGGATTTATTCTGTGGCTCCGAGGTACAGAAGAGGACAGCGAGTGATTTAGTCGGCTTCACACGTTCAGCTATCTGCCGACGACTAGATGAAGATATTCCGCAGTCAACACAGACCATCAAAAGATATTACATTTTAAATTTAACATGACATGGACGGCCTCGATTAATAATTCATAAACCGAGTGCAATACCACTCTGATGTTTGCAGACAGACTTTGCAGAAAAACAAACTAAAGCTCTGTGCATTCTCTCAGTGGGCAAACTGTCAGCATTTATTCCACCAGTCCAAACCACCACGGTCAGTCTCTCTATTTTAACTAGATTAAACCTTGTGTAACTGAAATGAACCATCGTAAATCTCTTTTATAACCTGGAGAGGACCAGGATCTGTTACAATCTGCCAATACAAGCTTTACTCAGCATTAGGTTTCAGTAATTAGCGGTATTAAACAGGGATGTTCCAAGTCAGTCTACAAAATGATCATCAGGGCCAATTTGTCTTTTTAAATTACCTGACAAAATTAAATGGCCTTAAAAAGGTCAATCAATTCCCAAAACGTGGTTATTGAAACTGTCAAAACCACTTCATTGTGCTCTGTTAAAAACACTGAAACTCTTTCCTAACTCGGTGCTGTGGCTGAGTGAATGACTGAGCAGCACAAATGAATAACAGCCAGTAGATTCAATTAATAAAATCCACCCTGACCGCGTGCGTCAGCAGAGCTGTTTCGGGTTAAAAAAATCAGCCACTTTGCCTCTATTACAGCAACATTTCTCAGGTGACAAAAACCTCTAAAGAGATGGAAGGCATGAAGAGAGGCTTTTTAAATCCTGTTCAAAGAGAACCAGACTGGTGCTCTACAGATATTAGAGACACTAGAACTCTACACAAAACACTGTAGGACACTGCACAGAATATCATAGGAAATGCAACCCTGTCTCTCTCTCTTTTTGAGCCTGAACCTGACCTTAACCGTAGCGTTGTCAGATTATAAAACAGATTTCTTTGTATATGTGACTTCTGTGCTGTACAAGAATCAAACACTTCCTGGACTGGAGCAAAACGTTGCCAGGGAACCTGATCCAGGCAGAAATTACATTTCCTATTCAAGTCATTTCATAATGAGACAGGGCTGGACGTATAGAGCATGCATTTCTTCATGCAGTATTGTTTTTATATTTATATATCTGTGCCAGTATGATACCTGAGTTTCGGTACCAATACTAAAAGAGTTCTGTTACTTTGGGGAATATATACATGTTATAACCCCTTTTCCCGAGTAAAATATAGTCATAAGTTAGAGAAGTTTGCTGACGTGGATCAGGAAATATCTGACCAGAGAATTAGCAAACAAGGCCATTTGATCCGTATTGAGGTTCAACAGCAGACATAATGCAGAGCTACTCAGCTGTCGATCATACTGTGTCTACACTGGATTGGCTTTATTCATATAAGATGTACTTTGAGCTCATAGAAAGATGTGTACTGTAGTGCAACGTATAGTGCTACAGCCGTCAGGTAATTATGTTTCATTGTTGTTTGAACTGTATCAGAGAGGAGCTGATTCAACTCTATGATCATTTTTGAGGCTGAGGTATATAAATAACAGGATGACAAACTGCATGACTGGTAAAAGTAGTCAGGACTCCCAGACATTGATCCCTATAGTATTCAGTCAACATTTTGTCAAAGTATGTGACTGTGAATCTTTAATGCGTTACTCCGACTCTCCCAGTGACGCAAAGCCTCTGTTCCCACTGCAGCTGAACATCAAAAGGTTGCATTCAAGCACTTTTTATTTTTCATCTCCATTCCAGACCACACGGATCTGTGCGCCAAATATGAATCCCATGGCATGCGACCTATATGCGACTCGTTACCATGACAATATCTGATGTCATTCAGCAGAGACAATTGTCTCAGACAGTTTTGGAGCCAAAGGCGGTTTATCCAAGTCATCGTTAGTACGGAGAACGAGTGAAAGCAAAGGAAAGAAGGAGCACAGCTCGACTGGTGTTTGGAGGAGTGAGTCGAGGCTCCTAACCGACATGAGTACGACACAATGAGGAGAAACCTGGGAGCAAAAACTGCCCCCTTTTGTTTCTTGTGACTCCCTAACGAGCCACTTACTGTTACCGAACATACCTGAAATATATCAGGTGGAAGCAGCAATTTGAATAAGCACAAAGGCCTTAATGTTTCAGCAAGCTGTAGAAGGTGGTTAAAACATCTGCCCAGGATTACATACTGCACCACAGCAGACCCCACTACAGACCAGACCACAGCTTCAGAACCACAGTCACAGACTACACAGTAACACAGAGACATATTTGTTATTTCCCATGCAAACAGCCACATGTACTGTACTTTGATTGCCGCAGGAGCATGTTTTGATTGGGGGGGTGCTGTGCTTTTGACCGACACCCCCGTGGTGCACCTGGGGGCAGGGGTCCTGCACCACCCTCATCACCTCTACTTACTCTAGAGAAAAGACAAGTTGAGAGCATCTACTCTGAATGGAGGAGGCAGTAAATTATTGTTTAAAAGTTTTTACTGTAAACTGCAAACTGTAACCTCCTCTTTCCTCTTTGTATGTTTTGATGTTACTGTATGTTTTTGTTTTACTTGGGTATGTATAAAGGCAATAAAGACTAAAGTGATTTAAAAAAAAGAATATTTGAAAGCATGGCGAAGTGAAGAAGACAGTATAGCAGTGACCCCCTCCATTTAGCATTTAGCTGATGAATTCTACCTCTAGTCCCACATTCTCTTTAAAATTAGCCAGTAATTCTGCATACAGCGGTCAAACTTTGCGCAGGTTTGAAGATATCAAAACTTGGGATACCACCCAACCCTAACTAGGAGTGTTTGGTAACAGAAACTTTAGCACCTCTTCCTGTTCTGTACCATAAAGAAATCCAGCAGATTTCCTGCCAAACCCCATCTAATCCACCACAAAATGTCAAACACAGCGAAAGGGCCACAGAATAATGACCATGTTTGTTTTCAGACATAGAACTGCGGCCTCACTGGTGTAATAATTTACTGCATACAGTAGAACTTTTGAATGGTCTGAAAAGAGAGCGAGACCTGCAGCACAGTGTATGGATTATACAGTGTAAAGACATTATTGGTATATAAGGCTGATGTGACAGTCAAATCCATGTCAGTCTGAAAGCGGCTCTTCTTGGCACCTCCAGTATCACAGCCCGGCTGTTTTCTCAGGCTGAATGTGTAAACTGGCCTGACGACTGAGACGACAACTGAGCGTCTGCAGGAGGATGTGTGTGTTACAAACACGCAGTGATGAAAACTGAGATGTTCACCAATATGTTCTGAACGTGCGATCGGAGGCAACACGATGACGAAGCGCTGGAATAACTTTGCATATCATCTGGGTCACTGTATGTGATGCAGATAATGAATTTTTAGTGTGCGCTGTTTGAATGCACAAATTAATACTAGAGAGGGCTGCTGAGGCTTATAAATCAGCAGGAAGACGCCTCCGCCAGCCTCGACACTCTAAAAAGGCACGCGTCAATTTAACAACATCCATGTGTCAAACCATGTGGGTGTCTCTGAGACAAACAAAGTAAGTCCAGTTACTCAAGTACTGTAATTAAGTACAATTTCTAGGTACTTGTACTTTACGTAGTTCTTTGCATTTAATGGAAATATCTTTGCATTTTATATATATCTTTCCTTAAAAAGAGTTTTGTCTGTGCATTGAATTTAGAATGAAAGATTCACATGTATGTGGCTCTAAACAAGTCACACAGAGGTGAATTAAGGAAATAACCTCCCTAAGGGCAGCACTGCATCAGACCACGGTTTTATAACGCTCACCTCTGACCTCTGACAAACCTTCTCTACGTGCAGCAGAAGATCCAACATCCGTGTACTTCCCCCTGTTGTGGCCTTTGGCAAAGTTTCTCCTGAGCATGTGATCCTGACATTTCCCCACAGCTCAGCCTGCAGCTCTGCAGCATGCTCGTCTCTTTAATGTCACTTTATGGATGTAACAGCTTGTTTTTCCCTCGGAGCGAGAAGCAGAAGAAGAAGCTGAACGCAGCCATTGTGGTGAGCTCCATCAGATCTCTGCATGGCTGTAAACAAGTTTGATGGATTGCTGCCTGAATGCACAGAGTCCCTGAGTGCTGACACACATATCTGACCGATATGTACCGTGTACTATATCTTCAGTGTTCCCTCTCACCATATCAGTGTATCAACATTTTTCTAAGGCTGATGTATTGATATCACTAATGGGATCCACGCTCAACCGCGTCGGCGTTATGCTACATGTGAGCTCCTCTCTTCTCTTGAGATGTGGAAGAATGCTGAAAAAATAATATCACTCATTATGCATCATTTTGATTCTTTGCAGCCCCCCAAACAGGGCTGATGAATGATAAAGGAGAGGTGCGCGTTCTCAAGCCCAAACTGGAACTGTATTGAAATAAGAAAAGCACAGTGATAAACTCACTAAACTCACTCTGTGTTGATTTGGGTGATGGTGTGGAGATCTATTGAAAGATACTGATATATTGTCATATTGAAAGTCATTTTAAACCAGTTCGTGGGGACGGTAACTATATATGGACTATAAAACCTTCCAGGTTCTGACTTCAATACTAACTGTCTTGTAAAAGTGAACATTTGCCAGTTTTCACCAGAAAATACCCAGATTTTGTAACGGAACAAGATCGGTTTAAACCAAATTTGCCCGGATTTTATGTCTCGCAAAGTTGCGGTGTCTCCTACGGCAAGATGAAACTCGCCAACCTAGTTGACATGTAACAGGGTCCTCTGGTGATGCCGACAGCTCTGAAAATGCTTCAGGTAATTGAAAGTGAAGAGAAAATGGGAAAATGATGCACACACCAAGTACAAAGTACAAGGAATAACAATTTGTAACCAGATTTTTGCATTATTGTCTTTGTTAAAATCCTATTTTCGCTTTTTTAAAGTTCAGAATAAACACTGATTACTTCCCAGATTCCAGGTTAGAAAAATATACCTAAAACAAGGATCGCTAACGAAGGTGCACTGATGTTTTTCCCTGTAATGCCAAAGCCCCCAATTTCAGAAACTTTGCTCACTTTTAAAGTTCTGTGTGATAACTTGGCACATCCTGGACAGAAGGTCAGAATTCACGACTGAGGATGCAGATTTGATGCCAATAAACAATTAACAAGCGTGTTTTCCCTGGTGCTTTCACATCATGCTGGATGGAGACGCAGAACGGTAACATCATGAAAACATCCAGTTCTTGAGTTAACCTAAAAGCTTCATTACATCCTGTAGTACAGGAAAAGGTGAAAAATTAGTAATCACATTACACAAACAAAAATTTGGGGATTTGTTCTTACTTTTTACGCCAAATACTACAGTCACCATGCAGATGAACCTTTGCTTAATTTACAATAAACTGCCTTTTCACAGTGGATTTAGAGAAAGATCAGAAAATCTGTATTAAAGTTAAAAAAGAAGCCAACAAATAATTTTGTCTTTAAATTGACCTGACTTGCAACTGACAGCTGCGATCCAGGACAAAAAGCACCAAAACCGTTATCAGCATAAATTAATGAATCACTCACATTTTCTCTCCAAATTTTAAAAGGAAGTAAGGTTGTGAGGCACTTTTTGCAGTGTGGACAGCCGTGTTTGTTCTTGAAAGGCGAGCTGAGGGTTATTCCCTGAATCTGTCAGGGCGACAGATCCCGGAGGGCAGGTAGCAGCTTGAGCACAACAGCCTGAGGGGGAAGAATCTGTGATACTGTAGCCGCTGAAGACCGGTCATCCCAGGAGACACTGAGCACACACGCCAGGATACACGCCACAACAAGCCTCAGAACATGTGCTGTACGGTCCAGTTTGTCCTGAGACAGAACTACAATACAAACAGGACAGGGAGGAAGGTAGACTGCCAGCACCAAACAGCTTACTAAGCAGCTCTACGGAGCTTTTTAGCCTCTTTTAGCTCATTGTTTTGATTTAACAGCACATTTACAGGACGGTTCAGTGTCGGTGTTTCCAGCAGCAGGAAACAAGCTCTGTACCCACTGTACAATTACACTACCTGCTCGGCAGCAAGCAGCACACAGACACAGTTAGAGACTGCATTGGCTCATGTGTTCAACCAATTATTGTACACTTATTTATGTCCTCCTCTTCCTGTTGTGCTGGGAGAGTACATAGCTAAAAAAGTCTGTTAAAATGGCGTTCTAAGAACTACGATTGTTCCCAGTTCTTGCAGTGCAGACACGGTAAAAAGGGGAGGAGCCCTCCAACTGTTCTTAGAACTATGAAAAAGTTCCTCCGGTCCGAAAACGCCTAATGTTTTGTCACTTTCAGTTATTTCCAGAGCCGCAAAAAAAATATAGTACTGATATAATATAATAAAATATATTTAGGTGTCCAGGATCAACCCAGTTCATTTTAGGCAAGAATATTAAAATCTAAAATTGCACATCCATGAAAGAGCAGTGTTTAAATGACAATCAGCAGAGCCATTTCTCAGTCTTCCTGCCTGTTTATGAGGATGTCTGTGTTTCTACTCTAACACTCTCTAAAAGCTAATGGTTTTCCCTCTGCCACAATCCTATCAGACATGACAGATAGTCGTTGTTGTGTAATGCCAGGGTGTCAACCTGCACGCAGCCCACAGGCAAATTCACGGTGAACTGACAAACTGCTCTGTTTGGATTCAGTGTCCGTCTGCGAGCAGCTCTGACGTTTGCCGAACACTCGTGAACACACCGGCCTTTCACTGCTTTCCCAATTATGCTGCAAAAAGCTATGAAGTTACTGCAGAGATGTTTCATCTCAACAGGTCCTGCCTTTCGCTGAGTTCTAAAAATCTGCTTTCCATGACACACGTGAAAGAATCTGACAATGGTTTCAAAAATATTTCATCTTTATCTGAACATATCAATCTATTTCAGGAATGTTTTACAATCCATTTGCACCATCGGGGCCAATCTGGGCATATTTTCATGGATCCGTATCTGCTAAAATAAACCTCACATTCTCCCAGTTAAACTTTTATCAACACGTCCTCATACCTAAGTGACCGAATAATACACGTAAATATGGGTCGTAATACGCCACTTGCACAGACGACCTATACAGTCATATTTTGGGGGAGGACGGTCTGACTTTTATTCATATCATATCAATGATTTAAGATCAATTTAATGGTTTTGAACCAGGACATTCTGTATTTGGATCAAGTAGCTGGTGAAATATAAGGTGAGTCAGATTTAGAAGCTACAGCTGACATTTCAATGTCTTGATTCATATTCAATCAACATTTAGGTAAATATAGGTTAAAGGACTCAAACAAGGATGGGCACTAAAAAAACAGGATCAGGACATCCCTATTTTTTCACTTCAAAATACAGCTTTTAGTTTGTGTTAATCATGAACTTGTTGCCTTGTTTTTGTCAGGCGTAAAAATCCCTTTCCAACATACAATAAGACAGTCAAGACAGTCCTTAAGGGGGAGGAAAAGACCTATAGATGTCTCTCTTAAAGCAATGAAACAAATCCAAAAATGAACGCTCCAAAATTCAAACTCCAATGATCAGTTTTAAATTAAATTCCCAAACCAAGACACGCATCCGTTTTCAGTTGTGTCTAAGAGAGGATCTGAGCTTTGCTGTGGAAAGTTGATCCAACCCTTACATAATGCCAGAGGAACATTTTCTCAGTCCAAAGATTCAGATTCAGGGTCAGACCGAAGGCCAGATGCCTGTAAGAATTTGCCTTTGATGGATAAATCAATACAAGGCGCCGCCACACTGGCAACAAACTGTTTGAGACATTTAAAAGCTTCAATCAAAGTCTCTGCTCTGTGCTTCTTCCACAAAGTTTGTCCCTGGTGGCCACCGTACAACTAAGAGCCAATCAAATGCAAATTAAACTGGCTGTCTGGTTGTCTGTGATGCTGCTTTGCTTCATCAAAACTTTTCTTTTTCTGCCGACATGGTTAACTTGAGTAATATCAGTTAAATTTATAGATCTTATTTATTATTTCCACGTGATCACACACAACCACTTCTGAGGCAAAAGCAGTATTGATGATCAAAATATAAAAACAGTGTTTTATTTCAAAAACACTTCAAGGTCCCTTCTTTCTTAAGTTTTTGGGTTACTTTCCCAGATTTCTATGATAAATGTTTATAATTTTGGACACTGACTGAAGTCAGAAAAGGAAGAAGTTCCTATAGGAATCACATGTTTTTGAATTTTTTCTCTGCGGTCACACATTTGCACCATGGTTGAATACAGACGCCGCTCCTTCCCTTTTTCTGAGTACCTGCTGTTTTTCCACATTTCAAACAGATAACAATAATCCAAAAGTAATCTCATTAAACGCTGACCCCAGAGGAAAGCAGTGAGCCCTGCTGGCTGGCACCCGGTGCTATGAATAGATTACAGCTGGGAGGTAATCCTGTCTGAAATCATCCTCAATGTGAAGAATAAGCTTTAAGCTTAAAACCTCACTCCATATGTTCTCAAACAGGGCAAAATGTTGTTGCATATCAAACCTGCTTTAATCTGTGGGGTGAACACACAGAAAAGTAAGAATGATATTCTCAAGAGTAGAAAGAATCGTCTCACGTTGTTTTTTACCCTGAAAAACCGTGAGCATCACTAACAAAATTGTAGGGGCAGAAATCTCAGAGACAGGGATCTCAAAACCTGGACAAAAAAAGGGCTTAAATAGATACCACTAGGTCCACTAGGTATGCACCTGCTCCTTAATGCAAATATCTAATCAGCCAATCATGTGGTAGCAACTCAGTGCATAAAAGCATGCAGACACGGTTCAGTTGTTGTTCAAACCCAGAGTAGAGAGAATAACCAGACTGGCTCAAGCTGACGGGAAAGCGACAGTAACTGAAATAACCAGGCGTTACAGGAGTGCTGTGCAGAGGAGCATCTCTGAACACACAACACATGGAACCTTGAAGTGGGCAGGCTACAGCACCAGAACACCACAGCGGGTTCCACTCCTGTCAGCTAAGAACAGGACACTGAGGCTACGGTGGGCGTAGGCTCACCAAAACTGGACAGCAGAAGATGGAAAAACATTGCCAGGTCTGACGAATCCCGATCTCTGCTGCCACATGCAGATGGGAGGGTCAGAATGTGGTGTAAACAACATGACTCAGTGAAGATGGATAGATGGATGGGTCTCTGCACTGACACTGTGAAGCTAAACATGTGTCCCTGCAGTCATGATCCCATTCATGTGTCATCCTCAGTCAGCTCCTTGCTGGTATCCGGTCATTATTCTGTTTGTTGCGCGTTTGACCTCAGGAGACCTGGTAGGAGAGGTCTCAGGGTCAGCGGCTGTGTCCTTTAACCTGCTGACCCAGCCTCAAGCCTCAGCTACACTTAACTGATACAGCAACAGGGTGGGAGGGACACTGAGGAGCAAATAAGGAGAACAACAACACAGAGGGGAGGAGGAGGTGGAAGGAGAGGATCATTATGAGGATCAGACACCCGAACTCCAGGTCTTTAAGGGCTCCATGGTGTCTCTTCCTCCTATATTTTTGATTCTTTAAATCAGTTGTCTGCACAGTAACTCTTCTGCTGTCTGATGACCTTTCATAAGTTCCACGGTCCATGCTCCGAACAAAGCAAGACTGTGATGCAACGGTTTTAGCTCCTCAGTATCAGGTCAGCTGAACTGATCATGTATGTTAAGAAAACTTCAATAACCCATTTAGCTTGGCACATTTATGACTTTGTTTCACATTGTCTTTTTCTGCTTTTATTAAACACTGAATTGCTGATTTTTTTACATTATTTTCTTGTATTTTAGTGTTTTCATTATTAATTCATCTTCCGATTATTTTCTCGATGAAGCCCTTTACCGTTTGGTCTATAAATTATCAGAAAATAATGATAATCATTTCCCAAGGCCCGATGTAATATCATCAAATGTCTTGTTTTGTCTGACCAACAGCCAAAAAACCTAAAATGTATTATCATATAAGAAAAGCAGATTGATCAGTTTTTTAAATAGTTATTGGCTATTTTTGTTACATTCCGTTTATTCCGTTTCCTGTTTTATTTTGAAGTCCTGTCTTTTCTGTTTTCTGTCAGTTCCTGCCCTCGTGTCTCTAGCCTTGACTGTCTGCACCTGCTCCCTTTTACACACCTGCCCCTGATTCCCTCGTCAGCCTCTTCCCTATTTATACCAGTCCTTTTCCTTTGTTCCCTGTTGGTTCATTGTGTGTGTTTGTGTTCTCTGAGTTCTTTTGGTTCTTTTTCCTGCCCTCCCTGTACCTAAGTTCTATGTTAATAAATCTTGGAAACTGCTTGAGCCTCCTCATCTGTCTGCGCTTGGGTCCTTCTGCTGCCACATAACAATTTTTCTGTCAATTGACTTATCGTTTCACGTTCGTTCTATGTATGTATTTAGCTTTTCTGTGTATTTGTAAAGATATTTGTAACTGTGTGCTGTTTTGTGAAAGTGCAGTAAATTAAATATTACTTCATTAGTACAATAACTTCAGAGAAGACTTCAATACATTGCAGCTCTCCATGAACCCGTCTAGTCTCCATGAACTAGTGTAAAACTGATCCACTGACAGAAAAATGGGAAATCCTGGTGGCATAAGGGTTTAGGACCATGACACCTTAACATTCACTAAACTGATTCAAAGGCTCCAATATGCTTTAAACAGTTTTCACTAGCTGAGAGGGAATAAAGACAACTAAATCCTCAGCCTTGAGTCTAGAATCTACTTTAATGACATTGGAGACAAACATATGATACTAGGTAACTCCAAAAAAAGTCAACTGAAAAAAAAAGCATACTTGTATAGCCAAAGTAGCTGCACACATCTGACTAAGGTCATTAGAACTGCAACAATTTCAGCTGCCTGGATTATGTTCACTGCAAACATTTTTCCCAGTCCACAAAGTGCAATGTTTTTCTGCCATACAGAAGTCGTGTGGTACAGGTGCATGGTGGTGCAAACAAAGGTTAGAGAAAGATTGTAGTTTGGTTAGATGTAGAAAAAGTAATGTCCTGTCTCTTGTTACGTTTAACTTTTTCAATAGTTAACTGAGACAATGACCTGTCCCTAACCTCAACCAAGTGCTTTGAGTTTCCTAAACATACCTATGTAACGCATTACATTTCTTGCACACATTTCCTGTTGCAAATTATTCGTATAGAAGACATGGTTCTATATCCAAGCATTCTTGTTATTACAAGAACGTTTTCTTGTTAAATCTTTGCAAAAGTGTTCTTTGAACAATCTCCTCTTATTTTTTAGTTGCCAGGCTGAAACAGAACAGCTTTTACTATATATTTTTTCAAACACCACACAGACTCCAGACGGATCTCTGTACACCTGAAGTACCTGGTGGTGTGTCAAGCAAAATCCTTGATCAGAAGCTTTTGGCTGTGCAGCAGAAATGCGTCATGAGGACCTTGACGAAGCACATTTTTGCTGACGCTCTGCTTGCGTGACGCAGCCGGGGTCTCCAAAAAACTCAATGAGTCTGAGTAAATTCACTCTGATGTGAACTTATATCCAAGAGTTCACATCAGCGTATTCAGCCTTCCTATATTTACCAGCAGCAATAGAATGACCAGTAATAAGGTTCTGTCAGCAGTTCAGTAAAAAGGGACACAATGAGAAGCTTTCATTGAGATGAATGTCTGGCTGCTTGGCCGATAATGGAAGAAGAGGAGGGGGGGTGAGTGTTGAGTCAGCGCTTGGCAAGAAAAACTGAATGACTTGCAGGTAACTTTGGAGGTCGGTCACCACTGCTGAACACGCTGGATCGGAACTGACACATTTCAGTTTACATTTCAGGAAATTTGGACTTCAAGACATGACGTTGGAACAAAAGCAACAACGTAATAAACTTCAGAGACAGAAAGATGACAGTGGGAAATAGCTTCTGTATTACCTGAGTGGTTTCAGGACTGACTGTGCTGTAAAACTAGACAAGGTGTCATTCATCAGCTCAGGGCAGTCTTCTGGCACTAAAACTCCACAAAAAGGTTTAAGAGCCCGAAGAGAGAGAGGAGGAAATGAGCCACTGCGAAGCGTCTTTTTTATCGTTTTAGAGGCCAGACTCAGGGGCTGTAATTCTCCCCAACAGACTGTTTCATTTGGTCTCACCGAGGACGAGGCCGGAGGAATAAACACGGTGACAAACGATGGCCAAGGCCAAAATCCCCACAGTACAGTTTGTTATGGCAATGAGCCGGATACTACATTTTTTTTTACCTTTAGACAGACCTGACTGGCTGAAAATGGCCACACAGTGTCTGACTGCCTAATCCATATTATCCTTTCTCCTTTAGTATCTTGGGCATCAACATAAAACTGAGAGACTGTGTGGACTCTCAAACTGTAAAATTGTGCAGTTATTTGAGTAATTTCTTTCATAGTTTTCCTACTTGTCCATTAAATGGATACACATTTTTAGAACTACTTCAACACTTTTTTGCAGGTATTTTGACCTGATGATTAGATAAAAAGTCAGACGAAGTTGGAACATGTTGGGACATGAACGTCTCTACCAAAGTTCATGGCAATTCTTCCAATAGTTGTCAAGAAATTGAACACAGAACCTCAAAACTGCGCTAGAGGAAAAGTCAGGGGATAACCAGCGTTATTAGGATACATCATCTGGTAACCATGAATGTCTGTGCCATTGGATAAGTGAAAACTTTCACCTGCAAGGGGCGCTATGAGAAATGTCGGGGATCATCAAAATGTTTTAGTTTCATCCTCTGGGAACCATGAATGTCATGTCAGTCCATCCTGTAGCTATTGAGATATTTCAGTCTGGCTTTAAGAGGTGGACTGACTGGCAGACATTGCCATCCCAAGAGCCCTGCCGCTAGCGTGGCTAAAACTTGGGGAGAAGAAGTCACCTGTGCTATGATGGTGGTCATGATAAAATCAGAGTAATGTGCATATCCACAGCACTGATTCATCCGTCAGTACAACAACAGAGTCATGTCACACTCACCACTCTGCTGCTCAAAGTTTCTCTTTTCAACAGATATACTGTTTTTGGAGGAAGCTTTATATAATATTGCTGAATTTTTAAAAGTCACTTTTCTCTACTTTGGCAGTCAAGCAGTCCCCCTCAGAAACATCTCTTCTAAAAAATAAAAAAAAACATGTTTGGGTGGTTAAGTTGTAATAACGCCTGCTGATTTCTAAATGGATGAAAAGTGTTTATTTCCTGCCCTAATTTTGGGATTCATTCATGACAGAGGAATGCGAATGAAGGGCGGTAAAAGCTCTAACGTCTGTAGCAATTTTTGGAAATGCCTGGGAGGTCACATCGCAAATATGTCACTGGAAAACTCTGCCATTAAACTCTCAAAAAGCTCCTGCTGACGGCCCTGATCCTTCATTAAATATTAAGAGAGGCTGAGTGCAGTGTCTGGTAACCGCAAGATTGTCCGAGATCACTTGCATGAAAGCGGCGAGATAAAGGAAGAGAAGGAGGAAAGAGAGGTCAGGGAGGAGGAAGGAGAGGAGATAAAGGATGGAGTCACTGATTCTTCCCTTTGCGCCTCCCTGCCCCGTCTCCCTCCTCCCTCAGCAATAATTTTTCATCAAGCTGAGTCAGTCTGAAGACGCTTGGCTGCTCACAGAGGAAATGTCTTAAGGGGAAAGACAATAGGAAAGCTGCAGATAGACGGCAGCGAGGTGAGCGGTCATGTGAATGACAACCAGTTCATGTTTCTACATTCAGAATCTTTTTGGACCGATATATTTTGTGTGTTTATTTTGTCAAATTTGATGAAAAACATGTCAGATGTTTGTATTTTTTTTATTTAGGACACAATTTCAATACTTTTATCAGTTATTATGGTTTATGGAGTTACAGATTTTATGGATATGAAGCATTTGAAGATAGTCCAAGAAATAACATCACAATAAGCAAAGATACCAATGTAGGCACTGGCGGACCATTTCTGTTGCAGAGTTCAAAGGGTTAAAGTCACACGCCTTGTTGCATGACCACATGAGGTGGCACAGGTAATTCTAAGCCTTTGAACAAACGATTGATTATGACATTTTTTCTGATGTGGACAGTCTCAACTGATCAGATAACTGGACCGAGGGCAGAGCCGAGGCTGCTTCTGCTGCAGTGAAAACCTTCCCATGAGGCACCACTGGCACCAGATGAATAAGCACCTCAATCATCGAGCACGCACACAGTAACATACAATTACTGTGCGTGGATGAAACCTGTGATTTATTTACACATGCAGCCGCAGCTGTGAGAATAATCACAGAAACACACATTTTACTATTTGCGTTTGCTGTGCATGAATGTGGTGCATTGTTCTTGGTGGAAATTATAGAAAATGGTTCATTTAAACCAGCATATGGGGTCGTGATCAGCTAGTGGCACTGTTTAAAAAATTTTTAAAAAAAGACTGAAAATTCTAACATAAACGCCTGAAATCTACAATGTAAATGAAAACACATAGACGAAGCAGACGTCTTTGAAAAGGTTTGATTTTGATTGACTGGCAGCGATGGAAAACAGCCTTTTTAACGTTAAAAGGCACTGAAGAAAAGGGATGTTTTCAGGACACACTTTAGGCAAGAGATTGACAAAGCATTGCATGTAGTCTCCGTATGAAATCCACACTTGGGCTTTTTTTTCCACCTCTATCTCCTCGGTGCAGCCGGCACTCCAGGTAAGCTGAGTTTGACCTTGAAAGAGGAAACAGCGGTGAGCTTGAAGAACGGCTAATCAGAGAGTGTGAAGCTCCTGCTGTGTGTCTGTGTGTGTCTGTGTGTGTCTGTGTGTGTGTGTCTGTGTGTGTCTGTGTGTGTGTGTGTGTGTGTGTGTGTGTGTGTGTGTGTGTGTGAACACAAGCGTGAACAGAGGGAAGAAGATACAGTGCTATTGACGGTTTTATAATGCTTTTAGCTACACAAGAACGCACCAAAACACACACATTATCATACACACACACTCCCCCACAGCCCACAACAACCCAATCTGTTATTTACTGAAGTAAAAAGGCTAAATGACTTCTGCACAAAGGCAGCCATCAATACAGCAGCGACTGGAGAAGCAGAATCAGGTCTATTCGGAGTCTTTTTAGGAGGAGAAAAAAAAAGGGTCAATATGAGCTTATTGTTTAGAGAGCGAGAGGATGGGACGTGATCGTATTGGTGTGAAGGTTTTAAATGAAATTCAGCGGCCAATACTGAAGCCTTTGACGGGCCGGAAACAAAGGATGTGGGGCCATCAGGGGCGCAGAGATACTCTAAAGAGACGGAGCCGGATCGATGGAGGCTATTCTGAGTCTGGCAGGAAGAATCAGGCTCAGAGACGGAGGGAGGACGGACAAGTGGATAACTCTCAACAGTATTTACACTTCCTGCCGTGACAGCGAGGGTGGGAAAATATCCATCTTTGGGGAAAGTATACTTTTATAAAATTCAAACCAAACAGCTTTAACGTTCACAGTGTAGTCATTTAACTTACAGACAAATCTGACAGCTGATTTCTGTCGGCGTTGGCAGATTGGAGCTGAACACATTTACACTGACAGTGAAAACAGGGATGTTTTTGGCTGCCCCCTCGGACAGATGAAGGCAGTCAGTGTGAATGTGGAAGAAAACACTGGTCTGCAATTAATTCTGATCAATTATAAAGTCTTCACATACATCACAGTGCCCCCGCAGTGATGCTGGCTTGTCTACTTCTGCCTAGAAGCCTGATTCGTCAATGAAAACCAGCTTCAAATATACAAATCAAAAAATAAGTCTTCATTCATCTGACGTCTGTACAAATAAAAAGTGACTGGTTAATGTCATCTTTTAGACAGTTTACACATTAGTACAGAGCATTTGAGTCAATCAAGTTGAATTATTTGTAATAAAATTATGATTGTTGACTGTTCCTCTGTGAAAAATACCACAAACCACCTGTTAAAGTGGCCTCAAAAGTCTAGTATGGGGCTGTCTCTACTCAAAATACGANCAAATTAAGACTTCTTCTTCAGGAATACGTCTTTGTGCTGCTCTGTGGCAGGAATATGTTTAGTTCCTGTTTAACTTTCAGTTTAACTTTGTGGTTCTGAAACGTTTGACAAATCCCGAGCTTTCCTTTCTAATTAAACTGACAGTCAGCGTCCTCCCCTTCTCGTCTCTCCCCTCCGTGGTTAATGTGTATATTATATGTTCAACGCATCCTTAAGCAAACACAATTAATAAGAGCAGATTAGCACCGCTGGAGTCGAGGTTGCTTAATTTCACAGCGAGCCCAGTCTTCCTGACCCCAGGGGTGCAGTATGAGCCGTCCTAATCCTCCTTCCGCCCGTCCAGCTGCACACACCCGACCGCAGCACAGCTCGCATGTCATCGCTGCCGAATTTAGAAAGAACGTGTAGGGCGCTGATCTCAGAGCATTTCCAGGTCAACTAACATCAACACACGATACTAAAATAATCCCTCCCTCCCACCCGCAGAGCTAAGACTTATCGCTGCGAGAGGATGCTAATTAACGGACTCATCGTAAAAAAACACGCCTACATATCAGCGATTTATGGAAAATCTTACTTTAATTATCTCAACATATAGGCAGGGATCCATCAGTGTCAACAAACTGAATTCCTGTAAATGAAAATGTTATCCAAAGACATTTAAATAATAATGTGTCTTTTGACAGGATAATAAACTGACAAAAAAATCTCAATTGTTTGCTGTTTAGCTGTTAAATGATCAGTTTGTTCATGTTAAATATGGATTTGGTGACCAAAAAGAGTTAAAACTGGGCTAAATGTGGTTTAGGTTACAGATAAATCCTGTTTCAATACTTCATTTTTAATGTGTAGTTACCTGCTTCACTTTGAAATTAGAGCTGCAACAACAATCATTTTCATTATCGATTAATCTGATAGTTATTTTCTTGATTAATCGATTAATCATTTGGTTGTCGATCACAAGCTCCCAGAGTCCGACGTGACGTCTTCAAATGTCTTGTTTTGTCCGAAACCCAAAGATATTTAGCTTACTGACATAAAAGCACAAAATATTCCCACTCTAAGCATTTTTTCTCAAGATATGACTCAAAACACGTTATTGATTATCGAAATTGTTGCTGATTAATTTTCTGTCAATCTACTAATCGATTCATTGACTAATCGTCGCAGCTCTAATTGAAATATTTCCATTGATATTCTGTTTGAAACAGCAGTTATTTGTAACCTAGACACCTAAAAACACTGAGTTGTCTCAGCACTGATGGAGATGACAAAGCATGAACCTCAGTCACGTGATAACGGGTGCTTGTATGTGAGCCTCGCAATGTGGAAAGTATCATTTGGGTTTTAGATCCAATTAAACTGCAATTTTTCAAGCATTTTAGGAGGTACTTTGTGAACAATGTCAAAGCTTTATTATTTAATCCTCCCCCTTCCCCTGCCTTATCTACTACAGGTCACGTTTTCCTACATTTTTTCTTCATACATTAATCATTAAAAAGATAATGGGGAAATCCGTTTATTTAAAGATATTGTTGGAATTTAGGGATAGATTGATAAATTAGTTGCACCACCTTCATTATGATGTTTATGCAAGATTCACAATATATTTTCAGTGTGACATTCTTACTATAGTATTACTGTATACTGGCAGTCATGGTGGCTGTCACTGCTCTCTGTTCAAGAATCAACCACACAGTGAGCTCTGATGGACTGAAAACTGGCTGAATCACCGCTGTGTTGAATCTATCAGATTTCAGAGGTTTTATTGATCTGCACAAATCATCAAAACAAAGTGTCAGACTCCTGAACCCAGCTAACAGCAGCCTCGACCGCAGACCTTTCCTGTGAGAGGCTCGCCGTGTCGGTGGCTGCGAGCAGAGTGACGCAGCTGAACCTCAGAAGAGGAAGCTGGGAAATCCCCCCTGAGCTGCACAACAAGAGATACACAGTGCAGTGTACAGTCAGCTGCATCACGTCTACAGTCATCTACACGGCCACGCAGAGAGTCAGCGGAGACGAAGAAGTAAAGCATGACGGGATTCAGCGTGACACCGGTAGAAGGACAGGGCTCTGTTCATCCAGCCCTCAGATCAGACCGCCGGTGTCGCACTGAGCATGCTCAGCGGCTGCAGCACATGAGGGTTTTTGGAGTTTCCTGCATGTCTGGACATGCATGATTCTGACTTGCATCAGCATGCTGAGAATAAAAATACAACTGCAACCATCTCTAAATGTGCATAATGTACATACAACAACAATCAAAATAAAACTAAAAAATTATAGCCTCTCGCCACTGGAACTAAATCTAAACAGGATCATGTTGGTATTGGTGCTGAAACTCAGTAGTCTGTACGTCTCATGCAGGTTCTCATCTGTAAATGTGATGACTGGACATTTGTTTTGCCATTGAAGGTTGTTGGATACCTGCTTTCCTGTTGCTGTACTTTGTTAGACTTCTTCACTAGAAATCAGGTGACAGTTTCAATGCGTGTGCTTCTGTCTCAACACCAGTTGGCAAACTAAGGCCATATGTACATACAGTGCAAACAATGAGTTCTTTTGTGGTGATGTTTGTCGAATTTGGTTCAGTTTATGTTTCTTTGTGTTCTGCTCTATTTCACGTCTCTGTATTGTCCACATTTGTGACCTGTGAGCCCTATAACTGTCCTCAGTGTTATGAGGGAAAACCCTACTGTAAATTATCCTCAGGGTGCCGGACATGTTGTCATCTCTGCTCCTTTCGAGCCGCTCTGAGAAAACTGGAAAGACAGCGAGAAAAGAGCGAGCCGACAGGGATATACATTTCACAGCTAACTACTGATGTGAAGAGTTTAATGTTGACGTTAAGACCTTAATTCTGAAATGAGATATGCACTGCACTTGAGAACATCTGACACTCATCAAAGTCAAACACATCTGAGGGCTCCACTGAGCTTTTTACCCGACTAAAGACTTTCACACAACGAAGATAAACATCTTCAGTCGCTGCTGATTTTCACACATAATCCACTTCAGGTGAGAGTTTGTTCTCAAAACACACACAAACAGCACTTCATCTGACAGTGTCTGCTTCTGTCCTTGATCTGAATATATCCAGAAAACCTGCAGCTCAATAATTTGCCTCTCTGTTTACATTCAAACCAGTCGGGACAAATGATTCAGAGCTTCAAAGTTAAAAATAAATACGCTTTTTTTGACTGATGAATAATTATGTTATTAACTTGGGAGAGCACACCGGTGGTTTTATAATCACTTAAAAACACTTTTGCTTATGACAGTAAACAAGATGGAGACACCACTTAACGGCGAGTAAAACCAATATAGCAGCATAAACTATAACCTGTCAAGTGTGCACCTACGTGGTCCATTAAAAAAGCATTTTTTGTTGACTTATAGCTTGCATAGTTGTCACCTACAGTAGGGGTTCCCATGTGGCTCACTAGAACAGTACTGCTTAGGAGATGAAGGCTTGTTTCACAGCTAATGTTTCCTCACGACAAACAACAAAAACCTTTTAGGATGGACAGAGTTCAGTAAAATGAACCCTATTAAATCCCCTGATCTACAGTTTAATGTGCTCTTGTTCTGCCTCCATAAATCAGCCCGAGGAATGGTAGACTGTATGGAACTGTTTTAAATGCATTACACAAGCTGTACCGTCTGAAATTCCACTGGTAAACGGGAAAGGGGCTCTGGAAATAGCTCAGTTTCAGTATTATTAATGACAAAATGCTCATGGATTCAGGCTGCAGGCTTCACTCTCTCAGACCACCGACAGAACAGACAGGAATGTGTAGACTATCAAATGCTAAGCAGCAACAAAACTCTTTCACAATAAAGTTTCTCCTATTTCAACACAGATATATGCATTTACAGGTGAGTCAGTAGGCTCTGTAATAGGAGAGTGAAATGATCGGTGTGAGCCCCAGCATATTGGATTTGATATGAAACAACTACTGTATGAGGTTAAAGTGTTGACTCTCATCTTTGAGTGTGTTTACATCCACATCAGATGAAGAGTTTAGAAATTAGAGCTTTAAGGGGACAGAAACTTGAATATGGTTTCGGGGGCTTTTTGCCTCCAGTCTGGTCTTCAGCTGTGACACACATGATCAGTTGGATTGAGGTCATGAGACTGACTGAAAAAAATATTCCAACTCCCTGGATGTCTTGTCTCTAAGTTTAGGGTGATTGCCTTGGGGGACTAAGCTGAAAGTCAGCATTTTGACCTCATAGTCATTAGTTATATTCCAGATCCACTGCACTTGAATACAGAGCTCATATACTGCATTGCATGCTCCATACTTACACTGACTTAAATATTTTTACAAAAGGTTGAGGATGCATGCAGGAAATGTCTGCCTGTATCTGACAGCAGCTGACATTTAAAACAGCTGAAAGAAAGAAAGAAAGAAAGAAAGCTGATTTGTCATTATAATATTCACCAGCAGGGGGTGCTGAACCTATTTGGAGCTGCAGTGCATTTCAGGACCTCCCTCTCTCTCTCTGTGTGTGTGTGTGTGTGTGTGTGTGTGTGTGTGTGTGTGTGTGTGTGTGTGTGTGTGTGTGTGTGGTGGACAGCTCCCGGTGCTGAAACCTCAGCAGTCAGACCAGGCTGGTTGTCACACACACAAACTGCCTCATTTCATTATTACAGTAAAACTCAAACCTTTCACAAAAATAAATCCAAGACCCGGCTAATCAGAGACACAGGGGGAGCAACAAGCAGCCCAGTTAAACCAACAAATTAACACCTGTTCATACACAGTAACACAGGCCAAGTTTAGTTTCACTGACAAGGAAACATGGGTGTCTGCTGCAAATAAACTGCTGCCCAGTATTCGTTTTTTATGATCAGAATGAAGCAAAAACGGAGAAAATGTACACGAAAACCGCGTACAACATGTCATCAGGCATCAGTCAGCACGCTGCAGACATTTATCAACAAGAGGCACTAAGGAACCGAAGCAAAGAGAAGAGTAAAGAGATGGAGGAGAGGAGAGGAGGTGAAGAAGGCTAAGGGAGGAAGAAAGGGAGATGGAGAAAGAGCAGGATGGAAGAGAGAAGAAGAAGAAGAAGAGAAGACATGGGAGGAAGATGGAGGGAGTGGACAAGAGGAGGAGAGGAGAAGAGATGAGGATCAAGGGGGAGATGAAGGAGGAAGAAGAGGAGAAGGAGGATGGAAGAGAGGAGGAAGAGAGGGGAGAGTAGATGAAGATGGAGAGAAAAAATTAGGTGGCGAGAAGAGGAGGCTCAAGAGCAACAAAGGGGAGATAGAGGAGGAGGATGAAGAGAGGAGGGTGAGGGGAGAAGAGGAGAAGGAGGATGAAGAGAGGAGGGTGAGGGGAGAAGAGGAGAAGGAGGATGGGTGGAAGAGAGGAAGAGGAGAAAGGTGGAGACAAGGGCAGGGATGAATGGAGAAGATGAGGAAGACAGGTGAGGGCTTACCTGGTTGGTAGAGAGCTGTGCATTCTGGGAGATGAGCAGCTGGACCAGGATGTGGAGCCCCGAGGTGAACAGGCCGGCCAGGATGGCCCAGGTGAGCGGCAGCGGCAGCATGCTGTAGGTGGCGAACAGGGTGAACAGCACGTATCCCACCCCGTCACCCAGCAGCCCGTAGCCCAGCCCGGCCGCCAGGATCTGCGTGGCCATGGCCACCCAGGTGACCACGCCGCTGTACTGCAGGTAGCTGTGCGACGTGGTGTCCTTCCGCACCACCACTAAGGCACAAATGACGACTTCGATGCCCGTGAAGAAGCCCAGGAGCGTCCCTTTGATCGGGTCCATCGGGGAGGAGGCCAGGGTGAGGTGCAACACCAGCAGGGTGAGCTTGGTCACCACGTCCAGGATGTTCATCACCACCACCGACTTGCGCCTCTGGCCCAGAAAGTAGCGCTGGTACAGCCGCTCCAGGTCGCGGGACTTGAAGGCGTTCCGCAGCGTGGGGAAGATGACGCCCCGGTACGTGTAGCCCCAGTTCAGGAAGAAGTCTGAGTTGCTCGGTGCACAGTCGATCTGCAGGAAGCCCAGGTCGCTGCTGGCGCGCTCCGGGAACACCTTGGTCCCGCCGTTGTTGTGCCGGTCTCCCACCGACGTCCGCCCCGCCGACTGCTTCCGCGCGCCCTGGCTCGGGTCGTAGGGCTCATCCGGCCCGATGCCTTTCACCCCTCCTCCGCCTCCCCCGCCCTGCTCGTGGATGAACCGCTGCTCGGTGATGTGCCGCACCGCGTTCTGCCACAGCAGCCGTTTGGGTCGCGCGCTGCCGCTGCTGTTGCTGTTGTTGCTGCTGCTCGGGGTCTTGTTGATAGTGTACAGCTCCTCGCTCGCGCTGGAGCACCGGACCTCGGACAGTTCCATCACTGCTGCCGCGTGTTGATGACTGTTCTTGTTTTCTTCTCCTATCGGTTGTGTCGGTTAATAGTATCCCTCCCTTCCCGGCTGTGAGTTAGCTCAGCGATTTTGGGGAGACGACGTCCTCTCGTGCGCATCGAACCGGGGGCGCGTGCTTCTCTCTCGGGTTGCGGCGAGCACGGCACGGGGTAAAGTGCGGTTGGAGGTCATCGTCACGCGAACGATTCCACTGAAGAAACAGCACATAAATCCGACTCGAGTGGAAAAGCATCTCCCGGGTTAGTCGCGTACCAGCATCGCCAACATCCTCATGCACAGTGTCTCCGTGCTGAAGCCTAAATATCACCGGGCGGCGTGTCCAAGCAGCAGCTCGAGCCACCGTGCGCCGACCGTCCGCACCATCAGGGTGCCGCGGCGTCACGGAGAGCCGGCATCCGTGAAAAACAAGGCGGAGGTTCGGGGTGCAAGCGGTGTCAGACGGCAGAAAATGTGATCTTTAAATTGAACCCCCCCCAAAAAATGGCTCGCGCGTCGTTGGCACAGCTGGGTCCGTTTACTTTGCCATTCAGTTCCTATTTGCGCGTGCCGCTGACGAGCAAAACAGCCCACATGTTCACGTTAATTCCCGTTTTCTGTACACAAAAAGATAAATCCGGTAGGGTCAACAACCGAGAGAAGAGGCCAAAAAAGAAGAAAATCCGTTAATAGAATCCGCTTCTTAAACCCGCAGTGGTCTGCAGCCAGAGAAAAAGCAAAACTGTCAACTTGTTGTTGCTCAAGAGGCTCCGCAGGATCAGTGTCGAGTGCGCGAGCTCCGCGACGCTGATCAACCCTCCTTCTCGTGCCTCTCCAGCTACAAGAGGGGCTCGCGCCTGAATGCAACACCTGGCGGGGGGGGCGGTGCCAAGACACACAACTGTGCTCCGTCACAATCCCACGGTTATCTGTTTGAGGAGACCGCGCGAGGAAAAGAGGCTCGTCTCCATGGAAAGTGTCCAAAAAAATTATGTCCTATGCGTCCCTGTGCTGCGCGCGAGGATGAGAACGTAGCCTCCTTCCTCCTCCTCCTCCTCCAGTTCCTCCTCCTCCTCCGGTGAGCCGTCTCTCCGCGTGAGTCCTCCCGGTTTCCCCCTTTTTTTTCTTCTTCTTCTTCTTCGTCTCCTTCTCCTCTTCCTCGGCGTTTGAAGGGGCGTGCAGCAGCAGCAGCCGCTCTGAGTAGATGTGCAAGAGAGCGCGAGGCTGGTCAGCGAGCTGCACGGCGGAGCGAGCGAGTCAGCTGGGCTCCGGTTTGACGTCACCGTCACCTCTGTATCTGTGTGTGTGTGTGTGTGTGTGTGTGTGTGTGTGTGTGTGTGTGCACCCCCCTCTCTCCTTGTCTTACCCGTCTCGCTCATCCCACGCTCCTCTCCTCCTTTATCCCTTCATCCTCCATTTCCTTTCCCTCCACTCTATGCCTCGTTCTTTCTCCACCTCCCTTCATCCACCCGTCTGTCTCCAAATATTCCTCCCTGTCTCCAGAGTCTCTGCCTTTTGTCTCGCCCTCCTTTCTCCATTTCACTTTGTTCACTTCCTTTTCTGTCTTTTCTTTTGCCCAATTCAAATCGATGAAGCGTGAACTGACTGATGTTTGATCACAATCATGTTGCCAAAGCACACACACTGGGCCCGTTTATCCTGGTCTGCAGGCCCCTTATAGTTCCACTGAGCGGGAACCTTAATGCTTCATAATAAAATGAAATTTTAGACAGTGTGCTTCCAACTTTGTGGCAACAGTTTGGGGAAGGCCCTTTCTTCTTTCAACCTGACAAGAATGTCAATATTGGACAATTCTGAAACATGTCCAATGCAAAAGTTTTCAAAATTCTGGTCATTAGCATTGTGGGTAATGTAGGCGCCAGGTTTTGACAAGAAAGAAGAACGTGTGGAATAAAAAGACGACGTGTCTGGTTCTGCTGCATTGATTTTGGCATTTCTTTAAAAAAATAAACTCTGACAGCGTTATTGTGCAATGCTAAATCAGAGGAGGATTCTTTTAAGGTTAGGGAAAGACTTTGGTTATGGCAACTAAAACACTTGGTTAATGCCAATCAAATATTGTGATAACAGTTAATAAAAAGCAAACGTTAATTGCAGGTCTGTGACAGGAGGCATGAAAGTCAGACGTGCTGCACCTTGACCTCCACAGCCTTATGGAGGCACCATCCAGGATACCGAGCTGCAGTTCCCCTGTGCACAAAGCCTTCTCCATAAAGAAATGGTTTTCCCAGTTTGGAGTGGAAGAACCTGACCGGCCTACGCAGAGCCCAGACCTTGACCCCATCTAACACCTTTGCGATGATCTGGAACGCTGACTGTGAGCCAGACCTGATCACCCAACATCAGGGTTGGACCTCACTAATGCTCTTGGGTCTGATTGGAGGCAAATCCCTGCAGCAGGTTCCACATCTGGTGGAAAGACCGAAACCAGAAGAGTGGAGGCTGTAAGGCCTTGTTCAGACTGCCAGCCCAAATCTGTTTTTTGGCATATCCAGACTGTATCCAGATTGATTTTAGAAAGTGCGGACAGCAGAAAAAATACATGAAAAGCAGTTTTTGCTAATCAGATCCAAGCCACATTTGAAGGTGGTTTGAAATGCGATTCCAATTTCTACTGATGCGTCTCAGTCCGGACGCTCTGGCTGCGTAAATCGGATTCGGATCGGTTTCTTTTACGTCACTAGCAACACGACACACAACAACGAAGTCAAATCCAGAGTGACGGAAGTGCATCAGAGCGGCTGTATACCTGTACACGAGATAAACTCAGCGACAGAGGAGTTCTGCACGGCGACTTGACAGCGTGATTGTTTGGAGGGCGAAATGATGGATCTCCATTTCTCGTGCTTCCACGTTGGAAAGCTACGTCACCTGCCTACATTGTTACCACAGCAACCCATGCAGGTAGGTCGGTGATGTCGGGACACACAAATCCGATCTGATCACTTGCAAATAACAGAACAAAAGAAAGTAAGAAGTCAACAAAAATAAAAAGCAAAATACACCAATCAACAACAAGAATAAGTGCTAAAGATACATGTGATACATTTGGCATTGATGAACATAAAATAACCATAGAACAACTCATGTAAAGAGACTGTCCTCCTTAGAAAAACAACAGCATCAGGTGTTTTTTGTCAAACACTTAAGTGAACATTTTTCTGACAAGTGCCCTCTTGTGGCCGTGTGACTAATGACTTTTGTCTTTGTTTTTAAAGAATAAGGGTAGCCTACCTAAGAAAGCATCTTCCATTGCTGCACTCAAACTGGGCGATAATGATTAAAATAGTAACAGTATGTGAAGCAGACACAAGCCGGAGGATTTAAATCTCTCAGCTCGCCGTTAAAGTTGTGGTAGCAGTGTAAAGTGTAAAGCTGTGTTTGACAGTGAATCTGGGATGTGGTGTTTTAGAACGGGACTGGCTGCATCAGGCATTAGCTGGTGTAGCAGGAGAATGAGTCATCTTTAGACTCATTGTCCCGCAAAGCTCGCACACTCACTCTCTCACTCAAACACACACACAAACACAAATTGGCTCAAATTGGCTTTAACAGTTTAGACATTCGTTTTCGTGTGGAAGTACTGAGAGATTTCGGTTGGACATTATTGACATTTTGGTTGGACGTTGTCTTAGATATCAGAAGGTAGATTTCAGTTTCATCTCTTTACTGTCTCTTTGACTTGTCCACTCACGTCAAGGGCCGGATATCAAACCTGAATACTTCTTTAGTGATTGAAGTCATCTGGCTGAGCAACGGGAAACAACAAAACAAACACCAAGAAGATATTGATTTCTAAAAGGAAAAATGTATTTTAATTTCCGTTTGACTTTGACATTTTAATGCTTTGGCCTCTTTTGTAAAATGAAAAAGTGTTTATTGGCACAACTCGGGTACTGTATCGCACTAGTTTAAAACAATACCACACCCCCAATTAGTTGACATTGTATGCAGTCGCTTCTAAAATGAACTTCACGTCCACAGTGACGTATTTGACATTTGTTTTCAGGGCAGTGTGGGTTTTGCTGCTGCACTGGCCCACATCCGTTGCTAATGTTGGCAATCTTTAATTTGAGGTTTATTCTGCTGTCGCCCTCAGTGTAAATCACCCTGGGTAAGAGCATCAACTTGCTAACTAAAATGTAAATAATATTGTGTGCGATACAACTTGGATCGTGAATCTAATCTGAGGCTCGCAGGCCCTCAAATGTTAATCACAAACAGTAAACTTCAAATTAATCATGAAAGGAGAGCTCCCCAGAGATGTTTTTACAATCATCCTCCACAGATCTCTACTCACTGTCTTGCCCAGGGGACTCTGGTTAAAGCGAGATTAATTCAGATTAATTCAGAGTGTCATCAAAATCCCCAAAATGTAGACAGAATATTGGAGAAGGAAATGTGCACGGTAGAAACTCCATCATCCCCCGCCGTGTGTGAGTATCTTGTCCCACTTTTCCTTATTCGAGAGAAGCAGGGCCAAGGCCTGTCAGAGCTCGCTGGACTCGTTTTAGATCGGGTTAAATTATTCCCTCCTAAACCTTGAGGAGCTGCAAGAGGTCCTCATGAGGAGAAGCAACCCCCACTTTGACTCACACATGGCTCCAGGCTAGAGGAAAGTTGCCTCATTGCTATTCAGTCTATTTTTACCTTCCTTTCGTCTGCCGTGTCTCTACTGTAGCTTTTTTCTGCCGATTCCCAGGAAAGGAGAATTACTGAAATCCTTCCCCAAACTGAACCTCACTGAACGCTATCAAGAACCAGTAAGAGCCGGCTTTTATTCCACATGCTCTTTATTTGTCCTTATAAGTAGGGCATCATAACTGATAGGGAAAATATATTGAAATTGTAAAGCTGCAGTTCCCTCATCGCTGGAGTCTGAGCTTCAGAGGGAAAGCTGCTCCAGAAAGACGAGGTGCAGCGTACAAATGAGGCTGCAAGTACTGAACACGACTCCAGTTTCTGACATTCTTTAACAACTAAATACTGTTTGTATAAGGAATACAAGGAATATTCATAGTATTTGTCAACATGTAATAAAATGTTCCTTTACATGAGTCCAAAATCCAAATAAATCTGTTTACAGAATAAATGACTGAGTGTAACCAGTCTATTACTTTACTGAGCCCATTCTCATAGTTAATTTGCATGTATTTTTATGAAACTGAACAGTCTTTATTCATGATTCTTGATATGCATTAAAATAGTAACCTTTGGGACCAAACAGTTCTGGGGAACTGCCCACTGAGCTCCCCTGAGAACGACATACCTTTAAAGGGCTTTTTTTTCTGTTTGCATTCGCACTGCCAATAGGAAGGCTGGCGGTTGGTATAGCAACGTCATACACAACAACAACAACAACAACAACAACAGCTACACCGGTCGGTCTATTTGTCTGGAGTCTGATTATCTGGAGTGCATCGGTCTGCGCGGCCCCCTCGGCCGTGAAAATGTCGCAGTCCCCTCAGAAATTATGCTGTTTGCCATTTCACCTGGACCTGCTCATTTCAGGGCGTCAGCCCTCTGACAGCTCTGCAGGGTCGCACCTGACAGCTCATCAATTCCACACTGCCGTAATTTGAGGTTTCAATGACGAGATGACAGGAAATGAGGAACAGCTCGCCCTCCATTCATATGCACACAGCTTAATGGCGGCGAGCGTATGCAGCAAGGGCGAATGTGTCCTTTCTCCGAGCTGTCACCTGACTGAGTGTCAAGGCTGGAGTCCCTGCTCGGGCCGTGCCCCAGAGCTAGCTGCAGAGCGAAAATAGGCCTTACCTTGAATAATGGAGGGAGACATGGGAAGGTTTTTAGCTCTGCAGGAGATTTTATTCTCATCGTTTGTTCCCGCTGGAGGCTCCAACCTGCCAGGAGCAGGATGTCGTTTCTTCTTTACTTTCTTTCTTTTTGTGTTTTGTCCGGTTTGACGTTTTCAACAGTTATTCTATCAGCTAATTTGTCTGTGAATCACATACTGTAAAGGCCCACAGCAGACACACTTCTCATCTAAACACTCATCCACAGTACAGTACATCCATAGTTGGGGGTAAGGATTTGCCAAGAATTTTAGTGGTGGAACTCAATACTCAATTACTATTATAGTAATACAATACTGTTAGGATCCATGGTCTTTGTCTGGTTTTGTATTGTCTTGTGGGGTTTCTGGTCTTATTTTGAAAGTCTTGTCTCATGTTTCGACTGTGTCCCTGCCCTTGAGTGTTTTCACCTGTTCCCAGTTACTCACCTGTGCCTGATTCCCCTCGTTAGCCTTTCCCTACCTATGCCTGTCCTTTTCCTTTGTACTTTGTCGGGCCATTGGATCTGTTGTCAGATGTTTAGTGTTCAGTGTTTCATACTTTTGAGTTTTCATGTTCTCGTGTTTGGACTTGCCTATGTTCGCTTACTTGTCTACCTGCCTGCCTGTCAAGTAAGGATAAATAAACCTTTAAATGGCTTCCGCCTCCGTGCATGTCTGCTTTTGGGTCCTTCTCCTACTGCTGCTGAACCTGCACTGCAAAAAATACAATTTACAAAACCACATAAGGAAAATACTCCATTAGAACAAAAATCCAACTTTTACTTCAGAAAAAATAGCAGAAGGATGTACTCCAGAGTGAAAAGTAAAAGTACTTCAGTCTCTTGTTTTTTTAAGTTGAAGAGAGAAAGAAAGCAAAGAAGGAAAGTCAACAACTATAAAAATGTCTAAAAGTCACAGTGGCATTGAAACAAGTTCCTGAAAAGTTTATTTTTTGGAGATACACAATATTTGAACATTTCCCTCTGATAGAAAGAACACAGTCCTGGTAGGAAAGTGGTCTATGAAGCACACCAACAGAACTGTGTACTGTCAAATATATACAAAGTTGACCAACAATAATGTTTCAAACGAAAAACAAAGAAGTTTAATGTTCAAACCGCCTTTATAGCGCAGTCAGGAAAATCCACCCTGAGTGATATTTCTATATTACTGCGGGACTCAGTGTGAATCTGAAGCGGTGTGTCGCTCAGCTGAACGCCAGAGAGACAGACTGTAGTGATGATGTCATCTCGAGCAGCTCCACAGACGGCGAATGATGAACAACTGGTCTGAGATCTGCCATGGTGACTTTAATGGGATGACTCACTACCGGAAGCCCTGCGTTCAAATCAAATTCGTCAGGATGTGAGACACCTAACAATGACTCCACGAGGCACTCACTAATGAATCAGGCAATTATTAGTTATTATACTAATGAAACATCACCAGGCGTCTAACCAAAAACCCATTCAAGAAACGCACTGACTTGAAATGTACAGATTTTGTCAGCTGGTTGGAGGTTTAAGTCTGAGGTCAAAACCGACCAAAGTCAAGCCCCAAATGTTGTTTATACTCTGATTAGGAACTTTATTAACTTAATTTAAGCTTTATTTAAGATGCCAATCCCCTAGTTTAGAAAATTAAGGGAATTTGAAGCATTCAACTGACATATTAAAACGGGATCCTTAATGTGTACAGATTGAGGGAAGATTATTGCATTTTAAAGCTTTTATAAAGGGATGTTTTTTCACCAGTATTTGGGATTTAACTATGCAAAATTCCTCATTCTGAGCAGCTGGCAGGCGTCCATTCATTCCTGGACAGTATAACTGGACATGTCCGGAGGATTTGTTCCATGCCTCAGTGTCATCCTTTACAATTGCAGAACAGTATTACCTCTTCATTAATCAAAATGCATATAAAATCCCAATTTTATTTGCATGAGAAAAGAGTACACAGGAACCCAATTTTCATTTTTTTTAAAAAGGTATAATAGAGCTGTTTGAAGTTGGTGTGACGACTCAAATCACCTTGAAAATGTCAAGGTCAAGTTTTTATGAATTGAGTCATTCATAAATAATTAGGAGCTGTTATAAGACATCATGAGAAGCTGTGAAACTGTCTGCCTCGTCCTCATTAACAAAACAATTCAATACTGAATCATTTACCAATGACTTCTGTGGTCACTGTGGTGTGTGTGCAAATTTCTACACAAAGTATTATGGTCCATACATCTCCAGTGCGAGTGTCCTCAGGGGGATTTGAACCTCTAACCCTGCTGCGGTGATGCCCCCCCCTTCCTGCCTGTTATCTGCAGAAGCATTTGCTCTTCCTCTCTTCAGACTGCAGCCGCCTGCTGTGAAGGTCATTTACCTCTTCATTTGTCAAAGCGCTTCAGCTACCTACGTTTCGTACGTCACCACTTACAGTTTCCTTCCCGCATATTGATTCTTTGTGTTTGTTAAAACTGTGTTGTTGTTTGCGCGGCACGAGTACAAACCTGATTAATTCCTCTGGCAGGCTGGTTTCTGGTCCATTTCCCCCGAAGAAGACAAGGTCTCAGAGGGCGCCTCTAGCACAAGATGTGAATCTGAGTCTTAATGTTTTTCAGAGTAGAAACACGTCAGTTAATTATATCATATATACCATATTGATCATCTCTCAGAGTGGATTTGGAATGATGAAACAGAAGCATGTCTTTTTCCTGAGATGGATAAATGATGGACGTCTGGCGGTGTGGATTTGGGAGATGGTCTGGGTGGATGCACGACGTCACTTTCTTTTTTCTAACCAAAACCAAATGGTTTTACGTACCTAAATTTAAAGGCCTCCAACCAGTTTCTTAAAAGAGCGAAGGGTTTCTACATAAGCACACTGATTTCCTCTCTGCTCTGTGAAAAATGTGATGTCATGTACCTCCATGCACCAATCAGGATTTAGAAACATTTGAATCAGAATTGGATGACAGCTGGTCTATTAAATCTGATTAAACCACGCCCACACAGCTGAGTTATTGAGTGTTAAAATCTTAATAAATAATACCTAAAGATGTATTTACTTTGAATATTTAATGTTATAGAGAAATACTTAAGATTTTAAGCCAAGTTTTTAAGCAGATCTTTGCTCATATTGGGTTGCTTTTGAAAGGCACTGATTAAAAAAAACTATTGTCATTTTGGTAAGAGGACTTTGTTTGACAGAACCACATGCCGATAACGTAACTCTGACAAAAATCAACAGCAATAAATTGTCCACTATGATTTATCAGCTGTCAAGCAACTTTAAGGTTGCAAGTTGATTTTTAGACTCAAATGAAATCAGTGGAAAATACAAACGGCCTGGGAAGGATAAAATCAGTAGTAATCATCAGTAAAGTGACATATAAATGTACAGTTTATTATATATTAGAAAGGGTTCTCAAAAGCACACACAAGCCTGATTTGAGTTTTTGCTTTTTCTGAATTACGTTTTCCTGTCCATAAATGTTAATTCTGACTACTTTTATAAGGCTTTTCTGTGATTAAAGAGATCTGTAAATCAGTTTTTCCAAACCTCTCCAGCTCATTCACTCTAAATTAGCTCCAATAAGAGCAAACTGTGATTGTACTGGCCTGCTGCCAAGTGTTAATGTATGACTGAAGGAGAGAGTGGGTGGAAAAAGAGTGGAAAAGCTCAGTCACCTTCCTCTAGTTAAATAAAAGTTAATAATTACACAGATAGATGCTTCTCTCTGCACTGAGTTGGTGTTCTGGACCCATCAGGGTTAAAAACTGAGGCTCTGCAAAAACAGAGCTTTATTGAGGCAAATAATCAAGTGTGTGGAAACTCAGTCTGGCAGAGGAAGTGCAGACAGACTCTCTTCATTCCCCGCAGGATTACCGCTCGTCAGTAGATGGAACAAAGAGAAGCAGCAAAAGAATAGAGGTCTTGTTTTATTTTGTGTTGACTGAGTTTGAATCTGGGTCAAACCTGATCCAAGAGTAAGACTCCTTATTTGGGAAACTTGGTTTGTAGGAAAAGAGGACTATAAAAAAAACTTCTTCAGATTAAGAACACAACTGAGGATGTAACATCCAGACAAACTTCAGCTGATTGGATCCGACAGAGAATCAACAGACTGATGCAGTGCAAGGAACCTGAATTTAATTCCTGTTTGTAATGTTGTTATCCTGCTTGCAGACCTCTGAAACAACCGAGCTAATCAGAGGCTTTGTGGGTTGGACTAAACACTGGTGACGTTATCAAGCAGAGAGATCTGGACATCTTCAAGACCCTAAAAACGTGTTTTGGGCCTCAACATGAATTTTCTGTATTCGAGCTCCTGGTGACGTCACACACTTCCATATATTATTGTTAATCTTTGTGAAACTGCTATGAATCCAACTGTGCTGACAGATGTGGGGTTTCTTGCTTATATTTCCAGGCCACTCTTAAAGAGTGACCTAACACTGAATCCACTTTTGTGAGTTAGGAAGTTGCCTGTACAGTCACTTTGTTACACTATCTATTGATCCCCTTTTCTACTGTTCATTGCAACAGAAGTTATTTTCCTTTTTCCAGGGAAAATCCAGTAATTCTGTCCTATAGACCCCCAAAAATCTGAGAAAAATCTATGACATACCCCCGAACTGCCAAGTGACGTCACGGTCAGCAGTTTTTCACCACCAGATCCTGTAAAGATTTTGGGTACAACATGTTGGGGTATCCAATGTTTGACTTGTATTTATTTTTGAAAACAGCGGCTTAGTTCTGGGACTCAAATGAAAAAACCTAAGCAGAAGTTTGAAGTGTAAACACAATGAGAGGCTGGACGTGTTGATGTGAGGACTCCTGCACGTCACCCTGACCTCAGCTCTGCGTCTTCGTCCTCTGTGTGAAGACAGGATGCAGATTCTCGTGATGTCGTGCAGGTTTGAGCTCAGTTTATCTGACAGATCAGAGGCCGGGGGAGGCAGGCTGGGAAATGAAAGAGGCTGCAGGAGCCTTATCATCACACACACACTCTGCACCCCCTCCTCACCCTGCCACGCTCACCTGCACTTCACCTGCCACCATCGATGAGCCATCGGCATGCCGGTGGTGTGTGTGTATCTGTGCCTGTATGTATGTGTGCATGTATATAAGCATGTGTGTGTGTGTTGATAGGAATATGGCTGTAAAGATGTACTGAGGTTACCTGAGGGTGCCTGCAGCACTGGAGAATATATTCATTCACACAGGAAACAGAAGGACCACCAGTTAACGTGGTGTCACTCATGAAAATTAGAATTTTCTGTGTGTGTGTGTATTAGCCGCTAGCATGGCTACAGATGGAAATGTCAGTCGGTCAGTCAAACACTGTGGTCCAGACTGAAATATCCAAACATCTAGCATTACATTTATGGTCCCCAGAGGATGAATCTTCATGATCCCCTGACTTTTCCATCAGTGAAAGATCTCAACAGCTATAACAGGATGGCTTGGCATACAAATGACAGATATCACTGGCTCACAGACAATGAATCTTGATCACTTTGCTGATCCCGTCTTTTCCTCTAGCGCCACCATGAGGTTTACATTTGTAGTTATGAGCGAAATGTCTCTACAACTATTGGATGGATTGCTCAGACTGCAGCTCACACTTGTGTCGCGTTACGATACTTCAGGTGAGACTCCAGAACGCAACGATGCGTGAAAGCGATTTTGCGTAGCTTAAAGCGTTCGCACACTTGCGTGGAGCATGCTGATGGTGTATGTTGGAAAATAAGTAACAAACCTCTGATAACATTATGCAATCGTAGTCCAAGAGATGGCAAAGACCATGCACTCAGAGTGTTTTCCAGCAAGTATCCCCACCTCCACGGCAAAATAAGTTGTTTAGCCTTTTCTTCCACAAAACCCACAGTGTTTTCTGACCTGCCACCTGTGTGGTTAAGTAAGGTTTGGTTCAGTTTAAGGAAAGATGGTAAAAGAAGCCCATGCTGATTGCATGGTGGGACTCGTTCTTTGCCCAGGGTCAGGTAGTGGATTAATCCAGCCCTGCCTCTGGTTCTGGATAAAGGCAGTTTTGTTTTAAGGGTCTTTACTCAGAATCAGAATCAGAATCAGATTTATTGCCAAGTAGGT
>LKNJ01000636.1:166112-182150 GCA_002120245.1 Maccullochella peelii | reverse complement strand
AGAAGCGAGGGTAAGAAAGACAGAGAGTTTTCCATGGAACAGATGTTGGAGGAGTGTCAGTCACTCGTATCATGGGGTGTTTGCCGTAGCACCCTCAGAGCCATAACACAACCCCCCCCCCGCTCCCAATCATCCTCCGACACACAAATCTACACTCACACACATCCGCACGCTGGGATTTTGAGTGGCAGTTGTGCTGCTGCTCTCGCCTGCTGGGGGGGGGTCATCGCCTCATTCGTCATCTGTTCCTGATCGACCCCCGACATGGAAGGCAGTCGCCTCACAAAGTCCTGTCCCTTAAACACAGAAAAAGAGGAAAAAATTAAGTGGAAATAAGTGTTTTTTTCTTTTGAGACAGTTTAGAGTCTCAGAACTTCATGTAAATGTAAAACATCAGAGCACAGAAACTCAACGATGGATTGGGGTCAAATGAGCTGCACAGCACAGCGGGGAGGACTGCTGTGCAGAACAGCAAGTTTTAAATCTGGCTCAACAGGTCTCTCAGCCATTAGAAAAAGTGTTCTTCTTACTGCGTCTACAGCAGAGATACAACCTAAGTGTCACCAAACGATGGGAAGGTAGAGATAAACAGTCCTCTGTTAGATGTGATGGTGTAGAATGCATCTCGCCAGTGTTACAGGAAGTGTAAACAGCCAAAATAATAGGTGTGTTTCTGTGAGTTTGACTCAGCATTCCGACAGACTGATTTTTACATCACTAAAACACAGGTGTACATGTGTTTCACAGCATTATAGAATCTTACGTGATAATTTATTTTTCTAGAGGACAGGATAGATGTTGAATTGTGTGACATAATCCTGGAGCAGAATTTTTCAGTAGCCTGATTAAAATGTTGTAAGAATTAATGCAGAAATATATAGGACATTAGGCCACACTCCCATAAAATTGTCGGATATAACATATATGAGATCATCTGAAAGAAAGTGTGAACTTGTCAGAAAGTCCAAATCAAAGTGCTGTTTGCAGCCAAATAATTAAATAATAATAATTATATCCTTGGTATTTTCAGACATTTTCTCACCTTGCACAGAGAATAACAAACCTCAAAGCAAATATCATTGATTTCAGCAATTGTGATATTTTTTACATTTAACCCTTATAATCTGAGCAGCATATTTCTTTTTTATGATCCAAGACGTTTATCACATGTCATTGAAAGCACATCACTCAAATTTGATTTACTTCATCATAATTATCCTTTGAGGACAATGGTGAACTTTTGAAACGAACCAATGACTTTCAGTTGACCTGTCGGACAATAACGCTGAACTGTCTCATTCATGTGCAGTTTCCCTTTATAAGAAGGACATGTTAACAAGTTAAAAGACAAACAAAGGGTTCTATATCATATTGCAGAAGTATTTCTGATGGTTTAATCATGATAATGTATAGCCAGTAATAAGAAACCGTAATCTTAGAATTGTTGGGTATTTATTTCTGCTTTGACCGCAAAGAGTCACTGCCATAAAGTGCAGCTGATGTTTGACGGGTTCATGTTACTCCACTGTTTTTTAAATAAAACTGCTTCACTAGAGTCTATTTCTTCATTCTTTAGCAGCAGTACACAAACGCCTGCTGTACAGTAAATAAGCATATTGTTCCCTTTAAAAAAATATACCTATCATTATGCTTTACTCATGATTTAATCACATAAATATAAAGAAAAATATTCAACACACATTTCACATTTTCCTTCTCTCTGTTGCTCTCTGGCTCTGTCCTTCTCACACACAGACTGATTTTCTCTTTATTTCATGGATTTTCTTCTCATTCTAAGCTCTCTCTTACAACTCAAGCCAGACTTCGGGTCAATACTGCAACCTGATAGGCCCACACAGTCTGGTCCCTAAACCCCTGTAGGCTCCTACCTCCACTGTCACTGCCACACCAACAATTTATTCACCTCCAGTCTCCGCATGGCAGCGCAGTCACAGTGAAGGAAAAAAAAAAAAAAAAGACAAGTAGCGAAGAGACATGTTGATGAGGTTAAATTAAGCACCACACTGTCTCATTCCTGTATGAGGGCTGCAGATAGCATGACTTTTAGAGATAAGGATTGCATTGTGCTCTGTGTTATTAAATGATTGGGTGACTCTGGATGCCGTGACAAAATAAACTCAGCTTGACAGGCATTCTGTTAAAGGCGTAGCCTTTTAGTTTATCTTTACTGTAGATTGTTTGCATTTACTTGGAACTTGACTATAACGGCAGTATGCTACATTTCAGCTTCTAGATCAATGTTATTACAAGCCACAGATTATGAGTGTGTCAACACCTTTAACACTGTTTCCATGTCAGAGAAATTATGAGACGGCAGATTGAAACAAGACTGCACTTTAGACAGATTAGTATTAACTCATTAACTCATTTAATATTCATGAAGTTTTGCACTATTTAATTCTCAAACAATACAGTCCAAGACCCTCGCAAGAGTAGTCTTTCAGATACATATTTAACTCAGCAGTGGGGAAAAAAAAGGAAAAGAACAAAACTAAAAAACAGTAAGTGTCCATTTTATCCACAGAGGAAATCTCCTACAGATGTGTATGCATTCATCAAACTGACTGATCTCCTCTGCTCGCCTGCACTTCTTGCTGAGCAGCCATTGTGTTTCTGCTCTGAGAGTTGGGGAACGCAGGCCCGGAGAGGCTTTTTGGGGGATTATTATGGGCTATAAGAAGAAACAGGCTGGCAGAGGCAGAGAGCTGGGTAAAGTGGTGGGAGATGAGTGGATGTACAGTACAGGGGTTGAAATGGGCTCTGTGCTGTAAATCCAAGTAGGATGGAGAAGATGAGCCGAGGATTGCCTGTTTCCCCTGATATAAATGACTGTATATGTATTAATGATAAATGATCGCTAAGGGCCGCACTGTACGCAAGTGCGTGTGTTTGTCTGAACATATGGTATGTGTAACCATAACACAAAGGACGAGATACACACATTTTATTATCAACCACCACTATTTCTTGTGTTCAAAGTTTAAAACTTTTTTGTTTTGTTCTTTGTTAGGATTAGGGCTAAAAACAATTGACATACATAAGGTGCATTGATTTTTTTCCGTTTTATTAACCATAAATCTGCCTTAATGACAACCTTGCAGTCATCATCTGTGTCACATTGCAGTGAAAGCAAAGCCACTGCCGAGGTAACTGATAGCAGTCAATCTGAAGAGACTGTCTGTTGTTTATGAGCCGTGATAAAAAACAAGACACACACGTACACGGAGCGCACAAACTCATTTGCCTGAGGCATTTTGTGGTACCTCCTCAGTAGTTTATTCCCACTCTGCTGAGCTAATGGAGTCAGATAATGAATTTACTCCCAGTCACCAAAGCAGTTTTTAATAAAAGGCAAATTCCCTCTCTCCGAGTGTTATTGCCAGCAGTGTCCTCACCACCTCAGAGACCAGCAATTATACCCTAATGGCATTATGCTGTCTCGCTTTATTGGCATTAAAACTGCTCACACAATATATGCAAAGTTATTATTTGCAAATCTTTGAATAAACAAATGAATACATTTATGTAATGTATTTATTTTGGAGACATTTTATATTACACACATGCTCTCAAAATTTATAAAAGTTAAACATGAGGACAGTGAGAACTCTGCATATGTATTAGTCAGAAACATGAAGCAGATTTATTTTAGCCAATCTAATTTGCTTTAAATTAAACCCTTAACCCCATGCCCATATATTAACTGACTGTATAAATGGATTACAGTGTGTTAAGGCACCTACGCTGTGTTGGTCACTGGTGGAAAAGGAGGCATTTTACTGTGTAAATAAATGATTTAATGCATTGAAACCTTTCCCTTAATTCACCCAGAGAAACTTCACAAAAAACCCCAAGGTTATGTGAAGGAAATTAGATGATTTCATTTTCCGTGCCTTGAGAAAAAAAAAAAAACAGCAGCTGTCGTATTTGTAGGAGTTAATAAATGTCATGGCCAGAAATTCAAGTTTATGCCCATGACCGGCGTACACACCCTGAGTGTGGCTGCTGTACAGCGCTTGAGAATATACTGTGCTTACTGTATTCTCTGGCCCTGCACACGGACAGCATGCACACTCCGAAAACTCAGCCGACTGTAAAACAAGCTGCTTCCTAATAATTACTTTGTCACTTGCTGTCGTTTAATATTTTCTACATTTGTAATGAGATATGGTCAGTCAGATAAGAGGGATTTAAAATACTTTATGCATTAGTAGACATATATCTTTTGTTCTTATACAAGAATCCCATTGAAAGCAGTTTCAATAGAATTGTTTTAGTTTCTGTTAGTTTTCAAAATGTATCTTATTAAAAATATGATACAAGTGTGTCTATTTCGCAGAAAACTGAGTTAGAATATGATCTACCCTTTTCATACTTTTGCAAGTATCACAGTTACATGAATTCAGTTGTTTAAAAAGGTAGCTATACAGTATGTTTTAAATTACGAGTTCCTTAATTGTAACAGATATTGACAGCAGTTTCTTTTTTTACGTTCCTCTGCAACCATATACTTCTCTGTACCCTCATTAATCAGCTAATTAACAATTCCATTAAATAAAGCTTTTCCTGAATATATGAAAGTCATCTACAGTATATGGTATTATTCTCATAATATTGAAATGTTTGGCTTTCCACTCCCACAAATGTCTCTGTTTCTCAGAACTACACACCCCTCCTCACCTTCCTCAGACAAGGAAACACTCCAATAACTAATCTAATAAATATAGCCTGTAATAAATCACTAATAATTTACAGAAGATCCCTTTAACAGCTTTGGACTGTGCATCACTCAGACCCCCGGGTCCCCATTCTCTGTACCCTCTGCGCTAATGCAGCGCTAATGCAGTGAACGGGGGGCTTGTTTTTATTAGCTAGTGTCCCACTGTTTGGATAATCTCTCGATTTACCAAAGCCCCTCGTTGACAGCCCTCCTCGCCGAGTCCCGAGCCCCTACAGGTGTCCAAACATCAGCTAATGGAGCCAGTACGATCGTTAGGCAAGAACACAGAGAGAAAGAGACACACAGAGAGATATATGGACTCCATTTTGTCAATGCATGATTTTTCACTGCTGAGCAGCATGTGAACCAAACTTTAGCTTGTCACAGATTCATCATGGAGATAGTTTTGGTAACACTCACTGATACACAAGCCCAGACAGACATCATATTAAAGAAAATCAGAAAACCAAAGCAATGTGCTAAATAGGCCACTCGGATGCTTGGGGCAAGTTCCTCTTCCACAGCGGCTGTCTAGCAATCAACGCATGTCAAACACAATAGGCATCAATTATAGTCCGTGGATGAGTACCATGTGACTAGATATCCTGGCCAGACTATAAAGCAAGAGCATCACCACTGCATTAACTTTGATGATAACACAGGAAATGCACTGCAAAAAGCACTGATGACAATAAGTGGGATTTGCACATTTTTGTGTGCTTCTCCATCATTGCAGCCGCACTAAATAGAGATGGTTTTGCAGCAAAGTAAATTTCCAATCCTTGCACTTTTTCATTTGAGACAGAAGTGGAATGAGTTTTGAAATCTTTTAAACAAAGACAAAAAATGATTTGAAAGTTTATTTAAAACATAAAAGAGTCTGGAATAAAACTGAGAGTTTCACAGGAGCTGAATAAAAAGTGCTCATTTTTAGTTCATTTCAGTTTGTGAATGTCCAAAAATTGTAACTGTATAATGAAATGATTGTTGTCTTGATGAGTTACCCTAATATGCTGTAACAAATCTCATTAATCTTTTCAGCCATAGCTCTGCCTCTCTCTAGTAAGCCTCCAGTAGGTGTTAATACCTAAAAAGGAAAATACAAGCAGAAGGAAAAGAACACAAGTGCTCAGAAAAGTAGCAGTACTCAAAAGTGTAATGAAAGTACACCTTGATTACTATTTCCCTCTTCTGGTGTGTGCGAAGCTGCAGAGAAAGGGGGTGCAGTTCAGTAAGAGAGCTGTGTATGTCATGGTTTGCCATGTCAGCCCATTGGAATGGTTGATGAGTTCACACCAAGCCGGCCGTGGTGATGATGGGATAGGTCTTAATGTAGACAGCCATAAACACAGCAGGCCATCTCTAATCCTGAGAGGCTCCTTTGTGTACCTCACACTGCACAAACTGTTTTGATGAATCTCCCGACCCCTGACCCTTTGATGACGGATGGCGCTCTGAGGGGAAATGTAACCAGAAGGCAGCGGATTGCCTGGCCATCCTGTTTGGGAGATGAAATGGACTCTTGCTTCATCATCCCAGTTTTTTTGCTATATTTATGATATATTTAGTTTCAGTCTAGTGTGGCTTGTGGAGGAAAGCATCAATACAATGTAGAGGATTTAATTTAGCCTGTTATTAACATGAATTACAAACTTTTGCTATTTAAAAACCCATATATAATTCTTTTTTTCTTTCCATTTTATCATTTTATAAATTTAAACCTACACGTTAAATGTTTCATTCATAGCATATACACTTCAGTGAATGAAAACTTCCCGCTTGCAGTAACTGAATGAATTGAAAAAGTCCGCTCAGAATAAAACCTGAAGTCCGATATTGAAGTGGTTAAACATCTGCGGCCCAGACACAATCACTTGTCAAGAAATCTAAACTACATTTCTACCACATCATGCAAACACTCACACAGCATTACACTGGGCTTCAATCATGATTTTTTTTTTAAAGCCAGTGTTGTCAATCTACAGTATAGAACATCAACCACTTAATTTTAGAATTAGTTTTACATTGATGTTTGTGTTATAATGCAAGTAATTACATGTCATTAAATTGAATAATTTTAATTAAAATTGTGATCTGTAATTTGTAAAAAATATTCTCAAAATTATTAAATATTAATTTGATGATAATTAGGAAAAAAAGAGTAATAATTATATATTTGCATACATAAGAGGGAAGTACAGTTCAAACAGAATGAGCTGTACTGTTCGCTCTGACCTGAAAATCAACATGGGGCCATCTTGCACACACAACCACACAGTCACACAGTCACAGTGCACAGATACACAAACACACACAGGTCATGTCTCCTTGCACAGAGCCTGTTTGTAAGAGCAGCGAACCTGACAGTGGAAAATCTGAGCCGCTCCCTCAGCCTCCGTTTGGTCTTGGCGTTTTGATTTGTTTGACAGGGGAGAAAATTATAACAGCGCGGGGAAAGAAATATGAAAATATGACTGGTAATACTTTCAAAACACAGATACTTTCCTTACTGTCTTTGCAGAATCCACAGTGGGAGTCTGTGTGTGTGTGTGTGTGTGTGTGTGTTTACATTGTACATCAGGGTGCAACGCTACAGCAATGAATCATCTTTACTGATGACATGGTACGCTAATCGTTTGTCTATATATTGCAGGTTTGTTTCCATATCTCAAGGGTTTCTTGTGGTCTCCTCACCATTTCTCTGACTTGACTCCATGATGTTCATTTCATTCATTTATTTATTTATCCAGTCTGCTTTATTGCTTTGATTCTCTGAGCCAGGGGTTATTTTGTTTTAATGAACGCCTTATACTTCTCCTTTGTTAGAGTCAGTAACTGAACTTTTCAGAGTAAACTATCTCATTGGATATGATGGTTCAGTTGAGGAGAGGAAACACAGACTGTGCTCTGATTATTCATAAATCTGGCTTATTCACATGACCGAGGGAGGAAACTCACAGAAAATGACACCGTAAGGAGGAAAAAGTCAACTTTGTCCTTTGTATCCTTATTTCAATCCATATTTCTTCACTGTTTATAATGCTGAACACCATTACTTTTCACTTTGAGGAAACACAGCTGATGCTGTCAAAAGGACACTTTTTGCTACTGTGGACCCCATGACCCCTTTGGCCTTTTGCTTACCACAGTCACTATCCCTCACTGTATTAACTCAGCAGCCACTTTAACACCGCAGAACCAGGAATCAACCCAAACACATTAATGTATCACTGCAGTTTAGTGTACCACAATCGCGGCTGTTGATAAGATATAAAACTTAATATTGTTTTAGGGGAAAATAAGTAGAGCTCTGGTTTAGCCGTGTTTGTGTTTGAATCCAGACTAATCACTCATCAGCTCCTGCGTATGTGCTACAGCTACTGTACGCATAACAACTCACCTCCCCAGAGAGTGTCAAGATACAGTCAGCTTCAAAGAACCACAGAGGCTGTCTAATTGGCTCCCAGCAATAACACAACAGCTACTTTCACTCAGCAGGGCCAAGTGCTGAGTCAAAATATAACTGTCACTGTGTTATTTGCTGAGGTAAAACCGTAGCCCTGCTTACAAAGTAAATCTTGTTTTGACACAAAAACCATATAATGGATTTTTTAAAATGATTTTGTTAGTGGAAACTTGGGCACATGAATAATGAATAAAACCTTTGTCTTGTCATGGAAACCAGGCCAGAAAGTAGCGTTCTTGCTACTACAGTATGTTTCACACACTGTTTCAGTGGCCGTAGTCTTTATTGGATGAGGCAGCGCTAGCTAATATATCAGACAAGCCTGTGGTGCCACGAGTCACAGAGATTAAATGACTGTTCAACGTTTGGGTTGCGAAGGGTTGAGTGTTGGCCATCGCTGCAATGCCAGAGATGAACCTAAATCACATAGAGGCAAAAAACAGACACAGAAAACACTGATGCTATTGTGCGGTGTGTGAAAACCCAGCAAGGCTGTTGGGTGGTGGAGAAAGGAGGTAAGGAAAGAGGAGGAAGACAGATTAAGCATCCGAAAAGGAGCAGGGTGAAAAGAGAGGCAGGAAAGGGGTAATTAAATGAAACAAAGGATGTGTGAAAGAAATGCAAGCAAGGCATGGAAGGACATACAAGATAAAATGAGAGACAAAAAAGAAAAGGAGGGGAAAAAAGAGAAACAGGAAGAAAGCGAGTGAATGAGAGGGAGTTTTAGGAGAATCGATGCAGTGTCTCTCCAGTGGGACCGAGCTAACAGCGCAGCAGACCCGTGGATCTCAGGTGTCCAGTCGATGGCTGATGCATTAGGCTGCTGATACCCGCCGCTTTGGGTTCAAACACACATTTTCTTAATACAACATGAGCCCATTTCCCCCTCTCATTAATCATGTAACCTGATTAGGGCTAGAGGTCTGGCCTGTACTGAACCCTGCTCCGCTTGCCGCCTTTCATTTTGTTAGGCTTCTCATCATACACACATGCAAGGATACACATGTGCATGCATGCAGACATATTAACCCATGATTTTCCATATGTTTAAAGGCAGATGTGTAAACACAGTTGAACTTAGACTTACAAATAATACATACACCCATGCAGTGATGTGCACAGCGTTGAGCTGGTACCCCTGCCCTTTCTGTTCTAATCACCAAAGTGATCGTTTTAGAAAACTTATATTTAGCCAGGATCTGTCTGTACTGTGAATCTCACAACAAAGGAGCACTAAAATCGTCCAAATGCCTCTCTCGTCAGCACAAGTGCACTTTTGGTTGGCCCAAATGTCCCTTTGGTAAGTCTATATACCTATTTTGTGTTTTTCGTCATTATCAACAAATCCCATGAAAAAAAGTAACAAAACAAAAAATTGTGTCACTCTGACTTCCCCAGCCTGTCTGTGGCACTCAGCCCCAAGCTCATTAATTTCTACTGAAGATGTAAATTAAAAAAACAGGTCACTTATACATATTTTCATTTTTTAAAAAGGCTAAATAATTTACCATAAGAGCTGGACACTATTTTTTAGTAAACTTTTTTTTAGTAAATTATGTATTTATTTAGGACTTTTCTATTCTGTTACTCTGATTTGCTAGTGAGTATTTACAGTAATATTTATGGCTGTGCATGATGTATGGGTGGTTTATGGAATTCACTCAAAATAAACTACAGCGCTTATGTTCATTGTAATGAAGGAACATGTTACCCAGTGCAACGGTGTGTCTTATTTATGTGTTTTTTAATCATTTTTGGACAACAATGGAGGTCTATGGCAAAGAAGAATAAGCTCTTTTAAGCTTTGGATAGACGGGCAATGCTTTTTAGTAGGATCAAGTCATTGTTGGTTGTGGTTTACTGTTTGGTTTTCATGGGATTAGCTGACAAAAATGTAGCATATCAGATTCATCCTTTAAGGCAAAAACACCACTGCACCCATATACTACATATGTATGCACCCACAGACGTGATGTCTGTACGGCCACACATTTTACAGACGTGCACTGACATAAATACATGGCACACTAAACTGGGAGGACACAGCACTGTGGTGTCGTGGCTGTAGGAGACAGAGACGTTGCTGTTATGATTATGACTAATTTCAGCCACTCATCAGGGCACAGAGTGTGAAAGACAGGCTGACAGACCAAGTTAAACATAATACCACTGAACTAAATACCTTTCTGGTATTCATCGACAAATGACAAGTCTAATCATTGATTTGCTCAGGCTCATTGCTATGCAGTCTAAGTGAGATGTGACAGATAACCTAACCTGAGTTTTCTTTTTGCATATGCATTGCACATGCATATGAACACACACTAAATGTTCACATACACAATTTATTCTCTCTCTTCCCTCCTGGTTGTCACCTATCCTCTCTGTCTATTGCTTTTCTTTGCCATGCTCTTACCCGTGGCAACACACAAACACACATACAGGGATTATTAGTTACATTAAGATGGCCGGAGACCTTCACTTCAATGTTACAAACAATTATCATGTCATGCGTAAGCACACACGCTTACACCCACAAACAAACATTTCATTGGACTTTCTAGGCTCAACTCTTTCCTGGGTAGAGACACAGATGTTTCATTATTTCGGATGAGAGGATGTGTCACATGTTCCACAGTGATTTAACATTTCTGCTGCCTTTTGCCTCAGTGGTTGGAAATACTGTACAGTATGTCCACTTGAACTTCGTCTGACTCCGGCTTGTTTATAGATACATATGCATACGCCGCCTATGTTTGCATGCACGCACACAAACTGTCACCACTATACATCTGCAAGGCCCCAGAGACATATATAAGGTTGAATTTCTGCTGTTTACTTACACCTCTGGTGCCTGATGCACCTTCCTGAAGGTAAAATCACACATTTAAACATTACAAAATAGAGACACTTTTTTATGTTTAAACTCCTGCCATTAAATTCAGCACCATGGGCAGCGTTTATTTTGCATCCATTTAAAAGTCCTTTGCTCAGACATCAATAACATTACTACATTTGTGTTGCACTGCAAGTTTTTACAGATGTTAGATGTTTCCTGGAACCTAACCAATATCATCTAACACATTTTTGCAAACTGTATAAAAACTACAGTAAATTAAAGGCATTATACAAAATGTACACCTGTGCTATGAGAGTGTGATGTTTCCATTGTAGGTCTTTATGACTTCCTGGTGTAATCTTACAGGCTTAGTTCAGTAAACAGATTAAAGTTCTTAGTACTGTCCGACATTATGAAGGCATTGAGGGTATCAGCTGTCTCCATTACGTTTAGTCATGGAATGTCTTACTTACATATTCCTATTAGCACATTAACCTGTTGTAGGAATTTCTACACTTGCAATGAAACATGTTAATATATTTTATGTTAAAGAAAAGGTTAAATTCCTGCACAGTCAGCACAGAGTTTAAACTTGATAGTTTCTCTCTCAAACAGGGTGAAAAAATATTGTTGAATAATGATATTAATAAATAAGTATATTTAAATAATAAATTGCAGGCTCTCCTCAATGTCAGGCTCAATTCACACCTAAATTATCAGACACACAGGCTTAATGTGATCTATAAGTACTTTAACTTTACTTAATTTGACCGGTCAGACCCTCGAGAAAATAAATGCTTATGGTTTTAATGATAAAAAACAAGGCTTAACAACTTTTAGTAACTTTTCCCATCCATTTTATACATTCAAGTGCCATATGATAAAGCTACTATATTAGACTAATCTTGCATATTTCTGAAAAGCTGAATGTTTATGTTGTACTCCTTGGTGTAGTATTGTCAGGAAATGGTTAGCTATTTATCGTTGGCTAGGTTGGGATAAATATAAATTGCTCCTTCCTGCTGGGTTCAAATAAACATAAATGTACATAAATACATGTTAGGCCTGTCAGACAACTTGTCATCTAATACAAGTTTGTCCTTTTAACAGTTTTTGCATTGTACTGGTGCGAGAAAATCATTCTACAAATCATTCTGTCTGATAAATTGTCTCATTAGAAAAGCATTACCACAATTTACACTAACAGCAGCATCCTATTGGCGAAGGTCTGCCTGTCAAATACTCTAAACTAGTGTGAGAACGCAGGAAGCTTCGCCAGGAACATAGAAACAAGAGCATTGTGTGTGTGTGTGTGTGTGTGTGTGTGTGTGTGTGTGTGTGTGTGTGTGTGTGTGTGTGTGTGTGTGTGTGTGCTGAGGGACCAGGAGGGCTATACCAGACCAGGTCAGGCTGGGTTTGCATGCCTGACACTGTCACAGATACCCCCACTGCGTACGTCACTCAGCACATACACACATAGACCCAGACAGTGACATACAACAAACACTCTCACATGAACACCGCCGCTGTCCAATCTGTATCTGTCAGTAAAAACACAAAAACATTCATCAGAAACATGTTTTGGACTATTTTTGTTTGTTTTTATTCTTGAACTAATCAAAGAAATCTTAATTATACGGCTTGAGTTAGTTTGCTACTTTTTATGAGAAAACTTTAATCTCTTTGGAAAGTATGCATACTTTATAACCACCCAAAAAAATAACCATAGAGATGTGACTTGTGTACAAACAAAAGAAGTTTATTTCAGCTGAAGTATTATCATGTAAATGACCTAATTTCTTTGTTCTTCTGAATTGATTTTTTCCCTTAGCCAAAATGCTAATTCCATAGACTAATTGGTTGCACATATTCTATGTTTTATTACAAGTTCTAGATAGGGTGGTGTAGTCAACAGTGTTGAGTTTTCCAAAGACAAAGGAAGAGAAAATCACAAAGTTGAGTTTTATTCACAGACCTGCTGTGGAATTGTTTTATCAGATGTGATTACAAAACCTGAAGCTGAGAGCAGCAATTCCAAACAATGGCAGAAAGATGCACATATGTTAAGTACCTTCTCTTTCTCGGTTATTTTCTCTCTCTCACTTAATCTCACACACACACACACACACACACACACACAGGGATGGTATTTCCGTCCATGGTGGAGGCAGTGCAGAGAGTTTGAGTGTGCCATCTGTGTGGTTTCCTGCTACAGATTCATCCTTCAGCTATCACAATGGCTCTGATACAAGATACCCATCCACACACACACACATACACACGCTTACATTCAGCCCCTTAGTCACATACAACTTGTATGTGAGAGCCGATACACTAAAGATACTCAGCCCCTAATTTAAGAGATGGACAGTTTAATAGTCTAAGACGTAAGACGCCTTTCCTAGAAATATTGTTTCCCTGTTTAAAAGCTCATGAAGACTTTTAGACTGAAAACACTAAGTACTGTGGCTCTTAATCAGTTTGTGTACACCATTTTGGTTCCAATAACAGAGAAGGACTCTTTGCTTACTCGAAGGGATCTATTATCTACAATATATTAGCGGTACTCCAGGATCAGACTGTGCTACATGTATGCCATACCCACCCAGAGCCTTCGTCTAATGAGCCCCCATGGTCTCCAGATCAATAAAGTGTTAGTTGGCCCTTTGAAAATAACATCGTAGTGTTAAGTTGGTCTGTCAAGCATACAGTCCAAAAGCTGGGCTGCAGCACTTCAACTTAAGAGCTGCCATCTTGTTAACATGGATTTACTCAACAGCGGGTTCAGATGGACAAAGAGTCTCACACAAGCTTCCACACAGAGAGACATAGTCAGACAGTAAGAATATATACACACAATTACACATATTCATGCACTATTACTAATTTTGACTTGGGTTTGGTTGTATAAATTTGACACAAAGTATAGAGCACTGACCAGCAAATAATTGTGATTTCAACCACAAGTCACTTTAGGAGGCAGCCCGTAATGATGGTGTAAATTTACAAGCTCCAAAAATCAAACACTATGATACTAATGGCCTAAAACAATACTATTTGAGACAAAGGGCTCGGGACACACACAGTTAGACTGACATGACAGGAAATTTAAATGATTAATAAATTTAGGATGAAATAATGTAGAATTGTCTTCACCCTGTTTCATTGACTGAATCAGACCTCTCTCCCTCCTCCTCTCCCACCTTAACCACAACCAACTCCATCTTTCCAAAGAGTCACATTTAGCCTCACTCTGTCTCTCCCACCCACAGCCTAGCAACACATACACACACGCGCGCACACACACACACACACACACACACACACACACACACACACAAAATGTGGACCAAGGACCTTGATTTGAATGAAAAAAAATTAGTCCGCCTCTCCTTTTCCCAACTTCAGTTCGAAAATACATATAGTATGCAGATACTCAAACAGACACATGTAAACCGGACAGAACAACTGCCGGTATATATTAAATTAAATGCAAACACAGACCCCATTTTACACTGGCACTCGCGTACTTTCTTGTTGCTTTCTCTTTCCTTGGCTCTCGCTGCCTCAAAGACACACACACACACACACACACACAGAGACACACACAGACAAAACAATCTCTCCCTCCAATGTTGTCTGGGCATCAGGACGGCCGTGGCGGTGTCATGTGACGTGTCTGCGTGGAGCCGAATGGATTAAGAGATTGGAGCTCCACATTTATTTTTCAGGGACTCGGCTGAAACACTAGACCTGCACAGGTGTCTAGGAAAACTGAGAGAGCAAGGGAGAAAGAAAGAGAGAGAGACAGAGAGAGGGATGGAGGGGAAGAAAAAGACAGACAGGAGCAGAAAGAGACAGAGAGAAGTTATATAAAAAAATAGCTATTAATTTCCTCCAGCTGCATATCATATGTTTGTGTCTACATCTTTCCTTCTTTTCTGTTTTCACATTTCTGCCTCTTCCCTCACTAACTTCAAATGCTGCATTTGCTACTGAGTATTATAAATGTGTTGTGATATCATAATTAGTAGACTGGGATGCAACAGATGAGTGGAGGGATGACAAAGAGATAGAAATTGGTGTAACACGCAGTGCCAACATTGCTTAAAAGAAGCATTATTCTTATTTTAGGATCAAACACTTTCAATACATACATGAGTATATTGGGATAGCACAGATCATGTGCATTTTTCCAAACTGTAACGTAGATATAAGAAGGCAGACAATTACAAATGAGGAAGCGGCAGACTCAGACTCAGAGGGGCTCAAAAGATTAAAGTTATGGAGGATGAGTGGGGACTTGGTTTTGGGATGTGCAGTGCAGCAGGTCAACCATGTGGATCTGGTGAACTGATTTTAGGTGGCAGCTTGGACGAGCTGTTACAAGACATCCAAAGGTCAAAGGGTCAGTGGACCACAACAACCATATGTCCTTGCTGAAGTGCTGTTGAGCAAGACAGTGAACTGTATACTAGTTTACTAAATGTAGTGTAAGCTACTCTGTGTGTGGCTGTAGTTTGGATAATGCATTAAAATAACTTCTTGGGTGACAGGATACAATAATGTGTTCTTCATATAGGGCTGCCTGATTCTGGATTATATGCAAACTGCTTGATTTTTCCTTTCTTAGAATTGAGATCACAATTCCCACCCGTTATTCTTAGGAACATGGTCCAAGAACTGACCTGGGATCTTCTGTCTCTGTATAGTGTTGGGTTGCTTAACTTTCATGTTGTTGTTGATGGGCCTTCACAGACCTTCACCTTACACATTGGTCACTTAACAGTTTAACAAGTGCTTGTTTTCATTAACAATAATAACACTAGCTAGGAGTGAGATGTCTCCAAACTGAGAACAGTGTTGGGTTAGGTGTTTAGAGCTATATGGAGCTACAGTAATACTGTCTAGAAAGTCAGGTAGAAGGTTTTCGTGGTACTATACCTCCTGTATGACTTGGCCATGTGGTGTTGTGGGGAGGGTGTTTAAGGA
>LKNJ01000636.1:41112-161112 GCA_002120245.1 Maccullochella peelii | reverse complement strand
GAAAGGGAATACGCCCTGCCCTCCTTTAGCTGTAGTGCTGCTGTTGCATAGCCTCTATCCATTCAACTGAGGGATGTCGCCCAAGAGACTCACAACACACTGCGACCTGCAAAGTCAGGAGAGAAGAGAAGACAAAAGAAGAGAGGAGAAGGTAAAAGAAGACAAAGGAAGAATAGAAAACAGATCTCAACTCAACACAACACAATGTCACTGAGATTGCACAGCCAGCCACTTCTCTCCAGCTCTGTTCTACTTTATTCTATTCTATTCTTTCTGTGACACATGGCTTAGTGTCCATTTTCTCTTCCTCATTCCAACAGAGGGATCCATCCCTCAGGCCACAGACCGTTTCAAAGCAGCCTTTTTTGTAGCACGCTGTTTCTTTTGATTACAGGAAGGTCTCACTTTACCCAACCACTCCGTAGCTGGTAGCTGAGCATATCGTATTACTTACCGTTCTGTGAATGTGTGTAATTATGTGTAAATATACATATGTATGCAGATATGTAAACTTACATACTACATGTGTATTGTTTGCGTTTCAGATTGAGACAAACATCTTCTGTTCCTTTCCAAAGAAACCGTACATATGAGGAATCCGCCCTAGGTGCATTTGTCTCTTTTACTACATGTTGGTTTCATTCTGAGCTGAAAAGTATCACAGGGGGTTAAAACATAAAACATGTTTAAACATGTACTTCATATAAGCATCTGTATTATAGGTTATCATACATGCTATTTTATTATAAAACGCTGTGAGGAAAACAGCATGTATCTAAAGTGAGGCCATCAGTGGCCACAGAAAAGGCTGAAATACCTTTCATATCCATGTCCAAATGCATATCACAACCACATTTGGAAAGACTAACTCTAAAGCTCAGAATAGAGTTGCGTAGTGTTTAATAAATTGAATCTGACTGGCCAATAAAACCCTGCCGTCTGCTCCGGAGGGGACATTCAGGGGTCAAGGCCCCAGCCCCTGATCCAGACAGACAGCCTCGATTCCGTGTTTTCCGCAAAACACAAACGGGTGAAATTCATACTTCAGCAATGTCAACTTCCCTCTGCAGCGCTGTCACTTACAGCACAGGCCTCGGAGAGTGCAGAGACAGACAGAGAGGATATATCCTGTATCATTTCCTGTTCTTCCAAGCGGTGTCTTTCTGACCTTGTTCATGATATGCCTCAATGCTTCTCAGTATCCTCCTCCCTGGCGCTTTTATACGTGATTCCGTCTCTCCATCTGCCTGTCTTTCTCACTGACGCTCTTATTATCTGTCTGCCTGTCTTTCCCTCTCAGCTCTACCTGTTCCCCTCCTTCTTTATCTCTGTCTTCCCCTAACATATACCTACAGCCTGCAGCTGGCAGCAGAGGGGGCACATTGCGGGCAGAGGCGGGTATATTTGCTCCCCCTTCTCTCCGGGCGACACGCCAGGTGCCAGCTCTCCCTCTACACCCATTTTTGACCACATGGTCAAGAGGGAGTGTTTTCTGTTGCTCTTGGACTGCGCTTTCAAAAAGCCTTTCCTTCGCCCTGTCTGTCTGTGCTGCGCTTCTCACGAAAACTCAGACCCCTTTTTTCCAACCAGAAGTGCTAGTTCTGGCATCGTAACCAGGCCTGTGCCCCCCTTCACACACACACACACACACACACACACACACACACACACCACACTCCAACCCCCTCACTGAAACACCAAATATTTCATTTTCTAGGCAGGGTCGAGGAGGCGAGAGATGAGGGGGGAAAAAAGAGATACAGTATATTTATGAAAACAAACTGGACGGGTGCTTTGACGAGTGCAGTTTAGATTGTGGATATATACCAACAGGAAAGGTGAGAGGCAGGTAAATGTAAACGTTCATTACATTACCATCGACTGCTGGGCCTCTGATGTACGTTCCCTGGTTTCTTAAAAGCTCTCCTCTGACCAAAGTCTGGCTTCTTCTAATTCCACACAGAGCTCTGGGAATTTATTCAATTACCTAAAATGATCACATAAGAAAAGGGCTTTAGAATCTGCTGAGGTGCACAGGATAAGCTTTCAGAGCTATCTACAGAATCTCTTTAATTCTGCAAAAGTGTGTGTGTTTTCAAATGTCAAAGTGCCTCAGTGCTGCTTTTTTTTTTTGCTGAGTCCATTAAAATCTCCCACATCCCTCTTTTTGTAAACAGGAAAATTATTTGACACATAGAGTGAACCAGTGTGCATATGTGAATACCAAAGGAATTATTAATTTATATTTTGATGTCTTTGGTATTTCTTCTTACTTCTTACTATAACAGTTTTTGTCAGTTTTATTCTAGTTATTATGGAATAACTTATTTCTTCTGTTTTGTTAGAATGTAACACATTGAAGACAAACATATTTTTTTCGTTCATTAAAACTAATATTTTCAATGTCATTCCAAGATGTATTTAAAAACTCTGCTGGTAATTACACACTAAATAATGCAGCCTAGCTGCTTAAACAAAAAATTTTTCTTTACTAATTGAAATATTTTGTACTGATCAGTCTAATATATAGATTGTTTGATTTAAGGCCATAACAAACAATTAACTTCATAATCAATTAATCTGGCAATTATTTGATTAATTGATTAAACATTTGTGCATAAAATGTCAGACAATAGTGGAAACATTTTTGAAGAAAGGAACCATCTGTGAGAGAATACAGAGTATAAAATACACATATTGTCTCTCTTCTCCTGACATATACAGTGTGGAGTTTTAAGGCTCAGTCTAAATTGAGGTTAAAGAGTATCCTTTCACCTTTACAACACTTGGCCTGAGCATGGAAACACCACCCAGACAGCTACACACGCACACACACACACACACACACACACACACACGTTAGACTCCAGGCGTATATACACACACACACAAACACAGAGCACTGTGTTAATGAGAGTGTACTCTCCTTCTGTTTCGCTCTCTTTTCCGCCCCATCAGGGAATATAAAGTTTAACAGGCATTTTGCTATCAGTGACCCCGAAGAGGAAACGTACTCACCACAGAGAAAGACTGCTAATTACCCAAAACTCTGTGGGTGTCTGTGCTGCTGCATGTGAGTGTGTGTGCAAAGCGTGCATGTGTTTGCTTGTAAGTGCACTTTTGCGTGTGTGTGGGTGCAAAATAGACAGCATGACACCTATTGATGTTGCAACCAGGGTATGAGGAGTAGTAGCTCTGTGTGTGTGTGTGTGTGTGTGTGTGTGTGTAAGTGTGTCTAGGTGTGTTTAAGAAAAGGTTGAGGTGGTAGTTATGGTTTAGATTGGTAGGTGGGTTGGGGTTGCAGGCAAATTTATGTCAGCACTATAGCGAGCTCCTAGATTTATTGATGGTAAGGCAATACAGAGAGATCTACTTCTTCAAAAACGCTCTGCAGGGCCCCCCCACACACACAAAAACGTAATGCCCTCCACCTTTCTCCTCCCACCTCTATTATACAACATGTCTGTCTTTCACACTGAACCCGACTGTAACTGTAGAGGCCGTACTGCTGCTGTGCTGACGCAAAGGACATATGGTCCCAAAAGAAACCATTAGAAGTATTGGGGGTGTTGGATTCTCTCTCTCATACACACACACACACACACACACACACACACACACACACACACACTTGCACTGTACATGGCCCACACCCTCCATTAGACATCCCTATAAAATGACAGAATTCTTTACATTTGTAGAGGGACTAGAGCAAAAATTGTCCTTTGGAGGGAAAGTGAATTTACCAGCTGAGACGGGACAATAATTTGCAAATGGGTCAAATGGGAGTATCAAGACAAGGAAGAAAAATGCCCTGTAAATTTTGGGGAGCCATGTATGTTTCTCTGCATCAAAACCCCACGACTGTATTTTGTACTTCTTCTGTTTAAAGTTTATATGGTTATTTATGTGCAGAGTACAGTAGGATGTATTATCTTGGAGATCCTCTGTTACTTGACACAAATTCTTTTTATTAACTCAGATATTTGATTTTCTAAATTCTTGAAGACGTGAGGGTTTCATTTGTAAGCCACTATTCCTATATTAGACAACTGTAATGTTGGGTTTGTGAGCAGTAATCTGAACTTTATATTCACCTTTTCACACTAATCTTTCCTGATAAATGCGACCCACATGTGTATTCTTATTCACTAGTAATATGTCTTTCTGTTTGCATGGACGCATGTATCTGTAGTGTCTGTTCAGTTGAGATCAAGCAGAAAAAAACTTCAAAGTCTTGCTCCAGAAAGCTCAGTATTTTTATATGCGGGTCTGGGTTCTCTCCCAGCCGCTGTCGTTTCAAAAGAGCTGAAGGCTTATAAAAGCCATGTTAGGGTTATTGTGTACATCCTATCTGCTTCAGCCTTCACTGACCCTCAAACTGTGCATGTGTGTGTGTGTGTGTGTGGTCATTAGGTAGAGCTACAGTGGAATCCGTTTACTCTCAATAATTTCACTGTTGAGTTTTTGTGAGCCTGAGAGGAGGAATGAACATCCTGAGTTTATTGGCCATTAGAGAGCTCTAGACGTGTGTGTGTGTGTGTGTGTGTGTGTGCGTGTGTGTGTGTGTGTGTGCGTGTGTGTGTGTGTGTGTGTGTGTGTGAGAGTGTGTATGTCAGGATAGCCAGTTTGTTTGGCTAAGTGAGGCAATTTTGGTCTTTAAGTATCTCATGTCACTTCCCCTCAAAAAGGGGCAAGTGATACAAGCGCTCCATTCTTGGCAACACACACACACACACACATATGTATGGACACATACACACACTACACGCACACTATTCAGGCTCCAATTTGACTCGAGTATTTGTTCTTAAACAACAACAAAATTTGTATTTAAATACTTAGTAATATAAATATGAAAAATAAAAAGTATGGACAATACTAGGACTATAATAGGTTTCAGTGCTCAAGAGTTTATTCCTTTGTGTATGAACCTCTAATTATTACCTTCCCTTACAGTTGACCCACTTGCTATTGTTTTGCGTGCATACCCATGTCCTTCAAAGCCCAAATTAAACAAATCAAAATGGCTAATGACTGATGTAATTCAAATCAAAGTATCTCAGACTCACTGACATGCTCAGAGAAAACAGGAGAACCTCAGTTGTGTACGTCAGCGCATCACTAGAGGAAATGTACATAGTTGCTCGTCAAACGCAGCCTAATTCCTTTAAGTCAAGTAAGATGTTACCTGATTGGTTCTTCGGGGTGGTCCTCTGATTAACCTGACCAGCCAGAAACCCGACGACTTTGATCTGTGATTGTTGAGGTCACTCAATGAGGTCAGCCAGCGTCTGCAGTGAAACTGAGAGGGCCGGTGATGAAGTATCTGAAGAGCATCGTTTCAAAATGAGACGTGACACCTAATTTCACCAAAAAAAAAGACAGAAAAAAAAACATGATTACTGGCATGCATGAAAGTAGAAGTCATTGATTCAGATTGAATTAATCAACCAACTGCAGTCCGTGACTTACAAAATCATCCAATTTTTACAATCAGAAGTATGTTTGAACCTTCGAGGAAAGCCATTAGATTGGATATGCGGTTGGGCGATATAGGTGAAATCAACATTATGATACGACAATTTTTTTTCTGATCGAGATGTTCATTGCATCATGATATGGCAAATGTAGGTAAAATCACATATAAAGTGATCAAACTAATGTTCAGTGAAGTAACCTGTGCTCCATTGTTAAGTAATACATCTTACAAAAATCCTTAATACATCAATTTTTTGTTACAATTAGCTTGAAATCATTCACTTGGACAACAGAATTTTGCAGTTTTATATCATTTTAAATGTAATATTTTCGGGTTTTGGATTGTTGGTTAGACAAAACAAGACATTTGAAGACGTCACCTTCGGCTCAGAAATTGTGACTTTTTCCTGACATGTTATAAACAAAACAAATCATCAAAAGTATCGTTAGTTGCAGCCCTAACGGTTGGATATCTGTCTTGAATTAGTGTCACCCACCTCCCTTTTCTTTATCTGTCCTCTTTTCTTTCAACTCGCCTTTTTTTCCTTCCTCATTGTCTCTCTCTCTCCCTGCTCTAACATCTCTCTTCGTCTCCCCTGTTGCTTCAGAGGAAGATGAACTCTGAACAGCTGTGGTGCTCCCTGCCTGTCGTGAGTTATGGCGAGCTGCTGTCCTCTTGGCTTTTATTGATAATATTACACTGGCTGATGTAAATATGACTCTGGCTGCAACAACCCTGCCTGCCCCCTTCGTCAACCTATTACAAAGCTGGGACTGTGTGTGTGTGTGTGTGTGTGTGTGTGTGTGTAGGTGAATGAATTTCAACGTGAACCTGTGTGTATGCCAGAGTGAGTGAGGAGGTCAGGGAAAGATTCACTGCGTATCTGTGTTTGTGTCTTTGTGTGTGTGTGTGTGTGTGTGTGTGTGATATTCACTTCCTGACCCCAGGACACTCCTTCCCAAGGTAGAAGCACAACGTCAGGCTACATGCAGTTTGCAGGAAACAGTGAGCCGAGCTCCAACATGATAAACGGCTCTGAGCCTTAAGTTGGCTAAAAGAAGATCCTGCCCTCGTGTGTCTATATATTTTTTTGTCTGTCTGTGCTGGGCTGTGACTTCCCGCTGTGCTGTAAATAATATCTTTTCACGGATTGGTTTCTCCATGCGGTGCACACACAGAAACATGGCTGGATTTTACTGCCATGTCTGATTTTATAGGTGTCGTTTCTCTTTTTTTGCCTGTATTAGAAACATCCCAGCCATTCATTATTATTACTGCATAGAAACAAAGAAAGAAGGTAGAAAGAAAGAGACAGTGATGATCAGAGCAGTAAAGAGTTATATGTGGGCTGAAACAACTGTAAGACTACACACACACACACACACACACACACACACACACTTTGAGCCACCAGCTGCATTGTAAGCGCTGATTAGGTTTTGGGTGCCCTGACCTGAAGGTGTAAATTCTACATTAATGCCTCGTCTATTAACTTGACTGAACTCTGATGCTCTCACTACTGAAAATACAACACACATGCACACACTCACACACACTCACACACACATTACACTTCACCTTCCATGTCTGCACACACCAGTCCGCACGGGCATACATTCAGATTCATATTCAGAAAAGCACATGGAGAGCCCGGCAGCTGCTGTCCACCCACACACTCCAACCATGTCATTCCTTCCCCACACACACACACACACACACACACACACACACACACACACACACACACACACACTGTACCACATTCACTGCATTCTGCCATTCCTCTAACACAGACAGGCAGGAAGCAAATGTGTCATTTATTAGGGCCTGTTTCCAATCTGTGCTGATGATGAATATCCCCGATCTCCCCCATGCTGCTCCTGAATATTCTGAGACAAAGGCCTCTTATGAAATTATACTGTCATTAGAATGACTGCTCTGATTAGATACTGGGACTGGATTAGCCATCTGCTTGGCTCTTAGGCAGAGGAATGATATGATCAAAACTAATTACCATGTATTCCTACATGAGAACACATTGAAGGATTTAGTTTCAAAATATGATATGCTGTATTCATTTTGAGCGGCTAAAAAAATTCCTTGTGTGGTGGAATTCTTAAATGCAATGTTCAGTGTGATAGGGCGCTGCGATGTTGATAAAAATGTAATAGTTTTACAGTAATCTTGTTTAAACTTTTAAAGTAGTGTATAAGGTGAAAGTAAATGATAAATATCTCATTAAGATAAAAATATTGTAAAATGTTACAAAACACAAGATAAAGATTGTGAGATTAGATTTGTGAAATTTCAAAGATTCAAACATGGGAAATTCAGCTTGTTTTTCTTAGCTCATGTTAAAAAAAATATTTAGCTTGATAACACATATTGAATTGCTAATGAAACAGCTTTCTATTTTGAACCACTGTGCCATAAATCCCCTTTGAGCATTGTTTTATGACAGTGCCATTGTCTTTATACACAAAGTGAAAAAAATCCAAGTGACACAGAAAGGTTAGAAGCCTAAAGATGAACTATACTACTTGTTTTATTCACTTATTTGTCAAATTAGTGTAAAGATAAACCAAAACACAAGAAAACAACAGAGTGTATGTGTGTGTGCTTATGGGTGTGCTTAACTGGCCAAACAGCAATACTACACATGGTCCATATCCATGTAAACATTTTAGATTTTCAAAGTTGTTTCACTTGTTTCCACATGTCACACAGTATAAAAGAATGGAGGTCGTTGTGGGCAGTGTGCTGGTGTCAGGAGTTGCCACTGTGGAATGGACATATGTAGCAATTTATCACTTGTCTCTCAGCACATGTGTGGGTGGCCCGGCAGCGGGTATTATTGCAATTTGGGAGCAATTGACAGTAATCCCCTCTTTCTGCTTGTGTGAAAGCTCATCATCCCCCTGCATGCCGACAGTCACGTCTTCACTAGGGATGACCGCCAGAGCTGGTACAAAAAGCTTTGGGTCTGTCGTAGCTCATACTGTATATCATTATCGGCTCGTCTCGAACTTTTTCTTGGTGGTCTAGAGAGGCTTCTCAGAGTAAACCACTACACTCTCAGGGAAACTAAACACAAATGAATCCTTGCAGAGGTAGTTATGGCAATTGTATGCACCACTATTCGATTTATTTTATGACAGAGGAAATACTGGTGCATATGCACAGGCACACACACATATGCAATCTGGACATGGCAATCCTAAGTCAAGCTTCACAGCAATCAACCAACAAATGTTCACTAATTCATAACATTGTTTTGAGTGAGCAGTGGCATGGTCCTCAACTTACATTCAGGCCATGGAAGAATTGACCACCGGTTTGATACAATGGCCACTGTATTGGTTCATGGTGGTAAAAAAAAGCTGGCTCACAAAACAAACTCTCAATTCAGAGGTCAGTCCTTCCTTTGCCCCTCACCTGTGGTCATCAGCTTTAAGTAATCACTAAAAGAACAAGATACTAATAAAAGAAGCTAAGGTATTTTTGTCTGAATGGCAGTTGGGCTCAGTTTCACTTGGTGAGGATCTGAGAGGACCTTTAGAGCTAAGCTGCTGCTCCACTGTCTGAATTACGTTTACTGGCTAATTTGATTTAAGTGTCAAGATCATATATGAATGAATGGATGAAACAATTACAGTAAAATCATAGGCATGATAGTCCCGTATACATTTGTAACAGAACATGAACGTAATATAGTAATGTTATATTGATGGTTTCCCAAAATCGCAAAATAATCACAGGCTATAAGAGCTTTAGCAAGCAGTGGCTAAAGGATTTAAAGAAGCTGAAGATGGTAAAGAGGTTAAACAGGGTTTGATCCAGGCACGATGTAATGTAAGTAAGTAAGTTTACGCTTACTTTAATGTAAACAAGTGGCACTGATCCTCATATATATATATATAGATATATATAGATACAGTATATATATGTGTGTGTGTGTATACACTGTAGAATATGAGGATCAGTGCCACTTGTTTACATTAAAGTAAGCGTAAACTTACTTACTTACTTATGTCCATTTAGACAGTTTAGAGCTACTTTTACCTACTGGTTTTTACCAGAGATGTTTATTTTCAGTTATATACACATATATGTACACCGACTCTAAGTGTAGTAACAATTAGTTTACAGATATGCACTTACTGAAGAGACATTTTTGAATTATTTTATACTTGTATATGATATGATGTATATATGATTTATACTATTATAGTCGTGTATGTCCAAATATAATTTGCTGTAAATAGAAAGTGTTACGTTATGAGCTGTACTCTGGCTTGAAGAGAAAAGTTTAAAAGAGAATATGTTGAATCACTGGCATAAACAGCAACACTATATGGAGAAACTAAACCTTAGTAAAGTGTAATGATGCATGAGTCAGTTCCTCAGCCTAAGCCCCATCTTTTCTCTCAAATAGCTGTGGTTGCCATATGCTCAGATTGACTATAATTGTTAGTTTCCTGGACAAAGTGTTCAGAGGTTTGCAAGCATTTAATATACCCTGCAGGCAGAATTAAAAAGCAATCATGAAATCCAATTCTTCCATATAAAAACAAATGAGCGATACACCGTGCCACACTTCTATTTACAAAGCAAACACTTGCCTTCATCTTCACAATATCTCACATTATGCCCAATAGTGAGCAGAATAAAGCAAAAAGTTTGATGGATGGTTTGGGTTAATGAGAGAGAAGTCATTTAGACGATGAAAGTAGACACATTATTAATGGGATTTCTTGGAGGCTTCAGAGTGGAAATGGGGTTTACAGGGCTTGAATAACTTATACATTGAGTGCATAAAAAACTGTGAAAAGATAAAAGTAAGAGCTGTACTGTAAAGACAAGGACATCAAACACTGATCAGAAGGACACCCTTCTCTTTTTGTGGTGGTCTGTGCTGTGATGACAGCATGATTCAGTTCCCAATCAAAATGACTCGTGTTCTTTGGAAACAAGGATTTTCTGCCTGAGAGAATCTGTCTTTTCATGGGCATGTTTTTTTGTTATTATTAGTCATGCTAGCAACATGGCTCTAGGGATGGCAATGTTGGTCTGTCAATCAGTTGGTCCACCACTTTGGTCCAGACTGAAATATCTCTATTGAACTATTGGATGGATTTCCATGAAATTTTGTGCAGACATTCATGGTGCCCAGAGGATGCATCCTACTGAATTAGGTGATTCTCTGACTTTTTCTTGAGCACCACCAGCAGGTTTGTAGAGAAAAATATATATTGGATGAATTGCAATGAAACTTGGTACATTCATGGTGCCCAGAGGATGAATCCTAATGACTTTGGTGATCCTTTTTACTGGTCCTCTAGCGTCACAAGCAGGTCAAAGTTTTACTCTTATCCTGTGAATATCTCAATATGACATTTGTTCATTTGAGTGAAATATCTCGACAACTACTCAAACTTGATGTCCCCCTCAGGATAAATTGTAATAACATTGGTGATAACCTGACTTTTCATCTAACGCCACCATCAGGTCAAAATTTTGATTCGTCCAGTACTTTGATTCATGACTAATTACCTGCATCAGCCTCAGCTGTACTTTTTGGTTAGAGCTAGTTAACAAATGTTAGCATGCTAACACGCTAAAAGAAGATAATGAACATGGTTAACATTAAACCTGCTAAACATCAGCATGTTAACATTGTCCTTGTGATAATGTTCCATGCTACCATTAGCTTTTAGCTCAAAGCACCGCAGTGCCTAGCATGGCTGTAGACTCGTAATCTTGTTTCTTGATGGCAGGAAATGACTTCTGAAACTGAATTTAATCCATATGACAGTAAAACTATGAATTGAAACCAATACTGATGGTATCTTGTAGGAGGGATGTAGGGTAGGGTGTATTGAATCTTCAGTGACAGGCTAACATAGGTAATTTATGCTAGTGCAAAACAAATTATATCATCAAAATGCAAGCTCTCAATACCAATTGCAATCATTTATATGATGTTAAACAATTAGTTTCATGTTATAATAACATCACGGTGACAAAGTATATTCATAGAAATTAATTTTGACATGTATGTTAAAAAATATATAGCAACTTGTGCAGCTGTTTTCAACCCACACACTAAGAAGTAAAACTCTAAAAAAACACAATGTATCAGGGCACAGTAAAACAAAGCACCAATCACATTTCCAAAACTCCATTGTCAATCATCCTCATGCCATAAAAACACTATGTTGTATGATATATAATAAGACGTTTCTCTCCGGTACAGTATCACTTCAACCACTGACTCTATCGTGGAACTATTTACTGCCCATATGGCCGGTGACACGGGGTCAAGCCTGTGTTTCAAGTGAAACCACGAAGTGTTGTAAAAACCCTGCATACAGGAATGGATACAAATTCAAGCATTAGCACATTGCTAATTACTGCGGGTCGCTTTTAATAAATTCTTTCCTGACATACGAGTTCCAGCACTGTAAAAAAGGAAGAATGTTGCATGAGGGAAAAACATTAAGCGATGCTGCAGACTTATATAAGCAGAAAGCGTGTATGTAAAGGAATAGTATACCGTAAAACCTATTCACACAGAGATTCACACAGGATACTGATACTGAAGTCCCCTGGTTTTACTTAAAGAGAATACTCAGTTTAAGAATTCACACATTTTTTTGAATAAAAATAGAAACCATGGCCATCCGAGCCATATTTTCTGAGAGTAAGTAACTTAACAAGAGGACATGCTGTAAAAGCCGCACTTCAACTGCTCTCTGTGCAGTTCTCTGTGGGTAATTTCACATGTTGTTGTTTTGTGTCCCGATACTTCCTTCGCTGTTTTAGTAAAACCAGCTTCCAAAATAAGTTCTGCTCCCAGCTCTGGCCTTATTCACACTGAAATAACATTGTGGTATCATAGTCAAGTCCTCTTTTTATTTGTTTTAGGGGTGGGGCAACCTCTTTCCTCATGTTTCTGGCCAAAAGAGGCATTTATTTGCTATTTAAAATGTTACATGCTCAGAAGCAATTGGTTATCATGATCCAGTTATACGTCCCAGCCTTCTGTCTACTTTGATGCAGAACAGGCCGAGGTTTATCTGATCCTACATATTGGTCCCATGGTGGTTTCTTAGTTGCTTGCCATATCAAAATACTCCAAAGGAGCAGGTGAAGCAACCACGAGCTAGGTTTGCAATTAATTGTCAATATGCAGCATTACAAACTGCATCAACTGCACATGAAAATCCATACTCCAACTGTATTAATTTGAAGCTAGTTAGTAAATGTATTAATCAGATTAAACATAAAGTAGAGAGTAAACAGCGATATTATTTGCAGGTATAACCGGTTTAGGCAAAACAAAATCACAGTAAAAGCATACAGCCTTTAAAACCTGTACAAAAGAAAATCTATGCATGGAGAAGCTGCACACTTTGCCCTGTGCACCATATGCCAAATTGTAGATGATAATACATAATTCCACACTGGAGTGTGTTTGCAGTCATTTAAAACAAGCCCACAGCGTTGACATAAATCAGTGGATGTGTGAAGCTCGTATACCTGCATGTCTGCACACTGTGGGTTTGACGAGAGACAGATCTGAGGGGATTTCACCATAAAGGCTAGGAACCGTGAAATATCTGAGAAGTGCTGGAACCCTTCTCCTCTCCAAATTATAGCCGAATGCATGCTATACGCTCTTAGTGGTTGAGGGGGAAACGCCTTGGCAGTGCATAAAGGGCTCAGTGTGCGGGTGAAATGACCGTGCGACTCCTGAAAATAAACAGGAATCAAATGGAGTGATTGATCGAATAAATTAACCTCAGCAGCAAGCAGCATGCACGTTTTCTCTCTCTCTCTCTCTCTCTCTCTCTCACACACACACACACACACACACACACACACACACACACACACACAGCTACTCATCAGCTCCAATGACCAGCCTTTTAGAAAAACAGACACTTGTTGCTGTTTGCTCCGGTGCTCTAGCCAGCTGCAGTTTGGGTGTAAGTTTGTTCCACAGCGGTGTGGTGGTGGTGGGTGGGGAGTGGGGTGCTGATTGGTTAAGGCTTTTTTGCCAGTGGGTAATAGATGAAACTGCATGAGTGCACAGCCTGTGCTTAATTGCGGGGCTTTTGATTTGTCCTCTTCACTCCAGAAAATGTTCACGTTGCAATTATGTGGAATGGAAATGAACCAAAACTGATTTTTAGCAAGCTTTTTATTTGCTGAAAACAGCTTACCTGCTAGTTTCAGATTGAGATATCAGTTTATATTCATGCCTTTTGTCCAGGTATTTCATCAAATTTTGTGAATAATAGTTAATCAAAGCATTTGTGTAGCACAGTGTTTGTTGTGTTGGGTCACACTGCACAAATAACAAAACAACACAGAAATTAATTACAGTGGTTTCAGGCGAGAGTTTATTATTGTATAGTCAGATTGTTGTCTCAGAAGCTTATTTAACATTGGATGTTTTGCTTGCCATTTAAAGTTATAGTTAATGGAAAATCTGAAAAATCTGATATTGAGTCTATAAACCAGCATTGAGCAACTTCTTGAATTTAGAGGATTCAGTAATATGTTTATAGTTCATTTAAACTGTGTGAGTATTACAGTTACAAGAGACTGTCACACTAACTCATAAGTAGCTGCATGTAGAAAAGCCAAGAAGAAAGATATAAATTATTGTCTGTTCTATCAGATTTTGTTTATGCTGGCGTTTGCCCTGTGATAATCATCAGCTGAAGGTGATGCTTGACTCACCTTTTAGCTGCCTTTGAAATTGCTGCGTTTCGTGCAGGCCTATATATTCTAGAGTGGGCCTGAAATGTAAACCGTCCAATCTGATGAATCTGCCGACAGGTCAGAGCCTTCTGGAAATTAAGACAAGACCCCCACCTACCCCCCCCAACACACACACACACACCCCTCTGCCCCACCCCTCCCTGCTGCTTGCCTGTGCAGTTTATTGAAATCTCCTCCTTGCTCTATAGGATAGCCCTGGCCTCTGGGGTAACAAGATAGATGTAAACAACCAATTATTGGATAGGCCCTCATTCATATCCCTTTAACCGGTATAGACACTGAGGTTCTGGCTTTAATAATTTCTCTCTCTCTGCCCAACATTTGGATGTCTGTCCTAAAGAATGTTACTCATCAACCCCTTGTTGCGCTTGTCTCAGGTCAGTGCGTGCAGAATAAAAGCCACGTCCCCTCCTATATACCCCCACCCCGACAGATAGGCTTTGCAACACACACCAAAACACACATCTTGCAATAATCAGCTCAATTAGTGCAGGTCGTGGTGGAGAGCGGCCGAGGTGAGCGGTGGGAGGTTGTGAAAATAGGGGGTAGGCTATTAGGGGAAACGTGATCTCCATTCATCAGCGGCCGTAATAATTACCGTTTCAGAGCCAGAGCCTTCTGATCAAACTGATCCGTGGAAACAAGTGGTTTACAAACACTGTCAAGGGCCAGACATCGGACCCTGATTTGCCCAGTCACTGCCGGTGCACACACCCAGCAGCTCTGCATGAAGAGCCCAATACAACAAAGATGTATTTGCATTTTAATTGCTTGCTTCTAGTATTTGCTTTGATGTGTCATCTCTGCTGCAGCAGCCATCCACTTCCCTGATCATTAAACCTTCTAATCAGATGCAGTCTAGTTTAATAAGTATTTAGATATGTCAAGCTTAGGGGCAACAAAGACTGAGTGAGCAGGTGTTGACTGAGACATGTCAGCAGGATGAGTGGGACAATTTCTTCAGGGAGGGATTATCTCAAACTTTTTTTAGTGTCAAAGATGCCAACAAAACATGAAAATTTAACAAGGTTTTAACTCCATCTGCAGTGATTTTATGGTTGGCAGTGAATATAAGTAAAAGTGGATACCTGTCATAAAGCAAGGTGGGGTGATCACCTGTTATCCAAACATTCATGCTCATACAGTTTGTCATCTCATCAGAATAACATCTAATGGGCCCCATCTGGAGCTCTGGACCCTATTTTGGTTACATCTGCGCCCATCATCCCCCAAAATAATCCAAATGACTAAGGACAGAGTCAGTTAGGGATGAGCTAGGCTCATAGGCCTTCATGTAACCACTGCTGTCAGCAGGGACACAGGCCATCAGTTGCCAACAGTTAAAGCTGAGGTGAAGAACTTTACCAAAAAAGATCAAGAAAAAATGAAAGAAAATACATAAAATACAGCAACATGTCTATATATTTCTTTCTCAATAACAGCCCGGTGAAGAGTATTTTCAGCCTGTACAGTCGTTCAGATAAATTTGTACGCTTTACAACTAATATCTGAATGGCCGTTTATATGAAACATTAAAATGAGACGATACATAACCTCACTGGAAAATAGTGTGACCGCTGTGAGTGTAATTGCAGCGCCTCTTTCACCAGTGGGAGAGCCTCCTGTGTGTTTTGGGATCACTTAGGCATTTAGGTGTGTGTGTTAGATGGATGGAGATGATACGTTTTTATCTGGAATCGGTTTAAAATGTCACGTCTGTCAAACTGTGTTTACAGGCGCTCATATTTTCACTCATCGGTCTCGCTCTCTGCGCGCGAGCTTTCTCCGAGCTGCCTGAGTCAAAGTCAACAAATTAAAACGTACTCAAGAAAGTGATTTAATTGTATATCTGGTAGGCTATATTGTAATATATGACGTTTAATTATGCTAAATAGATATTATTATTGTTATCTCCTTTTATATTTTTTATTTTATGTAGTAATAAAATTCATTCATTCTAAGTGGAGTTGGGATGTTCTTGTATGAGCTGTATATGTATATAGGCCTATTGTTAAATCGCCTTCTTGTTTTTCTCACTATCCATTCCAGGCGAGCCCCGGTCCCCTGACGATTACCATCAGTCAGCTTAATGCCGTAATACTCTCTGAACTGCGCTTCAGGCGAAACCCAAGTCAATTTATTAAACACAGGGAGAACACAACACGGAAACAGGGATCAGGCTCCTCTTACAGGACTCCTCTTCTCTGGTGATAAACTAACTTCATAATTACACTAATAATTCATTTTAAACAGCCACGACTTGGATGAAATATCAATAGGCCTAATACAGCGGGAAAATATTGATAAATTGGTGTTGATCTGAAACAAGTGAACCTGTGATCAACTATATTTTATTTTCATACACCTGAGATTTTATATGGCTCCTTGCTGTGACTTTAGATGCGCTGCTGATATTTATTTGCAACTTTTTTTTTTTTTTTGGAAAATACAAAATTGAAGTCTGCCATACCACATCAAATTACGCCTATTAAATACTGAGCAAAACTACTACTAATAATAATTTGAAACATAATTTTTAAACTTCTAATGTTTTGCACACTACCTGCCTTTCATTTAACAAACCTCTGCAGTTCCTTTTCTCTCTGAAGTGGAATCCGTTGGAGCTTTTTTGTGGTCCACAAGTAATATTAACTTATGAGATGAAAGCTGCTTAAACAGGTCTGTCGGATGAGACAGAAGCGGCGGTGTGTGTGTGCGTGAGGTAGAGAGGTAGAGAGAGAGAGAGTGTGTGTGTGTGTGTGTGTGTGTGTGTGTGTGTGTGTGTGTGTGTGTGTGGTTTGAGGCAGCAGTGTCGAGTGATGTGATACTGAGTGTGGGTGTAACTGACAATCGTATCTCTAATGAAGAGGTCCCATGGTGAGGCGATAGAAATCTACCAACTGGTCAATCTTTGGTCCAAACAGTCAATAACATACATGCCCGTCCGCGTGGCACGCGTCACCATATACATGACAACACCACAACAAACCATATAACACTGTTTTTGTTGCTCATCATGCTTCTGCAGTCCGGAGAGCAGAGGTCTTTCATCGGGCAAAAACTGGTCACTTCAACAAGTAGCCCCAGTACTCATCACTTTCTCCTCAGTGAATCATAAAACCTCCTCACTCATTTTACCTCTAAAATCCATCCTCTCACTGCTTCCTTTATCCGCATCATTTTATCTTAATTATCATATAGAAATGATTACTCGAGACAGTTCTTCAAATCTTGTCTTCTAATCCTGCTTGTGATTTTGATGATCTCTGACTCCCATAGCTTCCTCCGCTGTTGCACTATACCGTGTCAGCCAGATGACTTAAATACAAACAGAAAGTTTTGTCTCACCGGCGTGCTGCTGCTGCTTGATGCCGTTTTTCGTCTCCGCTTTTGCCCGACAGACTCTCCTCCTCTGCTCTCCGTCCAAGAAACTCTACAGCACACCCGAACACTTCAGTTCACCGTTAGACCGGCTGCACACCTTAACATTGTTTGTCATTCTGTGCGCTCCTGCCGTCACTGCCTCAACTGCCTCAACCCCTCATTTAGATGCCCGTAGATTCATTATCATCTGTGTTATCATATGCAATAAATAATAAACCTTATCACGGCAATATTATAATATATTTTATAGCAACATATCTGCTTCATGCTGAAATATAATATTGCTTTAGGGATCATGAATATAGAAATGTCATATTTATACCAGATTAGATTTTTTAAAAAGTTAATATATACCAGCTAACAGACACACTTTAAGCTCCTTTGGGAATATTATAGCGCACAGTCTTTATAGCCAAAGTAATTAAATATTTTTGATTATTGCTTTCTAAACTCAACTTTCTGTTAACTTTACTTTAAGTATTAAATTTTCTTATTCTGTTGATGTTCATAACATATTTTTCATATGAAGCCCATTTATGGTTACGTTTAGTGACATACAGTCTAATTTCACTAATGTAGCTGGCGTGAGACTATTAGTTATTTCCAATCACCTGTAAACCCACTTTACATACATTTCTATTTACAAAATGACAGGTTTTGAACTTTGAACTTAGATCATATTTATCTAAATTGATTGGAGGTGAGAAAACATAAATCGCACCCCTCTCTGTCAGAATGAGTCTAATTTATTTTTGTTAATATTTATATACATTTTAGCTTCGTGGTAACCGCCATAACCAGGTCAGGTAAGTTTGCGAACTTTTCATTAAACGCTACATTACTTGTTGTCGGCAGTTGACAGTCATTTCACTTGTATGAAATGATGAAGCGACTAACTTTAAAGTTCCAGGCGTTGTGGGAAACTTGATTGATTTGTGAGAGCCGCTGGACGCATGAAGCCATACTTCAGCAGGCTCTGTGCGCTCTGGCGCCATCCTTCCCCCAGCTGCGGGACCAGCGCCGCTTTCCTTCTCCACACTCCCCTGCTCTGCGTTCTTTGGCTGCCCTAGGTGTCTGTCAAAGTGAGGGGGGAGAAAAAACTGTTTTAGAAGAAAAATCTGAACATTTTTTCTGTTGGTAGGTGGGCTGGTCTGAAAGGGAACAATCGGGTTGACTTTGCCAGGGAGCCACCTCAAAGCATATCGGGTTACTTTGAGTGACAGCGTAACCATGGCAAATAATTTGACTAAGGCTATTGTCTTATCCTCACCATCCCCGGGTCAGATAACCGACCAATCAGAGTTCATATAATCGCTTGTCTTGCCAGCTTAGAATAATATTATTAAAACGAGCCAGCGAGCCCGGTCTCCGGGAGTAGGTTATGTTGAAACGGCATAGAAAAGGTGGAGGAGAACGGTAGAAGGAGTAGCAACTTTCTCTCTTTCTCACCAACTTTATGAGGATTTGACGCCTGGGGTTTTGCGTGGCTGAATGGACTTGAGTTTATTCCACAATACGCCGTTGGATATTACCTTGGGCTGTTTTAAGTTTTAAGCTTCTCTTTTGTGGACCTTTTGTCGCTTATGGACTTAATGCGTTTTGATTTAATGTGAGACTGAGAGGGGAGACGTGGAAGTAAGGCACAATATAATCTGTATTGATTTACGTTGTCGCCATGTCCATGCTTCCGACGTTTGGTTTTACGCAGGAACAAGTGGCGTGTGTCTGCGAAGTCCTCCAACAAGGGGGGAACATCGAGCGACTGGGTCGCTTCCTCTGGTCCCTCCCGGCGTGCGAACACCTCCACAAAAATGAGAGCGTCCTCAAAGCGAAAGCCGTGGTCGCCTTCCACCGGGGGAACTTCCGAGAGCTCTACAAGATCCTGGAGAGCCACCAGTTTTCGCCGCACAACCACCCGAAGCTGCAGCAGCTGTGGCTCAAAGCGCACTACGTCGAGGCGGAGAAGCTGAGAGGCCGCCCGCTCGGCGCCGTGGGGAAGTACCGCGTCCGGAGAAAGTTTCCCCTGCCCCGCTCCATCTGGGACGGTGAAGAGACAAGCTACTGCTTCAAGGAGAAGAGCAGGAGCGTTCTCCGGGAGTGGTACACCCACAATCCCTACCCATCCCCGCGGGAGAAAAGAGAGCTGGCCGAGGCCACGGGACTCACCACCACGCAGGTCAGCAACTGGTTCAAAAACCGGCGGCAGCGAGACCGAGCAGCGGAGGCAAAGGAAAGGTAGGTGTAAAGATAAAGACTCAAAACATGTCTCAGAATAGTTGAATCTTGTAGTAGCCTATTTTTATGACATCAAAACGAAATACAGAGAACTCATATTTAAAACCAGTGTTTCTTCGGTGCGCCTCAATGCAATATGATTTGCTGACCTACATCTGGCAATTTATTACACTGACCAAATATGAATATATTTTCAGTTCTTAACAAATCGCTCCAGTTCTCTCCAGGCATCTGTGTCTATTGGTGGAAAACTATATTAGAAGCAGGCACGTTTTTCATTTTTGTTGGGTTTAGTAAACTCCCTGCTGTTTGTATGTTTGTGATAATTGTGCAGGCCAAGCGTAAAAGTTGAGAGGCAAAAAATTAAAGGCTTGTTGTCAGTTAAATTACAAGGTTTTAAAAGTTACATTTACCCTACTTTTATGTTTTAATCACAGTTATTATACCATGAAATTTGACTTTCACATTAGGATCAGAGAGAAAAAAACAACTACTTTTTTTAACCCTCCAGATACTGGAGTGAACACAGGTTAAGAAAACATCTCGGAACACGTTTAAAAGTTGTTTTGCGGTGTAATTGATGTGGCGGGCTGTGTAGCCTCCATATCAGCCCGGTTGACATTTCATTAGGAGTAGTTTGTACATTTCAAAATTTGGAAATGACACAAGCAGGCGTGCAGAGAGGTTTGGGAGACGTGTTTTAGTCAGGTGTTCGCTGGGTTGGTGTCTTCTTTCACCCTCTGGCCACTAATTCGGGCTGAAAGCTACACGTAAATCATGTCTTCCCACTGAGAAAAGCCTTCCTCGCACACTGCAAACACATGAACTATGCCACACGCAACAAGCACACGTTTAGCAACAACGTTTTAGTTATTTATTCAGACGTGGCAAAGGCCGAGAGCGTGCCCACTTTGATAGGCGTCTTTACCCACAGGTCACTCTGGTTGAATTAATTTGCCATAAACACAGATACTTAATGCAGCTTCAATAGCCAAATAGATTTATAGTCTTCAGTCACTGTTCACCACTGCAGCATTAATAAATTAGAGTAGGCTAAGCATTTGATCGTTTATGTATTAATGATGCTTATTATGGCTGTTGTAAATATGGCGTAGCCTAGCCTAATTAATATCCCAGTACAGATAGTAGCATGGACAACATTATTGTTGTTCAGTGTGTGTGTGTGTGTGTGTGTGTGTGTGTGCTTCTTTTAAGAATGAGGATTTTTGTTGTTTTCACAACGTTAAAAATATTTATTTACAGATATTTAATGAGCATATTTGGTCTTTTAGTTTTTATTATGTGTAATCACGACTGTATAGCTATAAAAATGTATCACAACTTGATCATTTCTTACATATTTTTCCTGATGTAGGCTTTTGCAAGAGTGTGTCTGTAGCCTACTTACACGACACTGATCTATGATTTTGTTTTCTGATCGCAGAGAAAACAACGAGAACTCCAACAGCAACAGTCACAACCCATTGACTTCTTCCATGAATGGAAATAAATCTCTATTGGGGAGCTCGGACGACGATAAAACACCCTCGGGGACACCGGATCACACGTCTCCGAGCCCGGCTCTGCTCCTCGGCTCAAACAGCGGTTTACAGTCCCTGCACGGCCTCGCGCCCCCGCCGGGACCCAGCGCCATCCCGGTACCCAGCGGTGCAGACTCGGTGCACCATCACCACTCATTGCACCATGACACCATACTGAACCCTATGTCTTCTAATCTAGTGGACCTTGGCTCTTAAAAAAACGGCACAGAAGGGAGAGCACCGTTTTTTTTTTTGTTTTGGGGTTTTTTTTTGGTTTTTTTTTGGGAAATTAATTTACGAGGTGGCGCGAGACAAGCTTCAAGCACTTGCGGCAAAGTGCAAAGCAGACAGACTGGAACACTGCGAAAACAGCCACCGTAACAAATCATTTAGTCTCATATTCAACCTTTAAAGTCCTTTTTAACAAGTGGGGAAAATCTGCAAGTAGGCGCAACACTCCACTTATCCCCACATTAAACTTCCGCTTGTTTCGGAGACTTTCTAGACACAAGTGTCAAGACATAGCACTTAAAGAAATTTCGAAATATACTTAAAGCAGCTATTTCTCACCCTATTGGCATATTGTCTCTTTAATTAGCCTAAGTAAAAATATAATTCAAAAGAGTTGATGACTTGTTAAGACGGATCATTTTTGCAGTGGTGGTGCAGACAAAAGGTGAGGCGGATCTAGGTCGTTTTAGATATAAAAAAAAAAAAAAGAGAGAGAAAAAAAGGAAAAAAAGTATTTTACCGGAATGTAATAACGTAACATGTTATATTGTTGAAAACAATAACAATAAAATGTCTTAATTCTTGTTACTATTACCGTTGTTATTTTAGGGGTTTAGATATATCAGCAGACTCTATAGGCACCGAGTTAAAGGTTCCCCCATCGTCTTTTTGTTTACATATGGTTTTCCAAAAGAGCCATAATCAGTTCCTTTTTTTTTTTTTTGGAGGGGTTAGGGGGATGATGGGGTCTGATATTCTCAAGTGTCTTATAAGAGCCGTGATGAGATGAAATATCTTAATCTCTTGATATTATTATTATTTGCATTTTCATTTGGAAAAGAGACTGCATGTAAACTTTGCGATAAATGATGAAACATAAAACGATTCACCTATAGTTTCATATACCCTTTACAATAAAAGAAAAAGAAATACATGGATTAAAATCGAGGATTTCTTTGATTCTGAATGATTCTTGACATTTTTATTTTCATTTTTTTTCAGAAAACCAGTCTGTTTATATAGTTTGTCTTCTACGGTTCACCTCGTTATCTATTTTAAACCATTCAAGCTGGGTGACATTTTAAAAATATTTCAACAAAGCAAAATATTCTCCCACTAAAACAGCTGCAGGCAAGTATCAATCTTTACACAGCAAGAGAAGGTTTTGTTTACTGGATAATATGTGTGCAAATTATAACATTTTTAAGGTCTAATTCTATTTCCACGAATCTCACTTTGATTACACAAATATGACAAACTATAACTTTGTACCTAAACTGCCAGTTGGCTGTGGTAAAGCTGGTTCAAATCCATGCTTCACTATTTCCTCTGGCCTTTTGAATGTACCCATGTACCCTTTTGAATGAACCACCAGTTCCTCAGTAACGTTGGGGAAATGTATAATCAGATAGCATTACCTAAAATCAAGAGCTCTTAGCCTTTGACACATATGCCTGCTCTAAGAAAGGGGATATTGTCCTTTATGTGTGGGCAGTCTGCCGGCGTGCACGGGTTGATATCCCGGGATTATCTACCATCTAATCATAAATGCTGCAAGGGAAGTCGTTAAGGAGGGAAAGCTATCTGTTTCTCCCCATTCCCCACAAGTTATTTCCAGGCTTGGGTCCTTGGCTTTTGCAGTTAAAATGGAAATGCAAGAACTGGGTCGAAAAAAGTCTGGAAATATGTGAAAAGAGGAGAATATGCAGTGTCCTTTTTTAATTTAGGGAATATAATTTAGAATGAGTAAATTGGTCTATTGAAGGAGAGAGTTTTAAATACGAAAGTTGAATTATTGCGTTTCTGATTTTTATTTTGTTTATAGAAATGGACGTGTTTTAAATGATGTTCGCCGACTTAAGGTCAAAGTTCACCAAAATCATCATTGCCGATGTTAAAATGACAAAAGGAGAGACAGTGAAAAGAAAAATATCGACACTTAATCCAGCGTTTTGTAAAAACAACACTAGTCAAGAGACTGAAGCATGTGGCATGTGGCCATTACAGGCAAAGCTGGGCGAAATTTATACGTGCTTTTCCAACCGGGGACCTTGATGTTCAAGTGATGACACCTTATCTTTCCGCGCTCGGCTGAGGAGAACAAAAGTGCCGTAGTGTTTGGCGGAAAGAGAGGGAGAGAGAAAGAGAGAAGAAAAAACACACAACTGGAAACGGGCGTTGAAAGAAGACACTTTGTTTGAACAGCTTCAGCCGTGCAACACCTTCCAGCTCCCCCTCAGTCTGCTGCCCGAGTTGTTCGCTTAGAATAAACCTAAAACAATATCTTTTCTGCTTTTAATTAGTAGCTTCAATACTTCCCCTCTTATAGGCTACAGGTTCAGGTGGTGCAATTTATGGTATTTTTATATGTCTTATTATCACCAAAATAACAGTATAATGACATATTTTTGTGCCATATTTGTATCTTTATCTTTGTGCCGTTTATTATTACTATTATTCATATATATTCATCTCACAGCTGATGTGTGGTATGATCAGATTGTTTTGGGGAAACAGCAGATGTGCAATAATTATTTTTTATGTCAGCATAAAGCTCATACTTTACTGGGTGCTGATTGGCTGTTAGGTTCACATGCAAATTTTATTTTAATACGTGAAACAACAGCAAAGGAACATTGTGGTCCAGTAATTAATTACCTTGTAGAACCGCGCGGCTCTAATGGGAGTGTAAATATGAGAAGTGTGCACAAAGAGGTGTGTGAGCTGTCTCCCTCCTGTCTGTAAATGCGAGGGATCAGTCGCACACAACGTCTGGCTCATGAAGGTCAATTAGGCTACAAATGCAGCTCAAAGCCCGCACTTTATAATTAACGAGGACTTCGGTGCATATGGGTCTGCTCAAAACAAGCCTATAATAGCGGCTTGTGAGGAGACATAACACGGAATAGTTGGTCTCTCACCAAACCAACTCTGTAACCCCACAAAGAGTTGTGATTTTCGTCTCCTCGTACTTTAACTCTCTCTTGTTTCCCATAAGGCTTGAAATGTGAACTTGAACTGGCATCGTGAGTGCACCATGTGTGCCCGGGGAGGGGAGGGGGAGGCTATTAACATTTTTTGGGCAGAAGATGTTAGGAAAATCCGCCTGCATTGAAGAAAAGTCCTAACAAGGCCCATTGGTTATAAACGCTGATTTGATTCTGCCAAGCTGGCTTATGGGAATAATGGCCCTCCAAAAGCAGCAGAGGAGTCAGGATAAACAGTCGGACAGGTGTGAACTAGTCGCGGTTTCTCGCACAAATTCATCTGCAGGCTATTTAATCGCCTGACAATGCACCAAGCGGTGAGGATGTTGCAGAGATTAAACGTCAAGTGTTCAACAACGTTAGGCAAGCAATCTGGTAAGAAGTTAATGCCTCAGGGAAAAAACACCCTGAAACAATCAGGACATATTGTTGAGTCCTGGCCTTGTAAAGATCACATCCATACACTTTTATAGGATATTAAGCAGAGAGTAAGAGTTGTTCTGCCCTGAGATCTGTGTTTTGTTCCACGGCTGATAGGCCCGCGTGAACAAATTAGTGTTATTATTCCCATCAATATTACATCACCACCCACTCATTAACACAAAATGCATTTAGCACACACTTTTCTGTTCTATCTGAATGAGAAATAGAGTTTTGATTGTTATTTAATCGCCGTATCGATTTAAAAACATCAAATAATGCGGAGGATTTTATATTAAACTCAAACATGTATCTGCATGGCTGCTGCAGATTGTAGCAGCTGTTATTGATTTACGTATGCATTTTGATTCACTAAGCTATTTTATTTGCATTTTATAACTAAATGACTATATATCTTTTTCTTCATAGGCCTATTTTTCATTATTTTTATCGCATTAAAGAGCAGTGAAAGACATTTCCATAATTTTCGCGTTAGGTCAGTCAGATTTAATTTAATTTGAAAGTTTGTCATCTTATTTAGAGTTACGGACCTGTTATTCCCAGCAGCTTTTCTTTATTTTTTTCTTCCTTATTTGGTTAATTTTTGCGAGAATTATCTGAAGTTGTGAGGTCTGGATTCGAGTGTTGTTTGCTCATTAATAGGGCAAGAAAATAAGTAAAGAGGTAAAAATTAACAAAATTAATTAATTAATTAAAGAGAGGCAAAACACTGCAGCAACATGAAGACATTAAGCTGACTTTATATTGTCATATTGTATACATGCTTTATTATTCGGTCAGGAGCTTATTTTAAAAAACCGTGCATTAAAGAGATTTTCTAATTATAAATTAGTATATTATGACCGTTTCCTTTGAAATCCTCAGCAAATTTAAGATTTTTTTTTGTTGCAGACTAGGAAACTGTTTCTGGACACTGCCGTCATTTAGGACTTTAATTGATGACTTATTTTAAAATTCGTCATCGACTGAGATTTTATACATGAGAGCCTTATCGATAAACGCGTGATAATGATGCGCTGCTTCACGTTACCAGACCGACAGCTAGCGCATTAATTGACAAACTGCATTGATAAAGCAGTTATTGTAAAAAAAAAAATCAAAAAACAGTGGATGACCAGTAAGTTACAAATCACATACTGTTGTTAGGTAAAAACCTTGTATCTCCAACACATTTTCTGGCATTATCCAAAATTATTTTAGGAGCTGTTCTGAGTTCGAAATATTGTCTCAGCTGAGTGGATGAACATGCTGTCGTTCAGCTTATTTAATGCACAAAAATCACCCAAAATTGGAGATACAAGGTGTTCATCCAACAGCATAAGTGTCAGATACTCATTTAACCTCGGACTTTTTGTTAAGTGATGTTAACACACTGTCGAAATGTCAGGTACAGTGATGATAGTTATAATGTGACACATTATTGGTCCCAGTGGGGAAATTCTCTTTTCACTTAGACCCCCTTCAGAGAGGTCAGAGGTCAGACTTTTATAGCAGCAGCCTTTGAGCTGGAAAGCATTCACTGTTTTGCTCAAGGAAACTTCAGCAGAACAGAGAGGCTTAAACTCAGGTCCTCTAGGTCCTGGACAGTTTTGTCAAACCACTGTGCCAGTTTAAAGATGAAATCCACTGGTTTTAAGATGACCCGAATCATTTTACAAATAAAATGTGCAGAAAGTGACAGAGCTCCGATTCCAGGCATTGTCCCAGTTAATTGTCAAAAATGAAAGGTTGAGTGGCTGTGAGGATGATAGCATAGTAAACAACACATATATCTGAAACAAACGATGGCATTGAGTGTGAACAGTTTACAATTCATGCCACTTGTTGCCTAGAGAGGTTGGTGGTTGTACTAACAAGGGAGTAAGACAGCTGGGATTCACATTACTGATATACTGCGACTGCAAAGTGGAAACTGTTTGAGTCAGACAACAGAGAGGAGTATCAACTGGTTGCACTGTCACTATCATTAAATGCTCACTTTTCACTGCAGGCTTCTGCAGCAACACAAAAAGGTGTGTACCGCTTTATTTAAACCTTCATATGTTTTAGGTTTAAATGCAGGCTTGGGCTTTTTCATCATCTTATCGTGCAGTCAGGTCTTATGTGTCTACATGCAGCAGACACCACTCCCTTTGATCCAATGTGTTTATCATATTCACTTTTACTGGATCTGAACTGAACTGTACATCCAGCTCAGTTAACAGTTAGTGAGAGGGACAGACTCTTCCCTCTCCTCTGGTTGTAGGTAACAGATGAAACTGTCCTATGAAATGGGAATAACATGTTTAATACTGAAATTCCTCTTTGATCACCTAAAGACCAGCATGACTGGATAACGTAAGAGCAGCAATGAGCAGGAGCAGGAGCAGGAGATGGTAGTAATTTATATTTTACCTTTCCTCTAAAAGGTAAAATACCAAAAAACACTAAATTGACCATCTACCTTAGATAATTTAACCAAAATAAGTTGTGATATTTTAGTAATAACATAATGCATGTTCAGTATATAGTATACACAAAAAATAATATTGGTATTAATGTCATAAAATCTTTAACAATGTGGATTACTTTGTTTATGAAAATCACTGCAAATAGCTTAATTGTGATTCTTGTATGAAATAAATCCGCAATATATGGTATGGTGGGAAATGCCTGCTGATCTGAGGGAGTTTTAGGCTGCACCTAAATATAACCTGGATTTAAATATAAATGAAAATGGTTCACAGACAGTCTGTTGTTGGCTGATATAGTAATGCTGACAAGCAGTAAAGAGCCAGTGTTTTCAGGCATAGATCAACAGATGAAATTATGCGCATGCCTATGAAGAACACGCAGACAGACTCTAAAATCAAAGTTCATCAGTGGTATGATAGTGGTTTGTCTTATAAACGTCCTCACTCTTAAAATCAACCCCCTATTTGGGGGAAAGCTCCAACACAAGCCAAACTGGGAGTAAAATGTAAACATTAAGGGCAATACGAATGCTAACAAGAGTTGCCGGGGGAACGCACCGAAATTTAAAACATGGGTTTGGAACTGGTTATCTCTCTGACAGGTCTTTTACAGTAATGCATCAACCCTATGATAAAATTAAAGATATTAGTGTTTTCTGATGCTGTTAATGGTCGTATACATCAGCAATCTAGCCCACATTTGGCCTTTAGATTATTTGATTAGCTTATGACTAATCAATATCATGCCATACTGCAAATAAAAAGCAGCTATTGACAAAATGGTACCATTGGAAGTACTTAGTTGCAATTTTTCCAAGACATTTAACTTTCCAAACATAAACATATCTAACAAAAGCCTCTTTTTTTGGGTTTCTGTTTAATTTTACGGCACTTTGAGGTCAAACACAGTGGTGTGATTATTGATGAGCATGTTGATTTCAGCCATTATGCATTTCTGGTGGATCAGGTGTGTCCCATAAAACAGGATAAAACAGTAGGGGGTGTGAGGAGGAGGAGGGGGTCGAGGGGGGTGCACGGTGTAGAGTTACGGTCAAAAAAGAGAGAGAGAGAGAGAGATGGCCAGGGGAGTACGAGCATTAATGCACTCCCTCTGTGCTGGACGCGTACTGTTACAAAACACACACTCTCACAAACACGTAAGCACACTGCGGGTGCCCTTTGCTCGAGTGAAAGGTCACCTGGCAGACCGAGTCCTGACTTCCATCACTGCAGCCTGCTCCTGAGACCTGAGCCAAGAAGAAACATATCAAAGAAATTAAGAGTTCAGCTAGAGTAAAACATTTCACTTCTTTAGCTTCAGTAACACACATTTAACTAACAAACAGAAAAACAGTGAAAACGGTAACACTTAACTTTAAGTCCCTCTATTTACCATTCATAAGTAGTATACAAACAGTTAATAAATGGTTTATAACACACTATAATGTAGTAGACATTTTGTAAGTGTTTATTAATGTACAGTATAGATCAGCAATTATAAATTCTCCTATGAAGACATATTTTATATTATCACAATTGTGTTTTACTATATTGTCATTCATTATCTGTTTATACACCAGCCTCCACTTATGAGTGCCCAGTTATGGTTGTTGACAAATACATTAAGTAACACATATCTGCTTACAACTGCATTATATTGTGTTATAAACCATTTATTAAATGTTTATATACTGCTCATAAATGTTAAATAGGGGTGTTGCTGAGAAAATTATATAGAATTTTCAGGTGGTTAAAGTGTGTGTCTTTGTTTGAACATGCAAGAAGAAGCAAAGGTTGTAGTATTAAGAACGTGTGTTTGTACACTTGGTTGTGTGTGTGTGTACTTGGGGTTAAGAAAGGCTCACCTGGGCTTTTCCCCCCTACTGTAAATTCCTAGATGGGAGACAGACACGGGCTATTCTGATCGCATTAGGTTCACTCCGATGGCTTTTCCAGCTATTGTCACTTGACACCGCTCCATTAAATCTGTCCAGCGTAAAGATTAACTACACCATTCTTTATGCATTCACTGGGTGTTCACTCTGAACACCAAAGGGCAGGTTAAATCATGCACAGGATTTTCATAGTGCGCTGTATTTTACGTTCGGCCTATCTAGCCTTTTACTTGATGTTATATCAACTAGCAGTACAGTGTCACTCAGATAAATTGTTGTAAAAACTAGTCCATTCATCAGTTTAGTCCCCCTTTTCATTGTTTTTAGTAGTAGTCATCTGATATTACAATAACATATAGAAGTTAAGATGCACATTTTGTCACATTATTTTTACTTTTTGCAACTACTTTGTTTTATTGGTTGGTTTTTAACCTTCCTTGACCCTGATATTCACCATACCATTATCAAAACGCAGTTATGATATAATAATTCAGTAAATGCTATTGTTGTTATTGTGACAACATATTTCAGATATGTTCTGCATGCTATTACAAGAGCTCATCAGGTAAGTTTGGTAGCCTACTTTAATGAGACAAATGAAAGGATAAATAAATTAATACCAGAGGCAATTCCAACTTAAATAAAAATCTTTTTTTCTTGCAAAATTATGATATTCCTGCTATATACATGTGTGCATAAACTCTGCACTCTGCAACTCTTTATTAATACAACTTGCAAATATTTTGATTACAACATCATTTGGCAATGTTTCCTGTCCCATTTATTTTTATGTTATAACCTAGTCTGTATCTTCTTTTTAGTCTTTGTTTGTATGCTGTAATTGCATTTTTTTACATTGCCCCTTGTGGACTAAATTTAATTATGTTTTCTTGCTCTGAATGTTTTCCTAAATAATTCACAGAAAAGGGTGCGACACTAATATGATAAGATAGGAAATAAGATAGGTCTTGAACCTCGTGCACCGTTGCAGAAGTATTTGTTGTGAGTGATTAATTTGTTGCTAGTGATTAAATGTTATGCAACTTATTCATATCCTGTTCTGGGCTTATCTGTTCCAACTCAGGAGCAGATGAAGGGAACTTCCTTCTAATTTTGATCAGTCATTATTGGTGTTGTTTGTGCACACTAGGCTTGTCTTTCTGAGTGTGTACAGTGAAGGTTCTTCTGTTTCCAGCTAAACACACTAACGGGTTCAACCTGCCAGACCGTTGACTCAGCACACAGTGTGTGTGTGTGTGTGTGTGTGTGTGTGTGTGTGTGTGTGTGTGTGTGTGTATGTGTGTGCACTTTAATGTTGGCACTGTGCAAAAAAATAAAAGGATGCCATAATGTTTTTTCTAAAACTACTGAAGACAAACTTTGCATACAAGGTACATTGTAGGCTACAATAAATGGTACATTTGTAGATTACAACATCCCTCACAGTTACAGTAGATGAGCAATAACAGTGCGGCCAACTGCAAGTGCAAACTGTGTATAACCTACCATCAAAAATAATTCATTTTTCATGCCCTTACCCTTTGTCATTCTATAAAAGCAATCACTAAAGTAAGTCAGGGTATAGAAAAAGAAAATAAGTAAAGACAGAGGCAAGTTTGTGGAATCTATCCATAGGGTTGTAACCATAGCAACCAGTCTGTAAAGGAGGAGAAAGGGGTGTATGAATAAGGTGAGTATAAATGAAGGTGTCTGCTTGATAAACATGAATTGCTTTATATGATCCTATGACACCAATGAACACACATTCGCCTGCTGTATAGACACACACTGTGTTCACTCCACTTAGTGCTGTGTAGATTTGTTTAAAGAGTAACAAAACCTCAGAACAGACGTGATGAAAGGTAACCATTTGGTTTTCTCCAAAATTTAGAGGACAGCAGCGGAGTTCTGAGCAAAAGGACTGACGAGGCTGAAAACCCTGTTTGAGCTGAACATGGCTGCCACCTAGTGATGAGAGTGTAACTGCATGTGTGTAAAGAAGGGAACAAGACCCTGACAGCAGGAAAGGTAGCACAGCTTGGCTCTGATACTCCAGCAGGTGCATTGTGGTGAGGAAGGCATGTAAACACATAAGAGCAAAACCAGCCTCTGTACTGTTCAAAAAGTAGGACGTGTGATACCAAGAAAAAAAAAGCTACGGCACAGTGTATGGAGGGAAAATGTAAAAAGACTTCTTTGTATTGGCTAGACAAACACACTACATCAACACATCTTCATCCGCTTTATACAGAGAGATGAATGGAACTAATTATATGGACAAGTGAATTCCTTTATTCATTCATCCAACCTTTAGTTATACAGGGCGGTCCAATATGAGTTTTCTGTACTCTGTTTTCATGAGTGCCATGTGTACACAGGGCAATAAAAGCAGAAGGGTTGCAAAACAAACATTAAGACTAATATTAAAACATAGAAACTGCAACTGAAATGAAATGATAAACATCATTAAATGATTGAATGAAGACATTAAAACAGCAATAAATACATGTATATAGAGTGACGAAAGAGTCTACTTAACCTGAAAGACAAACTATTACAGGTAAAGGTATAGTCAATGTTATTATTGCATGGCTAAAGATTATAGAGCGTTTGCTTAGTAAAGAAAGTAATTATTGTTATTTCTTACACTTAATGTTAGAGTGAAAAGTGAATATGTATTGTTTCATGTGCTATTAAAAGTAGAACTCACACTGTTTTTAATTTTACAAGTATTTTAGGTTTAAAAAGGTTTGTCTTAGGCAGCATCCATACTATATGTGCACATTGACTCCTGGGGGAGGCAGAATTAAGGGAGAAAAGCTCACTTGCTCAAATACTCATCTCATACGTATGGTTTGTTGTTGTTATGTGACAAAAAAAGACAAGGTGATGGAAAGGGATGCTGTCACATGATAGCAGCTACATTATTACTGGTGAATATGTACAATAGTCAGAAATGTTTTTCAAATCCACATTCTTGTTTAATTTGTGTTTTCATGCTCGAGTTAAGTCACAATGAAAAGAGACAAAAAACAGCTATAGTTCTCTCTTTTTCTCTTCGTCCTTCCCCCTGTTTCGCATCCCTCCTCCTCCCTCCTGTCTTCCTCTTCCTGATAATTTACACTAGACTGGTTTCCAAGCTCTGGACTCCTCTTGTTGTTATTTTTCTCTCACCCACAGCAGTGGCAGCTGCGTGAAGTCTCTTTTGCTTTGTTGCCGTTCACTTGCTGCTTGATTAGCTTCTCCACTTCACTTCAAACGCTCCTGGGTTTCAGCCAAAGCAATTTTGTAGTGAGAAATGCAGAAAACATGCCACAGGTATAATTTCACTACACAATGAGAGGTAGGCATATAGGGGGGGATATGTGTCAGTGACCGTAAAGCTTCTGTATACACCTTTTGTAATTAACTGTACACTTGACTTGACACAGACACATGTAACTACTGGAATGGATCTGGAAGCCATGAATGTTATTAGCAACTTGCAGGGCTGTGTGTTATTTAGAGTGAATGTATAAAGCTATATATACAGTATACTGTATAATTAAGTCAAATGTTCCTTGAGCTCATGATGACCCCTTGTGGTTAAAGTAGGACATTTCTTATGATTATTGCATAGTGACTCATATCAAGGCAACAATGAAAATAACTCCAGGCCTATGTAATTATCAAAAATTTAAAGCAGAAAGTAATTCTTGAATATTTTATTATGTTTGAAATTACACAATGAACAAGATGTGATGTAGGATTTGTTCCTTTGATTACTTATGAGACTATAGAACAAATGTAGGTTATTTATTTATTTATTTATCTTAACTTATTTGGCAAGACTTTGCTAACACATTGCCCATTTTCCCCTCCAATTTTGATAATCTTTTAATAGATAAGCCATGTGTTTTGTTTTCTGCCCACCTAGAAGCTAATCTGGAGGATATGCGATGAGGTGGCCATGCTCGTAGGCACATTGGTGGTATTTGTGAGAGGAGAGGCCTGTGATGATGATTATGCATGCACCGTGCAGCAAGCTACGATTGTCATGGTGTTGCTACAGTTGATAGCGACAGGCAGCCTATGCCACTCTCACAGGTGCATTTAAAGTCCTTTCAGGAATTAGAAAAAGTGTGGTCATATGATATGATAGCATAATACCAGCTAACAATGTCATGGACGGTCACAGCCTTTGAGTTTATGTTCTGATGTCACAGACTGATTCTAATGTTGCCATTGGCAATCAATAAGTGATTGCCCACTTAAAACATTTATAACAATAAATACTTAAAATGAGACTCATAATAAGCTGTTTTCATGGTGACATTTTATTTTGACATAGACTTTTAATTTTGAAAACCTGGCTATCTGCACTGCCGCAGAAAAACAGTATGTGACATTACTATCTTCAATGCTTCAGACAAAAGCATTTGTTCCTACTTGTTCTCAATAACACGACAGCAGGCTGATAGTTGAGCAATTAGATTCTGAGTGCTGCAAAACTTGTACAGATGCTGAAAAGGAAACATTATGCATCAGAGTGAAAGCCATCCTCACTCAAAGAGTCCTTCCTTGGCAATGTCACGAATGAGTTTCAAGTAATGTCAGGGTGAGTAATTATTTCAGTGTGGATAAAGTTTGCAATCTGTTTTAAAACACTTTATTCAGGTGAATGTGAGTTGTTATAGATCACTAGATGGCAGTGTAACATAATGAGACAGCTACATACTCTACAAGTACAGACTCAGAAAGATTGTGTGAATACGGGGACTGAAGACTGAAATGTGTGTGTGTGTGAGAATATGTTCCTGTGTGTGCATTCATACACATACATACAGTGTCTGCACTCGTACTCTGCATGCGTGCATGTGACATTTGAATGAATAAACGAGAGGAAGTGATATCTTAATCCCAGAACAAACACTAGCCAACGTCTCATTCATCTCTCCTCTCTGGGGCTTCACAGGCTACCAGTACGCTGGAGAGGATTACATCAGGGAAATCAAAAGAGTGCACATTTGCACATTGCCCACTGACATTGTCGCACCAAGAACAGACACCACTGAGTTAAGCCAATTGACCATTTACACAGCTCTCAACCTCTCACTTTGCCCTCTCTCATTTCTCCAACTGCTCACAATCAGTTTTGATAGTGTGTGTGTGTGTGTGTGTGTGTGTGTGTGTGTGTAAATCAGAGATAGAAGGAGAGACTGACAAAAAGCCAAAGATTTGATGTTGATGAACCTAAAATATATTTTCAATTATTAAATTGTTCAGTATATTCCAAAAAGGAATGTGTTTTGAAAACTAGATTAGTTCATATTCAGTGTTTTATGTATGTTGTTCAAAAACGTGGCTAAAAATTAATAATTTAGATATTGTTTTAACTTTTTCTGTTATTGTTCAAATACTTTGTGACGTGTAAACTCCTTCTAAGTAATGTAAGTGGGATATATCATCTTTCCTTTTAGTTCACTGATGTGTCTGTGTAGTTGTATTTACCCTACCAGAATGAATCACCTCACTGATGAGCTTCTCAACATTCTTGAGCTGAACAAAAAACATCTCAACTTGTGAAGGATATTTGATGTTTTGACCTGTAACTGCTTCTCTTTCTTCCACCTCCACAGTCATACATCAGGTCTCTGAGCTCTGAACACTCGGGCTGTGTTTTCTTTCTCTTCGCCTGGCTCTTATGGGAGCTGTGCAGCTGCTGCTGCTTGCTGAACTGGACTGAGTGAAGGGAGTGCAGAGGACAAGGCTGGTGCATGCTTCAATAATGCATGTGTTTTGGAGGCCACCTCGGGACAGAGGCCATTTTTAAAGAGGCGCTTTAAAGATACTCCTCGACCAACTCGTGTACAGGAACCTATTAAAAATAGAAAAAGTGGTCGGACAAAACAGCACGCTTCAGCTGAGGGCCTTCAGAGCCCTGAGCTGGTTATTAACTAGCAAGGTACATCTTAGATGCTCTCATAGACAATGAATTTCAAAGGACGAATTTGAAACAGGAATTTCATTAATCTTTCTCCATTTTTTTCCAGATGGTAAATCTCCATCCAAGAGCAGCTATGACAAGCAAAACCTTTCAGTTGGATAGAGGGAGCTGAATATGTGAGGAGGGAGGTGGACAATAGAAAATTCAAAATGAGGGGTCTATAATTTGGCATAGAAACAGTATGCAGCCGCGTATGTTTTTTAAATATTACCACAGGATACAGTATGTTTGTTTGCCTGTGTTTATGTATATTCCATTTATTTATTCATCCTGTAATTCATATTCGACGGGCCCTTTGATGTATACAATGTACAAGCTTTTAAAAGGTGCAATTTAAAATCCACAGATCCAATAATTTTCTCCCAAAGTGCATTTTTTACCTCCAGAGTTTATTAGCTAATGAGCCTGTGAAAGTTGGATGTATCTCCATCTAACCAATGAGCTGGTGGAACTGTAAATAGACTCTAGTGACCCCAGATAAAGGTTGCTTATACACTTATGTGAACCTGAAATCGGGTTGAAACCGTTTTAGGACATATGAGTGGGTACAAAGTGGGGAAATGAAAGAGTTATAGCTTATGGCATGTAACATGCCGGCATACCCTTCTCCTCCTGCAATGATTTAATGGTGGATTCCAGCCTAGTGGCCGTAAGCATTTTACTGTCCATTTACAGTGAAACCTTCTCTGTTGCCTTCTCTCCGTCCTCTTCCCTCCCCCTGCCCTGCTCTCCATAATAGGCAAGTTAAACTCTAAAAGGCCGCGCTCCAGCGGACACCATTATGCCTCCCCTCCTCCTCACCACCACCACCAGCTACACCATCTATCTCTCTCTCACACACACACACACACAAAACACACACACACAAACCAGTCAGTCACTTGGCTCCTTGGCGGCCTCAGTAAAACTCTGGGTATCAGTTTTTAAAAATTAACCAGGGATCGGGGGTTCCATTACACTCTCTGGCGTCTGAATCCTTGATCTAGCATTAAATGGAGAATCTGGTTCAGTGTTCCAACATCATTTGACTTTCATGCAATGAAACTTTAATGAGTGTGCCCTGTACAGTGTGTATACAGATACAGTATGCGTATGTGTGTGGGCAGTATGACTTCACTGGCCTGCAGTTGTCCCTGTAGTGCAAGCCTGTATATGTATGTTCGTGCTTGCACTGACATTAACTAGAGCACAAGGAGGATTTAACAGAGAAATAAGAAGTCCCAACTCAAACAGAGGTACTGCCTTTATGCTGTAGATGCACACGCTCATGTTGAGCAGCCAAACATTATTCAAACTGAAAGACATTTCCAAAGACACTAAACATGCCAGGCTGTAATTTGGGGAAATGTGTATTAAGTCATGCATAAGACATCTAGAATGTTTCCATTTAATGTAATGCAGCAGGCATAAAGAAAATTAACTTTTGAACAGGTTTAGTAGAAGAGTCATATGCACTTGACATGAACAGTTTGGGATAAAGCTTTGGGGTCGTGTTTCATCCACAAGATTCCTCTAGATGGCAGTCAAAGAACACGTTTGGCTCTGCTCCGCTCAGCCTTCAGTCTGGCCGACTTTGCACCTGCCTGGCCCGCCACTGTCCCCTCACAGTGTGGACTTTCCCGGGTAATCCATCCTATAGCTTTGTAAATGGAGGTTAAATTGATAAGGACACCCAGGCCTCAGTCAATCCCCGACCTTTTGTTAAGTGTATTGGCACAAAAGGGGGGCCGTGTCACCGGGCAAGCTTTACTAAAGCCAATGCTTTTTACGGTGTGTCACATATTAGGCCAATCACTGTGATATATGCTAAACCGATATGATGCAATGCATAATTTAGAGTTATGGCTCCAGTGCATATGAACCTTTGTGATCTGAGTTTCAAAAACAAACATTTAAAGGACATGATTTGAGAGATGTAGTAGACAGTCCATCCATTCATCGATTTTCTTTTTTTTAATATAGGCTACAGTCTTTAGCGTAAAAGGCCATCCTGCCGAAGTACGTCGTTGACCTGGAACCTCGTTACCGGCCAAAACTGACAGGAGTTTCTTGCATTATCGTCCCAAATCTTAACGGTTAAAGGAAATATGAGGAATGTGTGTGTTTGAGGTGTCTGGGCACAGCAGGTCCGGGTGTCCGTGCCCAGGTCCATCCGGTGCTTTCAGTACCAGAGCAGGCAGGAGCTCCAGCTGACAGACAATAGCGTTCAGCATCAGACCGGGGAACAATCACCAATTCATGGAAGGAAAGGGGGGAGTTAAGGGGGACGTGTCACCAAAACGCACCAAGTCTGAGAGTAGGACGGAGTCTGTTTTAGTGGTTTCTTGCTAATAAACAAATATTCAGTGACGTGTTTGTGGAGACGTCTTAGAGCAGAAATGTTTTGAGTATGGCGAAAAAGGCTAAAGTGGCTTTTATTAGCCTATCTGCTGTTATTTAAATCTTTTTTGAAAAAGCTGGATCATTGCAGCTGACATACTTTATATTCACATGAACTTTGAAGTGACCTCCTATATAATATCAAGATATGATTCCTTATTGTGATTGACTTTGATTAGGCACAATAAGTTAAAAGCTGGCTAATAATAATCTTTAACCAAAACATGACTGAAAAAAGGGGGTGCAGCATGTAAACCCATAATATGGGGGATTTCAGTTGAATTATTCAGTATAGCTTAATTCTGAAGATAAACTCCCACATCCCTCCCCTTTCTTTCTCGCACATGGTGTGTATACTGTCTGTGTGGTTCTCAGTGCATACATCAGTGCTGTACAGTTCCGTGCCATGCTAAGAAGGTCTGAGAACGGCGGCAGAAAACACAGGTGCTGGGGCTCCATTTAAGCTGCTCAGCCCCCTGTCCACTCGGTGTGCACAAGGCGAGAGATCACAGTCTGCACCCAGCGACCCCCCACCCCAATGGAGACATACACACACACACACACACACACACACACACACACAAACACACACACACAACATCCATATGTGCTGTCTGTGTAAGGCTATACGCGTGTACGAGCGCGCGCGAGTGTGGGTGGGGTGTGGGTGGGGGTCATGTTCACTTGAGTAAGCCAGAGTTGGGTTGCTTTCATGTTATGCTTGTTTTAAAAAGATGAGGCTTGTGCAATGGCAGTCCACACTAATAAGCATTAGACTGAAGTATTTCTTGACACCCCCCCACCACACACACATACACACCTCCCAACCTGACTATGAAAGACAGAGTATGATCCCATCTGTCTATACATGGTAGCCTACATATAATGAAAGCTTATATACCACTGATCCTGTATCATTGCCTCCTGCCTTGTGTGACCTCCAAATTACAATTTAATAGGACACTTTCAAACGCTGCCCTTGTCTTAGAGAGAATGTGTGCATGTGATAAATGGTGAGTGTGAAAGAGACACTGTGTGTGTGTGTGTGTGTGTGTGTGTGTGTGTGTGTGTAAGATGGGGTTGGGGGGTTGACAACAAGCAGCAGGTGCATGGCGCCTGGCATTGATAAAAACGCGCTCAATTTACGCACCTCTGGCACAATCGAAATTACACAAAAAGTCAAAATGTCACACATCTCACGACTTTTACCTGCTTGCGACCACGCCAAATGATAAAACTGTCGACCTGACCCCATGACCACACATCACTATTACCATATAGCTGATTTTATATATCATTCCATCTGAGTTCATTGAGTTTTATGGTACTTTTTATTTTCTTATAACCCCTTTAATATTAATAAAACCATGTAAAAAGCTGCAGCTATTTGCTGCAATTTCTCTAAAATGTGTTGCAGGATAGTTGCGATTTAAGCATGAGGTAAGGTGAAAATATAATGTGTAATTAATGCAGACTCGGTTGTTTTTGCCTTTACAAGGAAGGCTGATTGCTGCTAGTATTTCACATAACCCAGAGAAGGAGAACAGTAGCTCTCCGTCTAAAATAGGCTACAGAGTGACAGGTCATGGTCATATAACTTAGTATAAATTACCCCTCAGTCAGGAGGAATGCTGCAGCCTTGCGTCTTACCTACTGAAGAAAGGAGAGAGTGAGAGCAGAAAGTTTAGTCCAAAGGGCCCCGCTCATTCCTGCACTGGCAGGCGCGCTAGTGAGGCTATAGGGAAACTGGTGCTCTTTGGGTGCTGCATGAATACACACCAATAGGAAAGTTGTGTTCAGTTAACCGGTGAAATCCGAGAAAAAACAGGGCAGGGCAAGTATTTCTCACCGCCAGACTCCGGCTTAATAGTCCCCCCTCCTTCCCCTTGTTCCCTATAGTTGGACTGACAGTGCCTGCATTAACTTCGGTATACAATATCTTGTGGTTGGGAATGAAAAGGAAGGTAAACTGTGACCTCTAAGCTGATCATCACGACGCAAACAACAATCCAAACAAGAATCAGCTATATTTTTCAGAAGAGCATTCGCATGTGCTTTTCTCCTTTTAAAGACACTTTAAATCACTTTGACTTCAAATCTGGAAGCCATAAATATATATAGTCTATATAGAAACCTAATCGTCTTTATGTTGTTGACGTTCGTCCTGATGTACATGCAAATCTTGTTTGACAGATGCACTTGCACAGATGAATGCAAAACAACTTAAGGGAGCGAAAAGAGAAAAACATGCGAGTCTCCATTGTTGCCGCACTTGTCTCACATTCTCGTTTACTCTCATGTAAGTATCACACACAGAGATTACTCCTCGCTAAGTTCCTTTGTCTTGTGATCCATATTTGAGTTGACAGATCACGAACAAGAGCTCCCCCACTGTTAATGACCCCAGCCAGCAACAGATAGGCTCACACTTCCAGCACTTTTTTTTCCTACTGCCACTCTGGTCTAGGCCTACATATGTTTACAGCGAGGACAATCGTGTACCTGTTTACATGTGTCTCATTTACATGGTTAAACATGCTCTAATGGAAAATCACTATAATATTTAATTAATATTGACTTTTGGTTAGTCTCTGGTGTCATAACCTAGCGTCGAATTTAATTTACATTTATTTAAAACATAGTTTGCTGGTGCGGACACAACGGACGGGATGTAAAAGACGACTGTAAAGTTTGCACCTTTAGCTGGCTTTTTTTTAACACATTATTTCAAACAAACACATCGCTTTCATTACTTTTTATCAAGTAAGTTGAGTTTATATCTGCATATTTACACGGTGTTTCCAGAGCCTTGGGATAATGAACGTAACGTTGCGCAAATGAAGCCCATTCATCGCTTGTTTTGTATTCATGAGTCCCTATCTGTGTTTCCATCTCTCAGATACAGCCCTAATCCTCGTGTCCTCCTTTGCCGATAAAAAATGCTCTTCAGTTTACGATTAATTTAATCTCAATCATAGCCGGTACTTGTCGCAGCCAATAAAACTTGTGGAGTGAGTAAATGGAGGTGTGTGAGTGTGTGTGTGTGTGTGGGGGGGGGTGATAAGGGTCTGCTGGTGCGGCGGTGCCATGGCCCCTCTGTGCTCTTGATAGGGCCTATCTGTCTCTGGCAGGCAGATTTAAGACCCGGAATGGGTTTAAAATATGATACAGATTTACTTCATCTGTAATCGACTGCCAATGAGTGCGGCGGGAGATGGTTTGTTTCAGACAGGCAGGGAGCTGAGCTTTGAGTTTCTGCATTATGGCCTCGGTTATTTCAGGATCGCGGGCCTATTGAGTCGTATGGCTGAAGCTTTTGGCACACTTGTTTTTGTGTTTTGATTTGTATCCGTGTGAGGGAGACTTATGCATGCAGATAGCTTATGCGCACATTTCATCCAGTGGAGACTGATAACATTTATGGAAAAAACCCCCACAAAAAACATAATCCATTACCAGATGTAAAGTATCTACAACTAAGTTTACTATTTATAACAATTTTAACTTTTGTCAAACTGAATCTCAGACTTACACACCCGTGCCCATAGCCTCCTATGTTAATAACGTATAGCCTTTACATTTTGTATGAGAATTGGTTTCCTTCTACTCTAAATATCCTCTTTCAGCCTATTTTGCGTGCGCATTCATGCACACACACACCACCCATAGTATTTTATATTTAAGCTTTTAGACTTTGCACAAAATTGCCAAACATCCTGGAAAAATCTCTAAACATCCTGTTCATCCCTGACACCACAGTAGGCCCACAGGACCTGTGTTACACTTGGAGACTGTAAAGTTTCAGTTTCAGCTGTCTTGTTAAAATCAAAGCTCGGGGAGAAATCTGTCTTGGTGAAAGAACTGCAGGTTTACACAGCTGATGTCGCCGCCGTAGCTTTTTATGCCAGTCTCCACTTTCTAAAAGTCCTGCGGTCTCCCTGAGCCAAGCAGCAGACTCTGTCCTACTTTCTGTTGCTAAAGACATGACTGCAACACTCGCAAAGACTAGACGCGCGTTACGGAGTTGCCTGCAGTTAATACAGCGCCGTATTTACATGGGGAAACACTCAGCGCTGCTTCTAGGAGGCAGAAATCGTTGCGCAAGTGTTTCCAGCAAAACTATAGTTCCTGCAACAGTGTCCTATAGCAAACCTGCCCTAGTCTGCAGAATAATTGGTTGGGGATTTAGATGGAAAGGGACTGCAGGAGAGAAAGCCTTTTTTTGGAGGGGGAAATGGTTCTCGTCCGAGGAAGAAAAGCTCTTTTCAGCGGGCCACAATGGGAGATTGGGACAGGGGAGGAGTCCCATCGTGATTAGCCCATTTAATGGCGCGTTTACTTAATTTCTGTATTCACTAGCAACGGTAAACAAAAGGGGAAATAGCACTCACATTTTAAAGTGCTGCATGACGTTGACATTTGCCAGAATTTGTGTAGTATAGAGGAAGTCATATAGAGCGATTTCTACCTACATCACATTTGATGGTGAACCAGGGGTATAATGATAAATTAAGAAAGGGGTAAAGTATGACTTGTGGAAAATAAAATATATGACATTTTAATGACAGCATTAGTTTGCGTTTTGTCACTGTAAAAGACCAAACAATTCACACCAATATAATGAAGAGTCTTTAAAACCCGAGTCAACTCTGTTCCGGAAATAAAACCAAACTAATTTTAGGTGAGTTCAGCCCGCTGACTGCATGACCTGGCCCGGGCACGCATAAGCCATGATGAGCATTAATGCCTGCACAATCCAATAATGACCCAATATGAACATGTGTTTAGCCACTTATCAATGTCCTTATCCGTAATCGGATGGAGAGACAGACATAATGCAAAGAGGTATAGAAAATTGAATACTGTATTTGATCTAGAAATGTATGGTTACATTTACATAATAACCACACACGAAAAAAAACATTGAATAGGCTAATGTAGGCTAAATAAGCGCTTTGAGCGACCCTGGGGCGGCAGTGAGGAGAGGAGGGGGGCAGCCTGTAGACTTGAATAAATGTAGTAATAACAAGCTATTCCACTTTTCATATATATATTTTTTTGCATAAATGTGACTGCTAACATATGTCATTATCATCACCCCCCCCCACCCCCCACCCAAAAAACCCCCAAAAAACTACCAAAAGCAACAAAAACGCCTAGAGCACTTCAGTTGTAAGTTTTGACAAATATTTTATGTAGGAACACCAAGTCAAGAAAAGTGAGGAAGGGATAGAAAAGAGGATGAGACGGGGGAGAGCAATAATTATGTACAAGCATATTTCTACACGTATATTACAGACCGGGAGAATGATCGCATTATTTGAGATATACATAATTCAATATAAAATTTTGAAAATAAAAATAAAAATCTGATACAGTCATAAACGATTCCGTTCGACATTTTTTGACCATGTACCCCACACAGGCAGTGACAGAAGTGTATTTAAAAAGGTGCTTACGACTTAAAATGATTGTCTGATGAACACAAAGTAAAAACAGGTTTGCATCTTGTCTGCATGGCGGCTGCTTCGCCGTCATCATCATCATCATCACTTGGACTAAAAACGGAGATGAGGAAAAAAAGAAAAGCGACGAAGACACCAAGACGATCTGTTTTTATTCCCTCTGATCGATGTTCCTGATGGAAAATCTTGCATTCAGGTTATTTTCCCTGATTACAAGATAAAAAATAAAAAGACATCATGCAAGTAGTCTAGTAGTAGTAGTGGAGGTGGTGGTGGTGTGGGGGTATGAAGAGGAGGGGGAGGCATGGGTCCTTTGAAAGCGCTTTTTGATTTTTAAAAAAAAAACGACGTGCTTTTATCTCTTTTTATTTTAATATTTATATCAATCGGTCCTTTTTTCATCCGCGATATTTCATAAGTCTTTTTTTCTTCCTCTCAGGTCCATTTTCCCTGTAAATATTTCTCTTTTGTGTGTTTTTGTGTTTTTTTTCCTCCGTATCATACATCGCACTCCGAGTCACTGGATGTGACGGACAGGATGGACGTCCCAGTATCAACTCTCTCTGTCATACTGGAAACGCTGGTGGTGGGACTGGCCGCGGTTGAAGGCGACTCTGCCGAGCTGTGAGGGGTGAGACCGGCCTCCGAGAGGGACCTCATACCGCTCGGTCCTATTGCTTGGTGTTGGAGCCTGGAGAAGAAAAGAAGCGAGGAGGGGAGGGGAAAACAGAAGGAAAAAAATGAGAGAAATGGCAATTAGACCTGAGAATGTCCCCCTTCCCCTCCTCCTCCTCCTGCAAAATAGGGGTCCAAACTCGCCTTTCTTTCCCCCTGCCGGCCCCAGCCATGCATGCATGCTTTTATCAAATAGCCAGCTTTCAGGGGACAAAACACAGCACTATTTAGACTACCAAATGTTGGAAGAAATGTAATGGGGTTTTTTGTTGTTGTTTTTTTTCTACAAAAGTAGGCATGATCAGCGCGCAAGTCAGCAATCTGGGATTTAAATTACGTGTCATATCACTGCAGAAAAAAATAAGCTTTAAATCCAACTTGGTGTCTTTTATGAAAGCGGTTTGATGGTTTTCTTTACAACAACAGTCTGTAGCTATTTTGTTTTTATTCTGGTTTTAGTTACTATGTGCATTTGCTCTACGTTTGTTATTTTTCTTCACCGCTGCAGAGTTTTATAAAGCCCCACGACTATGCAGCTTCATAACCACATTGTTATTATTATTATTATTATTATTATTATTATTTATTCAAATAAAATATAGGCCTTTGTCCAAATGCAAAATGTCATGAGGCTTTGACAAAGATGTATTTCAGTCTGATGGAAGTGGAAGTGTATGAATGAGTGACGTCGAGATCCAGGTTACTCCAATCATCCTAAATGTTTATCTCCAATCCACTGATGATAATAACTCCATCACGGCGGGATAATGTCAGGCTGGAAATATATCTATTCATTTAGCAAAAAGATTAGAATAGTGTTCATATGGCTTAGTACTCTCCGAGGTATTTTCTAATCAATTATAGCATTTCAATGGAATGATACCACACTTAATGTTATGAATACAGCCTATGTCTTCAAATGCTTTTTAATACGCATGCTCATTTTAGTCAAGCAATATCAATAATACCTCTATTATCCTTTGAGATAATCTTTTTCAACAATGCTAAGTAACATGTGACGTTAAAATGATAAATGCTCTATAGTACATGAGAAGTGTAGTATACTATACGCTGTGTAGTTTAAATAAATCATTACATAGCTTTGGTAACAAATACAATAATGTTTAAAATTATTTGCAAGACATGACAATTTCAAATGTATTTAAAGGTATAAATAAAACCATTTAACGTTAGGCTAAATACTGTGGATATTTAGATTTATCTAGTCCTGTTTATTTTATACATTTTACTGGTTAAAAATAATTCATAAAGCTGTTTACATTATTATCAACAAAATAGTGGTTACACTATAAATAAGTGGAGTCCGGTAATGTTATTATATAGCCTAATAATTTCTGCACTCTTTGTCATTCATTAGGCTACAATTGTTTCACTCTTACGGAAAAGATAAACAAGCTGTTTCTATTTAAAAAGATCACTGCGCAATAATCGCCTCTTCGCTTTAACAGCAATCTAGTTTGTGATTATATTATTATTATTTTATTCTCCAGAGGTATCTGAACACCTGACTTGAGTTTTAACATTAGTAGCCTTGTGTTTTTGATGATTCCATAATCCTGTTCAAAATACCTGCAGCGTTAAATTACATATCTGCCGGAAATGTATTTAGACGCTCATCTAAATGACAAAAAAACATCTTGTATTTTAAAAAGACAGTTTTGGATATTTACAACAGCATAAACTGTGTTTTCGATGTCCACCCTGATTTCACTTCATAACAAAAATGTCGCCGCAGCCTGCTCCCTCCCCCTGCCAGACAGACTCGTTTTTTTCCTAGACAGTCTCTATCCGTAAATACAACTACACGTTTAATGAAAACTTCTCTTTGTCTTTTGAATGTATGCATGTTAGGCAAACTTTTGTACATCTTTGTGTTTTGACAGTAAGAACAAAAATCACCAACCTGTTTTTGGCCGCCGCGGCTCTGTCTCGTTGCCTCCGGTTTTTAAACCAGTTTCCGACCTGTGTAGGAGTGAGTCCAGTGGCTTGAGCCAGTTCCCTTTTCTTGCTGGGATTTGGGTATGGGTCCTGAAGGTACCACTCCCTCAGCAGGCTCCGTGTCCGCTCTTTGAAACAGTGCGTCTTCTGCTCGCCGTCCCAGATGGTCCGAGGCAGCGGAAACTTCTTCCGCACCCGGTACTTATCGACCGGTCCGAGGGGACGACCGCGGAGTTTCTCGGCCTCCTGGTAGTGTGCTTCCAGCCACATGGCCTGCAGTTTGCCGTGCGAGTCCTTGGTGAACTTGTGGTTCTCCAGGATGTGGTAGAGGTCTCTGAAATTCCCCGTGTGGAACGCCACCACGGCCCGGGCGCGCAGGATGGACTCGTGCTTGTTGATCGCTTCGCACGCTCCCGGAGCCACAGGCAGGGACCAGAGGAAGCGGCCCAGCCGTTCGATGTCCCCGGTCTCCTCCAGCGTCTCGCAGACGCTCGCCACCTGCTCCGGGGAGAAGTTGAGTGTCGGTAGCTGAAACATGGACAAGTCTTCTGGAGACCTGGTGGTGGGAGCGCTGTTCGCCAGGAGCAGAGGGCGATCAGCGAAGTTTGGCAGGAAGAAATGGGAGGGATAAAGCTCTAAAGGGGATCTGAAAACCATGGAAATGACCTGAGAGAGAAAGAAAATTATCGAGAAAAGGGAAAAACCGAAAAAACACGGCAAGTAAAAAAGATTGAATGATTCAATAGCTATCGCCTAATGACACCAGCCTCATAATATCTCCCCCCTAAATCCGCCGTTGAGTGTAGCATTGAAACATTTTGTTTCCCTTTTCTATTGGTCTTCTTGGTGTCGTTGTAGCGTTGTCATGGCAGCCCTGCCAATCACTGTCAAGCGTGCCAATCATTAGCCAGTACGTAGCGCGAGGCTTTCACCACTTGTGCAGCACGCACTGGGGGTTATCAGAGTCTCCGATCTCCACAGCAACCCTCCCACCGCACCGCGCGCATCAGGCACAAGCCAATGCTCGCCTATCTGCTGAATGGAATGAGCAATTAGAGGGTGGAATATTATTGCGATCTTAACGAGGCTCGTTAAAGCTAAAAAAGATACAGTAGGCTATGTAGACTGGAGATGCTTAGTAGAGACGGGAAGGGAGGGAGGGAGGGAGGCAGAGGGAGCTTTTAAAGGGTGACAAATGGACAACCAATGACTGCAACTCCGGAATACACATTTTGAATAGAAGCGAGTCCATTTGCACATTCATTTCGTACAGTTTTTCCTGTAGTAGCTACTTTTTATCTTTTTATCAGTCCATTCATTTTTGTGCGAGGGAAGGGAAAGCGTTAGGGTCTTCTACGTTTTTCCTTTTCATATATGTTATCACTTTCCATTTTCTTGTGTTTTAAAAGATCAAATTATGACACAATCCTATATCATAATCTTTTGGCTTTTGCCCTGGATCCGTCGATGACTTTCAAGATTGCATGCTCGCAATTTTATGACAGGGTCTGAGCATGACTTTACTCGGACTCGCTGGTGTGTGGTCACTTTGTGTTTAGTGGGTGCTGGTCCGGGTCTAGGCTGCAGTGTGATGCCGCTCCCCCTCCTGCTGTCCCCGGCCTTGCCTCTGGGACGCTGGGCGCAGCTCTGGCCCCCTGCCCGCTGCCTCCTCTCCAACCAACAACATTTATTGTTCCAAATGAATATCGATGCGCAGCGTTGTGTTGATTAAACAAAGGCCATGGCGTTTCAGTTCTAAAACTAATTTGCTAACTGCATAGCCCTTTTAATGCCACCATTTTATCACGGGGTTTTGTGATAGTCCAGCCCTCTAATTAATACCATTAGTATTGGAATTACAATCAAATGGCAACATGAAAGCTTCTTGTGGACATAAAAGCAGTTTTCATGTATTTGATCTAGTGGTAAGGACATGATCAATGTCCACATCCAGTCACAGGATTCGGCTTATAGCAGTAGCCACGGCGGTGTGATTTTCATGTTTATGGCTAAAACGGCTTCATATTTAGACAGGGCTTATAGGGTGTTAAAATAGTGTGAGTTCACTCTAACGCGAACAGTGCTCACATTGTGAAAGGGCCGTGTACAAGGCGTAGCATCTAGACTCCGCTTAATCCGCCCTCAATAAAGCTGACATAATGATCCTAAGCCGCCTTTCTACAAAATCATTCAGGAATTCAAAACTTTTCCTTCCCTCTCTCAGATTTGCACATTCTCCGGGGCTGGCCAGATAGACCACCGACTTCAAGCTCGGAGGGACAGTGAGTAGACATGTATGTATAGTCAGTGCTACCTGTCTGTGTTCACCATTTCACCTTAACTGACATACGTTAATAACTGATGATGCGAGCGTGCAATTACGCACGTTTGCGCACTTTTATGCATCGGTTTTTGGTTATTAATTCCTGCATGTACTTACGTGCACGTGTGTTGTGCAAGTGTCTGTAGGTGTGTGTGACACCGAGCAGGGGTTGTGATGATCTTGTTGCAGGGTCAGTCGTTTGGTTTGTGCGTGTCTTTTGGGACTGTGTGCGTGTGTGAGGGGGTAGGGTAGTATATGGGATCAAACCTGTCCACTGCGCCGCTATACGAACCTCAGGAGAACTAATTCCAAGTGGCACTTGAATTGGTCCCGTTGGAAAGCTCTGTGGACTGGAAGTAAAGGCTGGTATTTTCGTGCTGGTGTTAAAACTAACCTTCTAGCCTATACCCCCCGCCCCCTTCTCTCTGTCTCTTTCTCTCTCACACACACAAGCACTTACACGCACGACCCCAAAATTAAGTTGAGAGTGCAGGCTTAACAGCAGTTCTCCGAATATGCAAAGCCTCCTACCTGCCTGGGTTCCCGGTGCACCAATTTAGGTGATCACCATTCAAACCAAGGCTGCAGGTATTATCCAGCATTATGTTCTGGAGGAGCCTTGTTTGGGAGTAGCCCTCGCAGGCAATTCGGAAATCACTCCTAGAAGAGACTAGAGGTGAAATGTAAAACCTGAATGGGGATTGAGGGGAAAAAGCCACTGGTAATTCACATTCTTTTACATGGCTTTTGTTTACGTTAAGCATGTAATTAACACCCCCCAAACAAGTTTATTCACCTGCCCTAATTGTGTGTTTATCCGAGGGCTTGCTGAATGTTCCGAGCAGCGGGGGACGTGAGCTCTGAATGCACATCGAGCATTTAGCGTCTTCTCCGTTTACTTACAGCCTAAACCTCCAGACACGACAACACAAACAGCATTTTGCACGCTAAAACATGGATAATATGCTGGTCAAGCAGACAGAGACGCCTGTCGTCTGCTGTGCACCGACAGCTCTCTTCCTGTGTGACCTTATTTCTCTTGATTGATTGTTAAGCAATTTGTCAAACTTTGTTTAACTATGTATAAATAAGTCTATTTTTTTTCTGTTAAAGTAATGCTTCTCTTCTTTGGCTCCAGCAGTTCTTGCAGCATGCAATGAATCTAAAATGTTAGTTACCATACTGGTTAATTGCCAATTAGTAAGTTATTTTCATTATCAGTCTGTTCCAATAAGGACAGCAAATAAACAAAGATGATGCTACGTCATGTACGGGAGTGGGAGAGAGAGAAGGGGACCGGATGAGAGAAAGAAAGAAAAAGGTGTTGACTGTAAAAGGTGAGAGGGAAAGAGAAAGAAGGCACGAAAGAAAGGGTCTTGTTTTATTTTTTTTGCTCCCTCGTTGACCCCGGTTTGGCAGAGGCTGGCCAGAAAAGGCAGCACACCCCTCCCTGGCAAACACAGGAGAGACTCATGTGTCTGCTGCTCCATCCTGGATTCACCGCAACAATACACAGGACAAGACTGTGGAGCAATGACGGGTACGTACAAATCAAATCACGTTTTTCGTTTTCGTTATTTCTTTAAACTAAGTTTGCTATTTATATGCATGTACACGTGCACGCATGCGTTTATTTTCGAACGTATGAGAACTTTTAATTATCATTCACATGTCAAGAAATTTTATTTGAGTGATGTCGAAATTCAACGCTGGTGTTTATTTTTTTTAATCACCAACCATATCAGGAATTACCTTTTCCCCTTCTCGATTTGTTTTTCTCCTTGCTCTTTTTCGTCCCCTGCAGAGCTGCGAGCAGGGTCCGGTCCATGGACTGTCACCGTTCGAGCTTGGGACTGAACGTGACACTGGTTCACTGCTATTTCACTGGTCAATTTGTCCAAGAACAGTGTGGAAATCCAACCGCTGCTCCAGTAAGTTCTATCTAAGCAGACCCGTTTCCGTCCACGACGTTGCCAACAATGTTCGGTAAACTGCGACTAATTTTATTTTTCGGACACTTTTAAAAAATATATTTATGAAATGATACAGATGAGCGCATCAGGCATTTTAAGTTTGAATCCGGAGGTAATTAGCTTCTCCCAGATCGCTTCTTTTAGATCACAAAAGTCCGTTTTTAATTTGGTGTATTTGTCAGTTTTTATTCACCGAGCACCGGGGAGATCCTTGCAGAAGAGATGTGTGATGCTGTCGGGACGGGGCGCACAATCCCCTCAGTCCCATGCTGGCCATGCCAGAGTATGGAGACTCTACACTGTGTCTACACTGTAAAAAGTATCAGTCTAAACAAGTAATTTAATGTAGCACTGAGTTTTGAAAATAGCCTATATGTTTCTTGCTGAAAAAGTGTGAAAGCTTTGGCAACGGGATGTGATCATTTCATCTGTTTCCATTCCAGCTCTATTCAAGGCAATTTCGAATGAGTGCAATTTTGTTAATTGTAATATATAGACATAATATTAGAAATGTTATGTTTTTCTTTGACATGCTAACACTTGTTTCTGCAAATTTCCTGCAATGCGTAAAATTCGTGGAATCACCTTATTGCCACTGACAGAATTTCGTTTGGGGAAAATATGATAAAATTAAGATTGAAGTGCTTATATTTTTTGCAGTGCATTCTCTCCTGCTCTCAGATAAAACCTATGCCCTGCTGCTGTGGCAATGTCATTTTATTTTTCCTTTTCAAACCTTTATAGGATAAAATTACGCATGTCATTTTGGGTATGATTTATTTCATTGAGTGACCTCAAGCGCTAAAACAATGAAGTCGGTTACTTTATCTTCAAACTGTAAACAGATGCCAACTTAGTACTTGTAATCACAGGTTAGGTCACCCCTCCGTGTAGGCTATGTTTCTAGAAGCATACACTAAACACAACAGTGCCTTCATTTAAAATGAAGGAAAAACTCGACAATTCGATAAACGCACAATTTTTGTGAAAGTGTTGTCATAATGATCTAAAAATGTGGCGCCAACTTTAATAGCAAAGCTTATACAAAAGTTTTTAACACCTCTCTCTTTCCCTCTCTCTCTCTCCCTCTCTCTCTCTCTCTCTCTCCTTTCTTTTATTGTTTTTATTGTGTGGTCTCATTAGGGGGACTTCCTGGCAGGGCTGGGAGCTTGTATCGGAGCTGTCCAATCAGTGTATTTACACGGGTTGTTAGCGACAGTTAATGAGGGCTCCTCCCCGGGCCGGTAGAGAAAGGCGCCTCAACATTAAGATTTACCTTGTGTCAACTCGTTACTTCTAATGAACCTGCATGCAAAAGCCTCCTCGTACTCAATGGAGCCGTGCGCCCGGATCTTGTGTGTGAGACCCTGGAAGAGTGGAGCTGCAAGCCGGCCTCCCTCTCCCCCTTTTCTTCCGCTCACTCAGGGAGAGTTGCTTTTTCTCTGCAGGTCCGGGCTCCATGATGCATGCATGTATGCATGTATGTGTTGAATGAAGGTGGGTGGTGCATATAGCCTTTAAGATTGTGACGTTGGCAACCCAGGCATCACTTTTCTTTAATAATGGCACAATAACACATGGTCATAATTCACTGTAAATTAACACATTGTAGCCTACTGACTATAATGTCAAATGTGTTGAAATTGACAACGTTTTTAAAGATTGCTGTCTTATTGGTGTCTAATCATCACTAAAAGTGTGATCAGAGACAGGTCAGAGGAGCAAGAGCAGGAGGGTGTTTGTGTTTGTTTGCCTGTATCACAAACCTGATATGTCTCCTGTTTGGTGAATGAGCCTTGACATGTCAGCATATTGCCTCTGCAGAAGTAAGTCCATTTATAATCACCCTCCATCCCCCACTAGAGCACCGAGCTCAGCTCCGGCTCTGGCCCCTCCGTCCACCCCTCGTCTGGCCCCCAGTGTGGCTTGTTGAGCCGCATCAGCAACACATCACTGCCCCTCAATTCAGGTACAAACTGGAGGAGTTTGGTGGATCCCTGAAGTGGACTCCCCTCTTACTCTTCTAACCCACAGAGACACCACTTAAAAATCAATTAGGCTTGTCTAGTCTTTCCCTCCCCGCCAGTCATCATTTCCCGAAACAGGTGGCTTCCACCAAATTTTGGGAGGGATTAAAAAGTAAAATCCAACTTAGATTCATTATTTAATTTTGACTTGGGCCCAGTTATGAATGAGTGGATGCACCTGCATGCCTCTTATGGCCCTTCTGAATTTACACCACTTTCTCTCTGTCTTCATAAGGTAATTTACATATTTTTAATAGCCTATTATTTGATGTAAAAAAAAGCGACCCATTGTTTGACAGAATATAGGCCATGCTTTGCCTCTTCTGAAGTTGTGATTTGGGAAATTTAACATCATCCCTACTATTATATTTTGTATCCCCACATTTTATTGTCTCTTGAACTGACAGGACCTGCTAGTATGAAGAGTGGTACACTTACAAACTGTTCTAAATCCACCAGCAGCAAAATCTACATCCACCAGCAGCCAGCAGGTGACAAAGTGGCCACATCCTATATATTGTATATTCACGGTTGTTGGCACTTTGTCACCTGCTGGTGATAGTGGCACAAAAACAGTTTGAGTTTCATATCCTAGATATATGTATAAATATATAATCATTTTATCACTCCTACAGCGTCTTTCTTCATGCCAGTAACTCCATATCAAATGTGCATTTTCTCATGTCGTCTCTTGCACCATCAGTTTAACGGCACAGTCGCCTCATGTTAAAGAGCTGCAGCAATTTGACACGTAGCATCAGCACTGGAGGAGGCCGTGTGTTCACTCTTCCAAGTAGATGGGTTGATTTAGAGACAGAGGCAGAGAGGGAGAAATAAATATAATGGGTGCATATCAGATGCGTTGCCCCGAGCTCTACATATGATGCTCACCTTCTAATCCCCAATGACTTTTTTGAAGAGCAAAACAAGACCTTCTCCAGTTTATTTCAACATCCAGCCCTTGAAGAATCATTGTGTATCAGTCATTCATCTGCATGTGTGGGCCTAAAAGTGCATTTGGGACTCTAGAGAGCTAACATGATGGCCAGAGTTACATCAGCACAAATGTTGACAGAATTTCTCCAGGAAAATATGACTGTTTTGGACTTGACTGTCAAGGCTGATTAAGCGCCCCGGCTCTTAGATGCAGATAGGAGCTGTGGAGATGGCCCTTAAGCCTGGTGTCACAGGAGCTGACAAGCCGTAATTACTCTGGCTGACATATCGCTCTCAAAGCTTACTAATATGGGAGACGTGGATACCACAGACAGCATACATACAGCCGAGGCCGCTCAACTCTTTGGCCACGCAGTCCCTTTTAACCTGGGTTGAGATGCTGCTGGGCTGGCCACATGACCCACAGCTGACCTTTTCCATTTTAACATTTCACTAGTGAAATAGCCTCTTATTTATAAGCTAGTGATATGGCAGAGGAGATCAGATGGATGTGTGTGAATGAAAACAGCATGCTGTGTAACACACATACATTGAACACACATAACAGCAAAGAAATGGTGGAAAGTAACTAAGTACATTTACTCAAGTACTGTACTTAAAAATTAAGATACTCATACTTCTACTCCACTACATGTTAGAGGGAGAAATTGTACTTTTTACTCCACTACATTTATTTGACAGCTATTGTTAGCTACTACTTCACAGATTCATATTTTACAAACAAATATATGATCAGCTTAAAAATATTATGCAATGTTACAGGTTAAACAGTCAATAAAGTTGTAATATTAGTTTTACTTCAATCAACTACATTAAAAATGCTCCTTGCATGTTAATGCATTAGAGTTAATATTTCAATTATATTTTATATATTGCAAAACACACTGAATAGGGTCATTCTGCATAATGAGTTCTTTTACATTTGATACTACATTTGAAGTGAATTTTGTTGATAATACTTCTGTAATTTACTTAAGTACAACTTTGAATGCAAGACTTGTACTTGTAGTGGAGTTTTTTTACATTGTGGCATAGCTGCTGTCTGAATACTTACTAAATATTATGAAGATATCACAAAGATAAAAAACCTTAAAGTAGGCTTCTATAGACTTTTAGTGGGACTCCTCACCATATCAGTAGTGGAAAGTGAGTACATTTTCTAGTACTGTACTTCAGTACAATTTTGAGGAACTTGTAGGCATAGTTTACTTGAGTATTTCCATTTTATGCTACTTTATCCTTCATCTCCACTACATTTATTTGACAGATTTAGTTACTTGTTACTTTGCAGGTTAAAATTTTAGAGGCAAAACTTTTAACAAATAAAATAAAATGCAATTTTATAGATTAAACTTTCCAACAGTATAAATATCCCCACTTCGACCAGCTTCAATGCATCAATACAGTAATAGTTAACATTTCAATATATATAATGGTTTCCCTCTGAAATAGGGCATTTTGCATAATAAGTGCTTTTATTTTTGATACTTTAAGTACATTTTGCTGATAATACTTCTGATCACAGTAACATTTTATATGCCGAAGTTTTACAGAGTATTTTTACCTTGTGGCATTACTTGTTTAACTTAAGTGAAGGCTCCCAGTACCACTACTGTAGGCTACTCAATGTTTCAGCACATTATTGAATTAAAAACGTAGTTGCTGCGATCAGAAAGTGTTCACACCTGCAGTGGCTGCTTGTCACAATTATGTAACTCCCCTCACAACAAACACAACTTCTATCTCTCCCAGCGGGTAAATGCTTTCATTAAAGCTTTATTTTATAATCGATTAATGTGAGTGATCTATAGATCCATATCGAGTAAGTGTGCCTCCCTCTCTCTGCCTCTCTCTCTCTCTCTCTCTCTCTCTCTCTCTCTCGTGTGTCTGTATGTGAAGGTTACAGTCACCGTGTCACCCACGATCCTGTCATTGTCTCACATTTTGTTTGTTGCGGTCTTTGCATGGCACGCAATGAACGGAACAAATCTCTCTCTCTCTCTCTCTCTCTCTCTCTCTCTCTCTCTCAATTCAATTCAATTAGCTTTATTGGCATGAATGTAACAGTGGCATTATTGCCAAAGCGTCAGGTAATAATGAGATTAAAACAACAAATATAAGAATAAAAATAAGAATAATAAAAATAAGAATAATCTTTCTCCCCTCCTTGACTGCAGCTTTTGACAGTACTCCACTCGATTGCCCGTTTACCCCCAAGTCAACTTTGAGACAGGCAAGAAGTGTAAAAGAGGCGGGCCATGTCATATCCGCTCAGCGTGCATGGGATTGTTGGCCTGCTCTGCTGTGATCATTGTTCAGGAGAACAATTCCTGTATAGAGGGCCCGAGCAGGCAGGAAGACAGCATATCAAAAAAAAGTGGAAGAATAGTTTTAAACAGATGCTGGTTGGACAGTTTGCATATATTTTTTCACTGCAGCAGTGGTAACGTGGGTTTATCGTGTACTGTAGTTATTGTTGAAGGATGTAGTCTATTTGTTTTTTGCAATAGATAGATGCATTCTACACTTGTATTTTGATTATTATTGAGATTGTCTATTGCTTACTTTAATTAAAACGATTTACTTTGATGGACTTTGAAGAGATTGTGTCACATTAATTAAGGGTAACTTACTTTGCCACCTGGCCACCACTTTATTAATGGGATATAGCCACACACTGTTCTCTTGACACTCTCGGGTGTCTGTGAAAGTTAATTTAAATGACCACGAGAGCCCTTAAACCGCGGAAAGTCCCAGAACATCAGACTTAAACTTGATGTTATTTCCCACGTTAGGCTTAAAGACGCACCAGACAACTTTTTAAATACAAATCTAAGATTCTGACTGAGAAATATATATAAACTATATAGTCCTAGCGGTAGGCTATTTATGTAAACTATATATTTATTTACATATTTAACATATTCAATTAAGTTTGTACTGACTTTTTTTGTTTGCTACTGTTTTCGGGGTCCCAAAAATATGCCTTTAGAGTTGGTTTGCTGCTAGGCTATTTCAGGCTAAATCCATCCCCCTGAACCAATCGCAAATTTTTCTTATTAAACTTTCTTATCTGTCTTATTAGACACTGGGATGGCGCATAGTCTAAAACACATAGGCTACATTTGTTTTTACACACAGGGCTATTTATCGTCCGGCCACTCAGTCCTCCACTAAGTTTGAAACTAATGCAATTTAGCCTCTGGAGAAAGTGCTAGGCTACTGATTCTCTAACAGCTAGCCTACAGCAGGCTAAGTGGCATTGTTGGTCTACACAGGCTACCCTGCAGTGTGCTACCGTGGATTAGGCCTATTGCTTTCATAAAATGGCAAAACAATAGTACAAACAGGCTATTAAAAAATAAATAGCCTAACATCGCTGGTTTAACAACTGATTTGGCTTTCTTCAACAACAACAAAAATCTGGAATAGTAGCTAAGTAATGTGGTTGCTAGGCAACCGATTGGTGCCGGTGTTGTGGTGGTTTATGGCGCACTTCTGTTTACACAATCTCAGTTGTGTTTTTATGGAATACATCGCAACGGCTTCGACTCAGCAGCCAATCAGAGGTGAGGACCGGAACTAACCGTCCTATGACTGGATATTAGCTTACAGGATAATAACGGAGGGATGCGCGGCAGAGGAGCCAGTTACTCACGGGTGAGCAGCGCCCGCCCAATCTGATTTATGTCAAGCATCTCCGTTTGGCACGCCAAATCAATAACGGAAGTCTGGAAGAGCGAGGGTGGGAGGTGGTGGTGAGCTGAGCTGCTGTACAGGTGAAAGGGAAGGTGCAACAGGTCAACAGCAGTTTGACCCATGCAGCAGGTCTGCACAAAGTTAAGTGCTACATAGAAATGATGCCTACAGGCAGCAGTTTGTGGTGTGCTGTGTGGTTTTAAATAATGAAAAGAACAAGGATAGGCCTATAAGCTATATTAATTATAGTATTGGTTCTTAATAATAATAATGATAACAACAATATTTATTATTATTATTATTATTATTATTATTATTACAGTCTTTAGAGTTCCATTTAAAAGCAGAAAGCCCTGAAACCACAGGATTTTGATTTTGTAGCCCTCTGAGATTCCAACAGCTTTCATTAATCACTACGGATACTTGTTAAATCAATGTGTGGAAATAATTGATTTTTATGTCTTAAAAGGTCTACCCTAAAGGGCTAAACGACAGTTTCTGTTATGTTTTTAATAAGTACTTTATTTGGGGAAAATCCTCCTTCATTAACGCAGCTAAAGCTGTTATTTAAACTTGAGCAACGCCATAGTCTACAAAGAGAGAGAGGGGAAAATGGTCTTCAATGAAATTTTTGCATTGCTTTCGGTCTGTCTTTGTCGAACGAGACGTATAATGCGTATTTCTGCTGTTTTATTCTGCAGCTTAATATATTCCTGATTGCTCGTGGTTGGGTATTTTGTCTCTATACAGTGCTGATTGACTTACAGTATCAGTAGTTTGTATCAAGTTAGATACGCTCACTACGCACACCCACTCCCTGCTATTGAAACCATAATGTTTTCGTACGCATGGGGCTCATACACACACTGCTGAAACCATTGAAGCCTGTGTGTAACCTGCCATGTCCAGCCTACACACGCAAATACAAAAAACAAGACACAAAGTGATACTCGGACTACCCTGCGACAGTCACCATATAAGTATTGTAATAATTTAAAATTAAAACAAACTATACACACTATAGATTTGACCTATATCCGTCCTGCTATGTGACACATTGAGGTATTTCAGCTTTATTATTGCAAATGTTCATTCATTATTCAGCTCCTATTTATTAACTTTGGATGGCAGATGTCAGAGCGCGATGTTAGACTGATTTTAGCAGCCATTATCCCGCCCGCTTATCAAACATTCATGCGTGGCAGCTGTAGTTGTGGATCTGCCCTCCATCGTGTCTCCTGTGGCCGCTTCATTTCTCTTCTTAAGCAACCGCGATCTTTCAACTCAGTTAACCTATCATCTTTTAACATTTAAGAGACAGCTTAGACACTTCAGAGCAAAAAAAAAAAATCTAAAAAACATTATGTATGTCAGGAATAACTAAAAACGATTTCTAGATGTTGAGAAGACACATACAGTAGGCAATTAGACGAATATTACAGTGACCTTTTCTTGGAAGTATCGATTCAATTGTCACAGTTAGTCTTTAGGCCTACAGCTAATAACACATTTGTAAAGATCGTAATAAAATGGTTTGGCAGTATAGACGGCAATTAATTCTGGTATGAGCCATTAAAGGCATAATTAGGCCTATTATTTAAAAAATCAAATGATCACTGAGTGTTAATGTGACCTTTAGTTAATTTTTTATCCTATACAGTATATTCAGCTATAAGTTCTTATAGTGGCTTTATTATATTATACTTTTGATCTTATATGATCTGCATAAGAAGGGAGTTTTGTTTTAATATTTGAGTAAGTTACTCTTTTGATATGTTCCTTGTAATACCACAGTGATATCCATATAATAATGGGGGATTTTCTGTGATGGGCTATTTGTGTTGTATTATCCTAAAATATAGAATTAGTACTCAGAAATTGAACTTTTGCTAATGTTTTCCTTTTATTTAATTTTATCTGTTCATTTGTGACTTTTTATCTGCTGTGAATCCTTTTCATCCTCCCATCAAAGGAGATAAAATGAGAAAAAAAGAGAGAAATGTAACTTTTCCAGCTTAATAATGGGCAACATGGATGTTTTTTACAGGCTAAAAAGATCCGTGTATAGCTCGCGGTGCTGCAGCATAATATTTTCTCTCCCAGCTGACTGGGGCTGCACAGACCATCCAGCGTCCATGCCTTTTTGTAATTGCCCTGTGAACACGGTGGTTTTCATTCTTTTGACCCCTCCATGAACAGCACGCCGCCGCCCTCGCCGCCCTCGCCGCCCCCCTCCACCCCCTTCCAAACAGCACCACACAATGCTGCATGTGCGTGTGCGCTCTGCGGTACGTGGGCTAAATGTCTTGCAGAGGTAATGGGAAGTAGTCGGAAGGTAAGGTCGCGGGTTCACGGTGGGGTTAAAGAGACCCGTCCGTGGCTCCTGTTTGCTTTTTTTCCACAATTCCGCTTCCTTCCTACAGGAGGATGTGTCCAGTGTACCACAGTCCTCACCCCGCAACAACCCTGTCACCGCACAGACCGTGTTTGTTTTTCTGCGTTTATTAAATCTTCCCCCGGCAGGAAAGCGACTAATATCACCACGTCACTGGGTGCTGGTGAGTTTAGCACTTTGCATCCCTCCTCGGCTCCCTGAGAAATCTTTTGTGTTTGCACTTGTGAAGTCTGGTGTCTATTTATATCCTCACATGTGTAGACTGACTGTTCAAGGCTGTTGCAGTTCATCCAGCTTTTTTTTTCAAGGTTTTTTCAAGGTTTCATATTCAAGCATTTTACAAATTTTATAGCAAAGCAAAAAAAAAAATGTAATCCAAAACACAATCATCTAAATGCTACAGGCAGCAGATTAATAATCATAAACCATCATGGGCAACTTTTTTAGCACCTAGGCTATAATTTAATTTTCACTGGCATTTTTTGTCCTTTATTTGCTTTATGTTTGATAATTTTAAAAAAATTTCAGGAAAAAGTTATATATATAATAATAATATTCAGAAAGGAGTCAATGAACTTCCCAATGATTAACAAAATGCCACTTAATGCATCAAGGCTTTGATGCATCCACAGTATGAACCATATTTAAGCAGCATGGCAGTGATGTAAGTTATTGAAAGGAAATAGACTTAGATGTTCTTTTTTTTGTAGAGATTATTATTATTATTATCTCATTAGGGATAACTACCTGCAGGTCAAGTGGGTTATCCACCATTTTAATTGCCACTGCATCATTGTTCAGGCCTTTAACCATTTTACTGGGGTTTTGCTCTAATGTAATGAGAATGACTGCATTATGGAAATTTCGTCTCTATCATGTGATGTAGGTTACTCCTTTAAGAAACCAAGTGAAATACTAATCATTTAAGGCTGGGAGTCTTGTTAAAAAAAACACACACATTTTCTATTGTATTAGCTATCATATTCTATCCTATTTTATGCAGGTGGCAGTAGTTATATTAAGCTTACGTTACAGCTTGTTTTTGCATATTAAGTTTAACAGTGGGGGTGTAAATTTAAATACAAATTTGTTTTTCTATAGATGAGAAGAAAATATATTTAAATTGATGCATGGCTGGAAAACCTGGGATTTTGTGTAACTGTAAATTGACATGAAACACACACATAGCCTAACATGGAATATTAGACCTTAATATTTCATATTTCATTATATGTAAAGTCCTGTAAAGTCAGTTTCCTCCATTATAAACTAATGTACTAGCTTTCATTATTACATTAGCATTAAAAACCAACTACAACTGATCTGTTGTGTAATAATTGTTAATATTATGAAAAACGTAGTAATGTGTGTTTCTGTTTTTGTTTAAATAAGGCAGTTTAATAGCACATTATGACATCATTACAATAAGGACACAATATAATATACTGTAACACAACATCATGCAGACAGCACACAGAAAAGCATATACAATATTTTCTTTTAGATGACTGGTTACAACCTAAAGCAAGTTTTATGCAACCCTTTCTTGTGTTTATATACATTACTACTAATTTGCGACAGTAAATATGTTCTGAATGAAACATAATGGTGTTATATGGTTCCTACATAGAGGACGGCCCCTGGGATTATGTATGTAGAAACTCATAGCATGCCCAAACAAAACTACCACTCACTCAGTCCTTTCACTCAGGGAATAAAAAGGCGGAAGGATGGATAACAGGATGGATAACGGAAGGTAATGAGAGAAAAGGGATGGAGAAAAAAGATTAAGAAATAGAAAGAGAGAGAGAGTGGGAGGAAGAGAAAGAATGGAGAAGTCATATAATCTTCAAAGCAGGTGATTGAGATTCACCTGACAGATACAAGACAAAAACAGAACGAGAGAGTAACAGAGGTAGAGTGGGGTTTTGCATTGGCATGGAGACGGCCTGTTTTGTTGTTGCCTTCCCTCTCTTTCTGTCTCTCTCTCAGTGTCTCTCATCCTCTCCCTTTCTCTTTGTGTCCGTATAGAGACATCTATACTGGAGACAGGAGAGAGAGAGAGCAAGAGAGATTTTGGTCGTCTGCCTATCTCCTCCTCACCATGGCACCCCTGAGACCAAGCAAGCAAGGAGAGTACACATACACACACACTTTTAGCCGCCACAGAGGAGAACAGCTTGGCTCTGTGTTACACTGAAAACCCCACTTTCCCTCAATCAGACAGACAGGTAGACAGCTGGGTGTTACGCTAAATCCCTTCCCCCGTGTGTCCCTCCTAACAAGGGCTCACTTCTTACTGTCACTTCTCTCTTTCTGCTACTCACTTTATTCCATGCCTCGTGCTTAAAAGCGAGTCAGCTTTGGGAAATATATAACTATAGTATGATTGTAAAAATGTAGAGTAGTTTAGGAATAGTTTAGAGATATTACGGTTTAAAATTGCCTGATTAGTAAGCAGAGACAGCCATTTAAGATGCTGAAAATGAAACATAGTGTCTCCAACAGAAGTGTTATCTGTCCCTCTATTGTCTCTCTCCACCCTGACCCCAAGTTCACTCCTTCTAAGCACCACTTCACCTCCAAGCCCACATTGTGTGTGTGTGTGTGTGTGTGTGTGTGTGTGTGTGCAGAGAGCTTTTTGATTTCCTGTGTGCGCGATAGAGAGAGATGAGAGAGGACGATGGTCAGGCTTGGCCTACTGACTCATCCACAGAGAGAACTGTGTTGATACAGGAATGAAGCCATCACACACTTATACACACACACACACACACATAGACACACACAAGCTGACAGCCTCTTCCCATCAGTCTTTTGTTGGGCTTGCCAGTGATGATGATCTCACCACATAGCAGGACTAAGCCTCAATAGTCAGCCAGTCAGTCAGTTTGGCAGGCAGACAGGCAGCTAGTCAATATACCCATCACTCATTCAGCCAGCCAGTCAGTTAGCAGAGGCTAATTATCAAAACAGTAAATTATTCAGTCACTTGGGCAGGTAGTTAGCTACCAAATAAGATATCATCCAAGCAGTGGTGGAAAGTAACCAAGTACATTTACTCAAGTACTGTACTTTTACAATTTTGTGGAACTTGTACTTTACTTGAGTATTTCTATTTTCTGCTACTTGATACTTCTACTTCATTTCAGAGAGGAAATATTGTACTTTTTAGTCCACTGCATTTATATGACAGCTGGAGTTAGTAGTTACTTTTCAGATGAAGATTTTTACCTAAAACAGCATGTGATAAGCTCATAAAATGCAACACATTGTTAAAAAATTAAATCAGTGGTTCCCGACCTTTTTGGCTTGTGAGCCCACACAAAAAAACAGGGTTCGTACAAAGTCTGGAAAGTTTGGAAAATGCTTAATTTTAACTGTTGTGTTTTCAAGGTTAGGAATATGCTTGAATTCGAATATACTCCTTGAAAAATGCTTGATTTTCAACATAATCTGGTGTTTCATCATCTACACAATCACACATGTAAACCAAAAATCTTTTAATATTTGAAATGAAATAATCCCGTCATCATATTTGTTGTCCTCTGGCATTTATAGTAACAATTTAGATGTGATGATGAAGGCTTCGAGAGTCTGGAAATTTTTGGTTTAGGTACCTTGAAAGAGCTTGAAAAGTGTTTGAATTTCACTCTTAAAAAGCTGTACGAACCCTGATAAAAGCAGTTTAGTTAGATGTCCATTTCCCCTCTAAACTTCTCAGATGGTGTAATTTAAAAACTGAGAGGTATAATTATCCAATATTTCACAAATAACAGCAAAAAATGAATATAAATGTTTGTAGCAGAACTTTGTCTTTTCTTCTTTTCTACCCCATTAATCATCTGATGACCCCTCAGATTGATCTTGTGACCCTTTGGAGGGGCCCAACTCTTAAGTTGGGAACCACTGGGCAAGGCTACTAGTATAACAGTACATCAAGTAATTAAATCTAGCTCCACCTTGACCAGCTACAACAGTGAAATGCTGCTTAAATATTGATGCATCAATATTAGCAGTCTAATAATGTTATATATGATTATATATCAGTCACGGGTAACAAGTACTTTTACTTTTGATACTCTAAGTACATTTTTGCTGATTTACCTTTATTTGAAATGCAGGACATTTACTTGTAGGGAGATATTTTTATATTGTTGTACTGGTTCTTTTATTTAAGTAAAGGGTATGAATGCTTCTGCCTCCCAGTCAGTCAGTGGCTCCTTTTAGTAGACTGGATTTGGCAGTTATCGCCTCAGCCCTAAAAACATCTCTTTCCTCAACTCTACTACAACTCTTCATCTATGAGGAAGCACCTTGGATCAGACATGAGAAAGAAGGAAAGAAAAAGAAGAACATTAAAAAGATCCATTATTTTCCTCATCTCGACTCTCTTTCTTTGAAAATCGAGTGAGAAATCCTGCTGTTTAGGCTCAGATACAAACTGTAATAGCCATATCAAGTCAATAACAAACTCTACTTTAATCTTAAAAACAGCAAGAATCAGAGCATTCAAGTCCAGGCAAAATTCAGAAAAACCTATCCACTCTTTTATTTCCAGCAGCTTGAGCTTAAATAGTCTTTTCTCAGGTCTCCCCAAAAAGCATCTCAGGCTGCACAAAGACGAGGAAAACTGAAGATGTAGAGTTTGAAATACCACCGCTAAAAGACCAAAAACACATTTTTCAGTAGCTTTTATGATGTGCACCCTCGTGCTCCCTCAGGTCATCAGGTAGCGGCGCGTTAACTCTTCCCACAAACAAAACAAAACATGGAGAAGCAGCATTTAGTTATACTGCACATAACTGGTACACACTTCCAGGAGTTAGAAGATTTGACCCGACTCTGATCTTTAAAACCAGATAAAAAGCATTCATGTTTTCTACTAAACACTCAGATCGTTATCCAACTGGTGCTTACATCCACACTCCTATTTATTTGTGTTTTTATCCTTTAATGTGTTAAATAATTCATTTGTTTCTATGCTTATAATAAATTATTTGTACTGTATTTCTTATTTGATGTCTGTATGAGCTTTGAATTGCCTTTGTGTATCAAATGTGCCATATAAATAAACTTTCTTTGCATTGCGTTCAAGTAGATAATTCAGTGCTTTGTTTTATTTCTTCAGTAATTAAGTAAATCATAAAAGTTGTGTTTACTCTAGTTATTAAAGATCAAATCCTCTCTCAGAAAGTGGCTTGACTCGGACTATGCTGGTTAAAATGTCAGACAAATTCACGAACTGGAAACACCCTGATGTGTTTTAAATAATATGATGATGGCACAGATGTAGATTTCAGGTCATGGAACTGGCGGAGTGAGAGGGGAAACACCCCATCTCCATACTGGTTGTAATGAGACGGAGAGAATGTAGTATAATGAATAATAGGCACCACGAAATACACTCAGTCAGTACATCGAGCATCAGCTCAAATCCATAATCTTTTGTCATTTTCAACCAGTGAAATTCAGTTCCTGAAAAACATAAAGGTTCCTTCCTATTTTTCATTTAAAGCCGTCAGATAAGTGTGTATCAACTGGAGAGAATGAAGAAAAGAAACTGCCTCCATTGTTTGGCATCTGTAAAAAGACACTCTGAACACATCATAGAAACCTGAAAAAGAGAATAATGTAGTCTAATCAATTGTTTACCAGATAGTGGCTGTGTGGTTACGTATCTAACACTACCTGCCTGATTGAGTTTCACTTCCCTCAGGCTTTCCCACAACTCTAGTATGAAAAAGGAGAGAGCAGACTAAAATAAAAAAAGCAGATTTATTAATTTATTTAGTTATTTAAAAGGAGAGTCTGGCGTTGATATGCAAGCGGTGTGCCTGATGAGCATGAACAAAACAGAGCGCAGGAGTTGGAATATTCTGAGAACAACTGTATCTGTTGTTGTGCTAATCCTAAATGAAATATGTATTCAGTAAAAGGATTAGGGCGTCCAGTGTCATAAAAGAAACCACTTACCAGCACCAAAGGTAATTTGTAACCTTAGCAACTGCTTGTGGAAATGAATGGGGGATTAGGATTGGCTGCAGCCAGCGTTGTCTTCGTGCAGCCAAAACGACCTACACACACACGCACACACACACACACACACACACACACACACACACACACCAGTATTTGTTAATGCTAAATTCAAGCATACTTAGCACCTATGCAGGCATAAAAGCATTGGAAAAGTTGTGCACAGACACAACAGGAGGTTTCATATATAATATAGAAATAAAAAAAAGTGACAAGTAAAATGAGTGCAAGAAAAACAACAGGATTAAGTATTGTGTGAGTGACAATTAGGAAGAACAAACCTTTCATTTTTCAGTTTATCTGTTATTTCTTTACAGCCGAAGAAAGACATTGAGCAACAGGTCAAAGGGTTTGTTATGAGTCTCATAATAAGGCTGAAGCGTTGTAAGCAGGACGATGCCTTGAACTGCAGACTAATTGTAATCGGTTTGTTTTTAACTGACACATTTAAGACAGCTATGCACGTTAAAAGGTGTTTATGCAGTCCTGTGTCTATTGATGTTTATGTTTGTGTGTGTGATGTGTGTGTGTGCTTTAACACAGGCCTTGTGTGACAGTTCTCAGGAAGCAGAGGCGTCAACCGTACCTGCAAGTTCTCACATTACACTTAATGATGTCGACTCTTGCTTGAACAGACAAGGGTGAGTGTGTGCGTATGCACGTATATGTATGTAGACAGAGAGAGAAAGGCAAACAGGCAGACAGAAACATACTGTAAATACATTCATAGGTTGATACGCAGGTGAAAAGACAGATACGCAGATGTGGAGATAAGTTCAACAAGGAGAGAGAAAGAGAAGGAAAGCAAGAGAGGGATTATGTTCTAAATAACCACTTCTGTCTAGTTGCACTACCTTGTTGGAGGCATCTCAAATAGCTAATTGCTTAATCATGTGGAAGTGACAATAGCCCAACCTTGTTCTCATCTGTTCTCTTTCTCTCTGCCTTAATCCCTCTGTCGTTTTTGTGTGTTGCCTCACTGTACATGTGTGTATTTGTTTGTCTCTCACTCCATGTGACTCATCATCTTCCTTATCTTACCTCATACCTTCTTACTTTCTGTCACTCCCTCCGTAAGTCTGGGGAAGCTATTAAAGCGGTGGCAAATGGCTTCTTGGGTGACATTTGCTGACATTCAAGGAAATGCATTTATCAGTGTACTACAGTTCACCTTGGTGAATGAAATCCATTTGTGCCGCTATGATGGCCTGGTGGCCCCTCTCTCTCCCTCTCTCTCTCTCTCTCTCTCTCTCTCTCTCTCTTTCTCTCCATCCCTGTCCCTAAATGGATGCCCAGTGTACGGGGAAATGGCAAGGTGGCGCACGGCTTCGCAGCTGCTCTCAAATGTCATTCTGAAGAAAAAATCTTTAATGGGCTAAGTGTAGCCTTTCCAGCCCTAACTTGTCAGGTAATCAGAAATCTCTCTCTCACTCTCCCTGTCTCTCTCCTCACCGACCTTTTCCTTGTTCCTTAGCTCCCCAGGGCCATGACACACCACTAATTACCTGTTATACCAATCGGAGAGTGGGATGGCATGAAAGAGGAAGACTGCTTTTAAGAAGGGAGGATATCACATCCTCCTCCTCATCACCTTCATTCAGGCAGGCTGCATATTTTTAGCCTGGTTATGATTTTTTTTTTTTTATTAAGCCAAGGCATAACTCTATGGCACTGGAATCACCTGGAACATGACACCTCTTTTTATAAGTGGGTGATTTTCATGTAACTGAGGGGATTTCTTTCACTATACCTGCAGGAACCATTGTTAACCTGTTGCCGATTGTCACTGTTTCTCTCAGGAGGGTTTACATTGTGACATAGGAAGACAGAACACACAACTCAGAGTGTAAACAAAGTCCCAACTAGCTTGTAACTACATGACCAAATGTTTATAAAACACATACTGTATAAAAACACTGTATGAAATAATTTGATCATAGTGTTAAGAGGATACAAATGGTCACAAAAATATACAGTGGGCAAAAAAATGAAACATGTATGAAATATGAAGCTTGCTTAAAGCTGCACTAGTCAATATTTTCATATTAACAATGGGTCAAATTGCTACGTGTAACGTGAAAAGAGTTGCTCATAGTGGCAAATTCTCAGGTAATTATCACTCGACTCTAAAGTCCCCTCAGCTCTGCAGAGCTTTTTAGCATTTTAACTCATTGTTTTGGTTTTACGGCCGTAACTTTACTGTTTTGGTTGAGTCTTGCCACTCTCATCAGCCTTGTTTCCAGACTCGGCAGACAGCTGTTTTCAGCAAAAAATCTCTCATAAACCCCACATACGCCTGCTCAGCAATAAACAACAGACAAAGTTGGCAGCTAGCTGGTGAACATAGTGACGCATGTAGCAGCTAAAGAGTCACATATTTCAAAAGTTGCAAAAGTATTACATTCTGGTATTTGTATGTAGAGTACCATTTAGAGTTAAACCCTATTGTCTCAAATTGCCATCTAATTACTAACTAATTAGAGGTTTTAACATTTGTAGTAAACATGTGTTTCATCATTTAAAAAAAAAAACTTCCCTAAAGGTAAATCACTTGCAGTTTACAATTGTGTCCCAGCTAAATGACAAACATGGATGTGAAAGTGAAGTTTAATGTGACATGTATCCCTGTCAGAGATTTCCATTTCTCCCTGTGGGTGTCAGGTGATTGACAGTAAGCCGTGTCATGTAAAGTGCACACTGGTACGAAAACACTCACACACAACGAAATAACAATATAACAAAAGCAATGAGGGCAACAAATCAAAGCTTCGTAAGTTGTTTTCCATACTGTGCATAAATGAATTGCGACGAAAAGTGGCTTCTTCCGAAAAAAAAAACCCCATGGCCGGTGTTTTTTTAACTTACATTTAATCACTTCTTTATGTAGCAGCTTTTAAATGTAGTTAGCTCAGTGAGAAGTACTACTGCACAGTCTCAAGAAGTAAATCTAAATAGTAATAATTAAGGATGAATATCCTCCTTTAGACAAAGTGTGCATAAGCCTTGTTTCTGTTAAAACACCTATGGATCAGCAGGAACTGGAGAGGTAATCGCAGCATTGTAAGAAAAATAAGGCAGACAAGCTGAAGCAGGAAGTAAAGTACAGCTGAGAAAAACATTGTTCTCTGTTTTTTGTTCCCATTGGAATGAAGATAATTTTTTTCCTCAAATAAAATAACTTATTTTCTGATATATTCTTTTTTTGTTGACAGGCTTTACACTCACACGATACCAAAATGCTTTCATGTGTACATGTTGTGATTAAAATGCTAATGCCTGGTGAGGTGCGGCTCTCCAGAGTGCTTTGTGCTGGACAATAGCCCAGGTCAGTGCAGTGTGGCAGGCAGGGGAAGGTTGATTGTGGGAGAGGTGTAGAGGCCAGGGGCGGTCATAAAACTAACACACCCAATCCACCAGACCCAGACACACGGACACATTCAGATAAGTAAAAGCACACAGCGTGAATGAAAACAGGTACAGGCACTCACACACCCATACCACAGCTTGCCTGCCGGCGTCTGAGCACACGCTTGTGCACACACACACACACACACACACACACACACACATGCAAAACACCCATTCAGTAGCGGGGTGTAATGTTATTTTCCTGGAGGCAGAATGTTAAGAACAAGCGGCAGACGAAACAGACGAGGGAGGGATGATGCAAAAGGAGACATGAGGAAATAAAGATATTTTGAGTGACGGGCGAGAGGGACTGATTGATGGATTTGACCTTTTTGTGGCATTCCATCATAAAGAATACTTTCCTATTGAATTTTATTAGATAAATAAATTGTACACTCTGAGCCACAAAGTCTTTTTTCTTTTATGCCTGCACATTTCAAAATGCAAGCCAAGACACGAGCCCATAGTCTTGAGTGACATTTTGCAATCAAATAACATCCTGTTGAAATGCAAGCTAAGTAACAACTCCAAAAAGTTATTTCCATTTTCCAACACTCATGATATAATATATGGCTTTTTTATGTGGTTTAAAATATGTCTGATATTATATATATTGCATTCCTCAAAATATATGCAATTCAAACAAAAATAGAAGTGAATGGAATTTTGTTTGTGGTGCTCACACGTCCCCATCAGACTTCACTGGGAACAGTTTTCATTGTAATGACTTTTTACTGAAGAAATAGCCCATATGAACTATCTGCATGGCTATATACCACTAAAGGTAAGTAAGAAAATATGTTATTTTGTCATTTGGGTGAACCAACTTTTTAAGCAAGAGGTAACTGCTTTCACAAGTTTTTCTGCTGCCACATTTTTAATATCTGTGATTTTTTTAAAAAGTGCTTTACTGTAAAATCTGTTACAGCTTCTCAAAGAACAATACACAAAACAGATGAAGGAAAGAGGGTTTTCTGAGCAGACATTTATGAGGAATCAAGCCTATGGATTTTCTGCAGGTAAAGGTTATATTATGCTATTTTGGATGTTTGTTGTTACACAGTTGAGATGACTGACCAAATAAATGCTTCTGCCATCTTTGCACACTGAGTGTGACTTACATACTGTAGCTCAAATTAAAGCAACATGGTGCTGAAAGTATACCCACACAGAATACATCCAGACATTCATATGCATACACATCTGTGCATCACCTCCACACTTAGACACATCTAAAATACACACACAAACACACACGCCAAAGTCTCCTGGTTGCAGGTGTTTGTATGTTGTTGTTGTATTGTTGTTTTCAGCTGAAGCTGAGCTGAATAATCGAGGGTTCATGAGTTTGCCATTTTTTCTGTCAGCCCTGTGTGCTGCCTTTCCAGAAGACCAGACCCTTTAAAAGTCAGCCCTTTCTTCCGCCCAACATTCTGGCCTTTCATAGTGCTTGACCTCTTCATTGATAAGCAGGTTTTCCATTCAGGGGAACATGGGCTACCATGCAAAGACTTGAGAACAGGGAACGACCTTTGTGATCACACATCATGTGAGAGAAATAATTCCATTTTTCGCAGCTTGGCTGTATAAAAATGCAGGTCTCACGCTGCTGACTTATTGTACCACAACAATACTGCAGAAAGAGGCAAAAACATGGGGACAACTTTATCTTTTCTCCCCGCCTTGCTCTCGCTGGTTTCTGTCTCTCCTGCCCTCCCTCTGGGTGGCAGAAATAGGGGTCTCTTACTGTGCAACACGGGTGCTGTCAGGGATTCATCCCCACACAGCAGAGTGAGACCCGTCTCTCAGGCCCTGTCTGTGTGTATGCATATGTGTGTGTGTGTGTGTGTGTGTGTACATGCATGCAGAACTATTAGCGTAGCTCAGCAGCTCCAAGAAAAAGGCCACAAAATATCTTGTCCACACCTTTCCCCAGACAGCCTGTCCATGAAGTGCTTTTCTGTGTTAGAATCTGGGACACGTGTGTGTGTGTGTGTGTGTGTGTGTGTGAGTGTGAGTGTGTATGCATGTGAGTATGTGAGCATGCCCCCTGCAGACTTTGCTATGCTACCGACAGTGAGTTGACGTGAACATGACCGAGTGCCTGTCTCAGTTATGATAGGGGAGGCTGATAAAATGTCTGTAGTGCCTCCGTCCACTCAGGACAAACAAACATTTGTCTGTGGACAATTTTCATACTTTTTCTTACACTGCTTCTTTCTGCACTTCATGTTTATCGGAAACACCAAACACATAAAAACACCCATGCACAGCAAAATCACCAGGGTTTAAACAAAAACTATGTTCATATACAAAGAATTTGTATTAGTTAATATATTTGTAAGAAACTGAATGCCTTGAAATCTGCTTTATGTGCCCTAGCTCTATGATAGTGATGATTTGTTGAATTTATATGCACTCAACTAACCTATTTTAAAGAAGCTGGATTGTGATTGAGCCTGTATACTTAGGAGGGCAGTAGCTGATACAGTAAGTTTGTGCTTGGTAATCTTAATGAGAACTTCAAAAGTGAAAGAGTACTTTTAATTTTGAGTGCAAACCAGTTTACTAGTGGTATACATAATGTTGCCCAGATTTTTTTCAACATAATGAAAAGTGTTCATATTGAACGTATCTGCAAACTGTTTACTGTCAACGTATTTCCTTTTTTCCCCGAACGTTATCCGCTCCAGGGGCCTGTTTCACAAAAGCGATTTACGAGCACTGCTTAGATTGCAGATGGTGGCAGCATCATGTTTCACAAATGACTGTCGCTTGGAAATTCTAGTAAAAGGGCTCTAAACATATAAAAATGAACAAGAGGGGAAGTGATCAATGTTACAAATCTTGTGAAACGGGCCCCAGGGAACTAAAGCATGATTAACATTTTCATGGTCATGTTTAGGCAACGCGAAGCACTTAGATATGTCCACATTAACTTGAAGCATGAGACAGGCAGTGTTGACATGTTCAATATAACCATGAACCAAGTGTTTTTTTGCCTAAACCTGACAAAATGCTGGATATAGGGTGCACACCCCGTTCTGTGCTTTGCATGCCTAACCAGCCACGCCGAGCCCCTCCCTATGACTTCTGTGACATCACACCTTCCTGGATTGGAAAAAGAATGGCTAGTGAACGTAATCCAGGCAACAATTACATTTCCTCTAAAACATATTTGGCCAAGTATATAAACAGTATATAAATGTATTTTGTAGGAGAAAGGGGTGCAAAGACACACACAGCAAAGCATGCATTTACACACATAGATACACTGTATATACACAAAGACAGACAGACAGACAGACAGACAGACAGAGAGAGAAAGAAATGATCAAGTATCTCTCTTCCACCTTAATGAGAAAAGGCATATCTGCAGTTAGATTTGGTAATTATTAATTATTAGAGGGTACGCTGCCTCAGAGTTCTTAGGAGGGTGATGGGGCCATGGTGATAAGATGCAGTGCCACACTAATAGTGCCATCCACTAGCACAACACTTCAAAGAATCTGGGAGTGGCAGCCATGACTCTTTGAGGCTCCGCTGAGGAGGCCGTGCAGCAATCATAATTGTTTCTAGATCAAGAAGGCCGTAATTAATTTGCCTGTCTTGAAGTTCGGCAAAGGGGAATAATGGCTGCTGGTAAAGAGAAGACAGTGGAAGGTTATGTGTGTGTGTGCGTGTGTGTGTGTGTGTGTGTGCGTACATGCGCGTGTGTGTGTGTATGGGCTGTAGTTCCTCTCAGAGCGTCTGAGAAATAACAAAAGCTGTACAAAAGTAATAAGGATGGAAAAAAGACGCTTGAAGCGATGTTTAGATGTTTAGCTACGTGCCGTCTGTCCACAACAGGGGCCAAGGTGGTGTGTGTGTGCGTTTGTGCATGTGTGTGTCTTAACGCCATCCCATTGCGATGGAATTGAAATGCCGTAACAGCGACAGTTTGTCCGGCTGCTTCTCTCCACTTAATAGTTCTACTGCTGCGGTATTTAATGCAAGGGGCCCTGGCTTTTTAAAGACTATTTAAAAGAACGCACACAAATCACAGTGTGCAGAAAATGACCGTCTTAATGAAAACAGTGTTCCCTCAACACTGCCCTGCGGGAGGCCCAGGACCTGGGGGAGTACTTGGGAATGCAAGGACCACAGGGTGCAGAATAATGGCCATGGAACTTGGACTGCAGAGTGCACGCTTGTTATGCTAAAAGGCAGGACTGGTAGCCTAAGGGCTGAGATGGGAGGGCAGAAACATACATACATAAACATTGGGAGGGGACAGCTGTTCCTTAATAACCTCTGGTAAATGGTGTCCGAGGTAATTAAGGTGCCCAGGAGGAACGGAGAAACAAGACAGACACTTTTAGTCAGCTTAGGTTTTTAGAAAGTTGCTTTAACAAGTAAGTTTGGAGATCCAGAAGAAAAATGACTTGAAAAATTAGTTCATCCACATCGAGACCAAGCCGAATGTCTTTTCTTGGACATTCATATGGCCGAGATAGAAGACATAGTTAATATTTTATACATTGTATTTAAGTCTTCAGCAGTTGTTTGGTAATTTATTTCTTTGTTAAAATGACCTGTTTGCATTTTCCTGACAGAAAAAACTGTTGCAGTCCTGTCAATAATGACTGACTTCTCTCAGTAGGAAAAGCAGAAGTAGCTTGATGTCGTACAAAGTGTGTGACTTTGACATTGAAGACCATGGTGCGGGTCCCATTTCCTAACAGCAGTCAGTACTGATTTCTTGTAACCATGAAGGCCATAACCAGGTAGTTTTAGCTGCCTAAACCTAACCAGACTCAACCATGGGGGTGGCAGTTGGGAAATCGTGCATGAGTTTTTTTGCAGTCATATGTGCATATTGCTTAAAAAAAACACTGCACTTGCAAACACATTTTGCAACAACGGTGGAATGATTTTCATCATTATATTTTACAGTAATATAAAAAGTCAACTGTAAAGCTCTACAAACTCAACAAAGGAGCAACAGTGACACCTTGGTGGGTACTATCCATATACAAATTTACCTAATTTAACTAAATATCTTTTGTTTGTCTATCTTTCTGTTTTCTTAATATCCAACCTCAACATGAACTTGAATATGGTGCAGCAGTTTACAAATATCCAAAACAAGGATTCAAAGTGTTATTTCACTGTGTGTGGGTCTGTGTATGTGTGTATAGGTGTGTGCACACGCAAATGGATTCATGTTTAACAAGCTCTTGACTAAAGTAATAAACAAGGATTGCTGCCAACAACATGCAACGATGAAGGTGATGATGATAGTGATGATGATGACAGATTTGATGATAAGACAACAGCTGTCACTGATGATGACTATGATGACAGTGATGCTTCCTTTGTGTGTGTGAGTGTGTGTGTACCTGACTTATTTTCTTCATCCTCAGATTGGATTCCAGAGCAAAGAGGTGTGTTGTTAATCTTTGCAAGAATGTCAGGTGTGTGTTTGTGCGTGCGTGTGTGTGCGTGACAGAGAGAGCGTTGATTACACCCTCCTCTCCAACACCGAGAGCCGACATTTCTCAAGTGTGTGTAATTATAGTGAGCACACAGCCTCCTAAGCATGCTGTCAATCTGAATCAGAAAGAACACACACAAGCACATGTACACATGCACACAAACACAAAAAACTATTGTGTTCTGAATGTGTGCTTTCAAGTGTGTGCAATTAGTCTGTATGTGTGTGTGTGTATGTGTGTGTATACAGTATGTGCATGTATGTGTGGGTCTGATTTTAGCCCTGCAACCCTCTGTCCTATGTGAGAATTTGGCTTCAGAGATTGTGTACATGTCTGCACAGGGCCTGCTCCTCGCTCCTCCTCTTGCACAATGACAAGGTTTGGGTTTCAAACACTCTCACTCTCACACACACAGACTGACAGTCAGGTGTTAAATAGAGGCTATCCTGATTACCCTTTTAGCTTATAGCTCAATTATGGTCTAAATGAGTATCTAGGCCCAAGGCCAAAACTGTTAAAACGTCCTGTTGCCTGAGAATTTAAGTCATGGAAATAGTAGGGAGTTGTGTTCACAACCCTTCCGTCAAACAACGTTTTTAGTGAATGATTCTGTAAACCCTGGATTAGGTTCAGTGACAACGTTTTTAAAAGTTCACTGTCAACATTTTTGGATGTGGGACAACTAAAGTACAGTTAGGGTTAGGCAGCAAAAACCACTTAAGGTTTTGGAAAGATCATTATCAGCGTTGTCACACTATACTTTCTGGCCTGATCCAGAAGACTGGCTAATGTAAATTCCTGCTGCATAATTGTTAAAAAGGAACATGATAACTTTCTGGTGCTGACTTTGGAACACTTATAAAGGCCAGGGGGAGCAATCTCAGTGAATAATCCCATGGGTTGTAATTTAATATCTAAGTCAAGTGAACTTAAAGCAAAACTCATATACTATTTAATGAAATTTAGATCTTTCAAATGAAATGTTTACATCGCTAAAATGTGTTACTTACACTTAGCAGAGTCAAATGAACGTTTAAAAACATTTGGATTTCAGGTTTAAAGGTGTAATCCATAATTTTCTACTCATTCAAACTATAGCACAGATGACAGAGTATCCGGGGTCACATCTGTGGAGTTGTTTCACATCTGTGTTTCTTGGTATGAAGTGAAATCTTCATTATCAAATAAAAATATTTTATTACTGAAGAGGCATTAAAAACAGGTGCCATCCAACAAAGCTGATGAGAATTCTTTTCAAGAGCTATTAGCATTTTTGCCTGTTAATATTTATGATAAACACATCAAAAGAAAATTCCTAATAAAACTGTACACCTTTTCTTGTTAGTAGCGTCAATTCTAAATTAGGCTGCCATTTGAAAATGTATTACCTACTTTACAGAGATCCTTTTTAAATGGTCTGATGCAAGCGGACAATAGTTGTTTTGTTGGACAGTGTTTGTTGTTCTATCTCTACCTCTCTCCTGTATGATGTGTAATGTGCTAAACATATTCATGATGGAAACCCCGGCGACTGCTTGAGTTTCCTCACCTCACTTTCCCCCTCTTGCTATGAATTAAACAGAGAGATAGCGAGAAGAGGGTGGTGGGGACAGATACAGAGGGAGAGAGTTAGCAGTTGAGAGAGAGAGAGAGAGAGAGAGATGTGGTAAATTACATTGTCAATTCAAATCCTGCCACTAATGCATCTCATTGAGTGTGTGTCGCTGTCATCCCGGATGCTCAGTTATCTGTATCAGTGCAGCCAGCAGAGGAGGGCCACCATGTTAACAGCCCTGCGAAAAGCAGCGCAAAGTTTAGCTAGCCAACACGCCCTGAGCCAGGACGAGAGGGGAGAGACAGTGGAGATGAAGTAGACGTGCGAGACATGAAAAATTCATCTTTCCTACATGAGTGTGTGGGTGTATGTGTGTGCCTGCAGAGCTGTGTAGTTTAATTACAGCTAGCGCCCCGGCCTCCATTCCGACACGGCCTCTTTCCTGCGCGAATTAAAACATCCCTGTAACTTCTCTCTCACACACTACACACACATAATTGACATGCACACACTCCAAAGTACCAGTGCTACACATATGCACACTACCCTGTTATAGTTGTCATCCCCTGTTCGCTCGCTAACCCCCTCCCCTCCTCTCCCTCCACCAGCCCCCGTCCCCGTTCCTCGTCCTCAAAACTATTTGAAAATCAATTATCTCAACAAACCAGCTGTAAGGAGTGGGTGCCAGCCACTTACTCCTGAAGTGAATAACTTATTTGAAATTCATTATTGTGTCGAGCGGTGCGACAGGTCCCTCCAAGACTCTGCATTTCCCATTCCTCTCTCTCTCTCTCTCTCTCTCTCTTTACATAAACTAACTACAGTGCTGGACCGATCATTTTTTCTTCTCTTACGCGTCCCCCTCCCCTCCTCCTGTCATGCAATTTTAACCAGCTGAGCGCCACGGACATGAGCACACACTGACTCTCTCTCACACACACACACACACACACACACACAAAGCTCCCTTGATTGGTTCACCTCATTTATTTATCACATGCAAATCATGGGACGCCTAGAGATGTTTTCTCTCCTGCCTGCTTCTACGGGCATGAATATGGATGGTGATGGTGGGAGCAAAGTAAGGTTGGAAAGGGAAGGAGGGGGTGAATATGGATATACATTCTACATTTTGTTTACATTTATTCATCAACATTTGTTACCTTAATAAAATGAATAATGATAATACACTTTATAGTCTATATGGCCACTACTATTTTTGTGTACTTTTGATCTGGGGCTGTTTTTCTTGCTTTGGTTCATAGTTATAATTAAGGAAAATCCACAGCATACAATCATATTTTTTTCATACTATCATGCACCCAACTTTATGGCAACAGTTTGACAGTAACAATGCCTAAGTGCACAAAGCGAGGTCCATAAATAAATGGTTTTCTCAGTTTGGTGTGGAAGAACTTGACTGGCCTGCACAGAGAACTCAACCCCACCCAACACAAGGATGGGTATGACTAGGACAATGGAATATTTAAAAGACAGCACTAAAATAATGAAAGGCATACGGCCAATAAAATATGTCAAGATAAAACAAAGAACAAAACAATAAAATATATCGAGATAAACAGGTAAAACAAAACAAGGGTATGGAAAAGTGGCAATTAGTTAAAAGCAATGCTGAATAAATAAGTTATCAATTGTTGTTAATAGAGCTTGCATCTCTTATAGCCTTGAGTAGGGAGTTCCATAGTTTTGGGGCATAGTTAAAGAAGGCTGAGCTGCAGATTTTCTTATTGGTGTGAGAGTTTATATTTCAAAAACCGGCAGTCGAGGATCTAAGAGGCCGTGAGGGATTATAAAACAAAAAAGAGTTAGTAATGTCCCAACCCATTAAGAGCCTTGTAAACAAGTAAAAGAACTTTAAAATCAATCCTAAAAGACACCGGGAGCCAGTGCAGGTTCACTAAAACTGGGGTGATATGCTCTCTCTTTCTTGTTCTAGTTAAAAGTCTAGCAGCAGAGTTCTGAATTAATTGTAGTTTATCAATTGATTGTTTTGGAAGACTGGTGAAGAGAGAATTACAGTAGTCTAATCTACTTGAGATAAATGCATGACCGAGTTTTTCGGCATCTTGTTGGGATAGGAACGGTCGAACCTTTGCAATATTTCTTAAATGAAAGCTGCCTTGGTCACCCTCTTTATGTGGGATTTAAAACTTAAGTCTGAGTCTAGGATAATACCAAAGCTTGTGACTTCTGATTTAACCTGTGGGGCCAAACTGCCAAGTTTGGCGAGAACCAGCTCTCTTTTTGCTTGTGGGCCAACCAATAAAATTTCAGTTTTTTCGCCATTAAATATAAGATAATTGTTCTGCATCCACTTATTTACTGCAGCCAGACAGTTGTTAAATGGCAAAGGGATTGGTCATCATTTGGGTCCAAAGAAATATACAGCTGTGTGCCATCCGCATAGCTGTGGAAATTAAGTTTATGTTCTCTGATAATATCGCCTAAAGGAAAAAACAGAGGACCAAGGCAGCTTCCCTGAGGAACACCAAAAGCTAACTCATATTACCTTGACACGTGATCTCCCACAGCGATAAAAAACTTTCTCCCTGTTATATAAGAGCAGAACCAGTTCAAAACACTCCCAGAGAGGCCAACCCTGTTCTTGAGGCGCTCAATGAGAATGTTGTGATCAATTGTATCAAAGGCAGCACTTATATCTAATAGAACTATAACGGAGACCTTGTTGGCAAACTGGATAGTGAATATTCTTGTGATTTCTGTGGATCAGAAAAAGAAACTATTTGCCACCTGTTCTACCATTGTAGCTACATAAAAATATTCTGGATGGATGTTGAACATTTTATAAGGAGAAATACTGAGCGATTGATCCAGCTACAGGATAGGGACATTTATTTTAGTTTTGAAGGCAAAGAGATGGACAAAGATTTTCTTTTCTTTGTACAATTGGTTTTATTATTGCGACTATTTCACATATATAAAAACAAAGGAACTGACTCCAAACCAAACTTCTGTCAAGAACTATCTGAGGAGAAAATGGTTTTACAATTACATATGTTAAAAACAAGAGGGCAACAAATAAGATAACAGTAACCTGTTTGGGTTTCCAATTCAATTCAGTTTATTTATATAGCGCCATATCATAACAAAGTTATCTCAGGGCACTTTTCCATAAAGAGCAGTTCTAGACCGAGTCCTTATGTTTACAGAGACCCAACAATTCCCACATACTTTTATGTAATACTGCTGCTACTGCTACTTCCCACATCTTCTTCATGCTATGAGTGCTTTGGAAACAAGCTTCTGACAGAGAGGAGAGATGTGCGCAGATACAGTAAAATTACTATGAGTGTGTGCACAAAGAGCAGTTTCACTTTTGCCGAAGTTTAAAACTAATTTGAAAGAGATGCTCATGAACATTCAGTGGATGTGAACAAGCTTTAGAAAGTGTCCAACGTTTAAATGACACTGGAACTACACACACACACACAGGCTGGTGGTATGTCAAGGACAGTACCGTGGCAGGCTGAGAGTGTGGAAGCAATGTGAAAGTGACTTGATGCAGTGTCACTGCTGCTTTTAACCTCTTTCTTTCTTTCTTTCTTTCTTTCTTTCTTTCTTTCTTTCTTTCTTTTTTCATTCCCCTTGTCTCTTCCTTGAGATTTTTCTGTCCTTTTTACTCTGTCTGTCTCTCTCTCGCCCACTGTGTATGACTCCCCTCCTCACTACATATATCTCTCTTAATAAAGAGAGAGAGTAAATGAGTGTGACAGGGCTGTCATGTATGTTCCAGCAAAGGCCAGCGAGGCCAAGTGCAGAGACAGGAGGTGTCATATCCTTACATCTCTCTCTGTTTCTGCCACCAGCTGGACTCTCCTTCTCTCTCCTTTTCTGTCACACTATATCTCTCTCCCATCCTTTTCTGTCCTCTGTGTCTCTCCTCCCTTCCTGTGTTACGTTTCCACTGTCCCACTTCTCAGCTCTTTCCCTCTACAGATCTCACGTGATCCTCTTTCTCTCTCTGAGACTATATTCACATAAGTCAGCTAAATTTCAAAAGGCTGTTCTTGCATGAAAAAACTGTGCGTTTTTAGGTCGAAGAATTATAGGAAAATGACTAAATCTCCTGTTCTTCCTCCCCTTGTGGTCAGCAAATCACATGTAAATCACAGCCAACATCTGGTAAGTAGTGGGACACAGCCTAGTGACTCCACTGAGTCTCAGCTAGCTAAATCACAATTAAGTCTGGCATTTTAGAAAATGTTTTTGAAAAATACCAGCTCAGTGTGGACAGAGGGCCAAAATGGAGAGAAAGAGATGTGTTTTGTGCAGCTTAGTGTAGCTGACACCTGCGTGATGAAAGCAACACATCAGCAGTTCAGCAGCAGCAGCTTCAGTCTTCCATCAGTATCTAAGATGCGATCGGTCCACAGTACTTACGTGTGGTCATCTGCGTTATGGCAGCATGTAAAACAAAGCCTTAAAGGTTGCTTCGGGTCGTGGTTACATGAAAAGTGGGAATCTTGAATCATCCTGTGTTGACAGACTGTAAGACAAGAGTGACTTTCTCTCTACACTCTTTTATTGCTCCCTCACAATATTTTAAAAAATACATGTAAGTAGCAAAACAACACTTTGGCTGTGAAGGGAGGGCCCTCAATGACATTTTATGACTTGGACCTCACCACCATTGTCACTTTCCCTGTCTCTCTCTGCTTCACTCATCCTATTGTGTCCTTTTAATTTATTTTCCTTTCACTTTTAGCCACACACTCTCTGCCACCAACAGCAATTGGCATCTGTGGATGTGTATCCATTTGTACAAGTATGCACACAATCACAGGTATTGTATGTATATGCATGCAAGCTCTTGCACCGCATACATGAATACACCTACTGTACATGTATGTATGTGTGTGACTCCAGCCTCCAGGCAACTCAGCAGCAGGAAATCGGTCAGCTGAGCCATCACAGTAAAATTGGGTCAAACTGACCTTTCAACTGGCTTTAATCTTCCAATCATTCCTAAAAACCTGCCTGTCGCTCCACAATGTAGCTCTGCCCTGAAACACACCGCAAATAGCTCATTTCAACATTTGATGAACACACAAATATACAACAGGACATGCGGTGAAAGCTTGTTTGTGCATGTTCTATATAAGTGTCAGTGTGTGCGTTCAGCCCTCTGTACATGTGTGATTTGTGCGATTGCTTCGCCCACATTCATATATCCTTTCTTGCTCTCTCTGCAGTTGAATGTGGTTTGTTTGCATTGGGAGTGAGTGAGGAATAGCCGCGATCAATGCCAAAACCATTATGAGACACGCTTTGAGTAGAGCAGCCCCATTTTAGCAATTTTGCAGTGGCCGAGGCCCCCATATGGAATTATTTGATCAATAGCCTTGTAGCTTGATAGAGAGGAGTAAATGATATGATCAATGTATAATGTTGCTACCTGCACACTTCATTGAGAGTCTCTGTTTCTGTGTGTGATTGTTTTTGTGTGTGAATCAGTGTTTGTGTGCAGACATACCAGCGCATGTGTAGGTGCAGATATGTAATTCCTGAATGCTTTTGTCCATAGATTGTTGTTGTGCTGTTGTTGCACCATTTACTTTCCTACTTTTTGGAATAAAGGGCCAGTTTCCTCAGGCTCTTTGTATATTTTTCGCTTGCTTTCTGGACACAATACGCTCAGTTTTGAGAGTGGAAGCAGGGATATCAAATGGCAGAGATGAAAATAGAATGAATGTGGAGTAGGGGAGACTCGCTAAATTATTGATGTGTATCATAGTGCCTATGAACACGCAACACACTGAACCATCTTCTTGGCAATTCACCTCCAATAACACACTCTTATCACTTCACCAACAAGTACACCTCATACTCCAACATGTATAATACATCTGTGTATAATAGGTGTCCAGACACACCTTCATCATTCATTCGCTCACAATGATATATACTGTATATGAGCGTAGATGCCCACATACAAAAGCCCATTCCTGTTTTGTTTGCTGTAACGTCTTTTCAGTGGAATTCACGAGCTGAAGTGGCTCAAGTATAGGATCTGACTTCTAATATACACAAACACACAAAGACATATACACACCTCTATTCAGAGTCCATGTCTGTCTCTGTGGATGAGATCACTACCCTCTCTGTCACTCTGAAACACTGCCTGTGTGCGTCTAAGCCTGAGTGTGAGTGGCGCACATCAGGGTGAAGCGATACCTCTCCTCATTGTAGGTTCATGGCCACGTACATGTCATGAAACTCATCGAGAGACAGCCTGATAGCCTGACAGAGAGGCCTCGGTTTGAGCCTGATTTGCTTTTGTTTTTTTCCGTCTCCCTCTCTCCTGTCACATGGTAAAAGTTGAACCATCGGGGGAACGACGAGCAAACGACACGAGGAGGTTGGGGCAGGGAGAGAGAGGGGTGGGAGGATGGATGGAGGTAGGGACACAGGAAGGAGGGGGGAGTGGGAGACAGAACGACACAAAGGAGAGCCTGTCACACTCACTTAGATGCTGAAATATTAAAGTGAGCAGTCAGGTTGTAATTTTCCTGAGAAAGCCGAGGGAAGAGGGGGATAAGTATAAGTGAAGCAAGAGAAGGAGGGAGGTGGGGGGACGAGTGATAGAGACACGGAGAAAGGAAAGGTATCACCGCTGATCTCTCTTTCCTCTCTTCTTGGAAGAGACATAGGCACACTTTTAATACCACTACTTTAATTAGCTCAGCTTTATACGGTCTGTCTCTCTCTGCTCCTCTTCTCCGCAAGACGTGAATAATTCAGCAGGAATGGTGTACCACTGCTTGGCAAAGACAGCAGGCCCACCAATCTGCAATGTATCTGTGCAAAAGAAACGGAGAGAGAGGCCAGAAAAGAGGGTCGCCAACATCGGACAGCAGACTTTGCTTGTCTAAAACCTCAAGTCTTTTTGTCCAAATCTAACAGATCAACATTTGTTTTGTAACAATTACCAGAGGTCTTGCTTTGCTGGCGGTCTGCAGTTATCTCAACATAAACCACATTAGTGTGGTTAGTTAGCTCATTTTTATTTCCAGACACAACAAACATCAGTCACAAAATTATATCTAAATCTGCATTATTTCAGGTAACATACACAATTTTATTACACATAGCATTAGTGCGGGTCCTGCTGGCCAGAGTGAAACACCCTGTGGAAATATAATTTATCTTTTTAAATGATCTCTGATAAAAACAATTTTAACAGTTTCTGTTCAAGTGCTATGGTAAATTTGAAGAATAACAATACATAAGGTTTTCTACCTCAGTATCCTGACATGACTGCATGCAACTGTCCATAGCAAATTAATGGTGCAGAAAATAACATAAAGCATATTTCTTCACTTTAAAAAGTCCCAAACCAAAAAAAGGCTATATGGAAATAAGGGACACAGCATCCAGTAGTGAGAGTGAGGCTGCATATTATCTGTTCATCCACAAGTGCATTTATCCAGAATTTACACTGTCTTTTACATTGCCAGGCAGCTTTTATCCTGTAAATCCAGTGTTTTCTTATTTTCTTGAATCTGAACAGTATCTGAAACATGACATTTCATGTTATTAACATGTTGAATCAAACACCACAAAGTAAGTGGTAATCAATCAGTACATGTTCAGCCTTAAATTGGATGGACAAAATATTAGAAACACCTCTCAGTATGAATTATACCCATATATCTAATAAACTGGCAACTATAAGTGTTAATGTGCATAATTTTTACATAAATTGTGGACTGAATAGCAGAAGAAGAAAGAAAGGAAACACTTTTGCAACAACTCCTTATCTCCTAGGTTTTCTCCAAGTAGCTGGTTAACTAAAATGTTTTGCATCTGAATAGCCAACTCTTTGTCAATATTTAAAAAGATATTTTTATGTTACTAGACAATATCTCCTGCAGTTCCCAGGAAAAAGGACACAATATGTGTGTTTGGTGGTTATATGTGAATGTTCACATGTATTTATGTGCAGGTTTGTCTTGCAGTTCCACCAACCATACATGTGCTTCTTTGTGCACACAGACACAGTTACCCTGTGTCTGTGTGTGTATGTGTGTGTGTGTGTGTGCCGGTGTGTATGCATGTCAGACTCTGCTTAGCTCACCAGTTTGGGTCGTTGAGGATGACATGTATGTCAGGACACTGCAGATTGGTGTTTTGGTGGCGGGTGGGGTTGGGGCAAAGACGGGGTGAGGGGAGAAACAGTGATGTAGTTTCTCTCATATCTCATCATATTGATATTGTATGTTCTCTCTATGTGTGTGTGTGTGTGTGTGTGTGTGTGTGTGTGTGTGTGTGTGCATGTGTGTGTGCATTTGTTATGACAGCCTATCAACCTGCACCCCAACTCCCAAAACCACTCCTTGTCCCAGCCTCCCCAAATAAGCAGCATCACTGTCTGGATGGGTACGCTTGGTGACTTAGGGGACCACGGTGTGCTTAGTGGCCCAAACAAGGTGAGGGTTTCTGGGCCAGACTGAGGTGGGCTGTCCCCTGTGTCAGCCCTGGAGCCTTCAATGTCATTGCTGGAGGGGAGACGAGAGAGGTCTGAGACACGTTCTCTCTCTCTCTCTCTCACACACACACACACACACACACACACACACACACACACACAGGATGATATAAGCAGTGCGATGCCTCATCTTTCATCTTCTGAAGAAGTTTTAATGAGTTGGGAATAAATAGAATTCCTCTTTCTCCCCCTCTCTGTTGCTCTCTGTCCATCTTTGTCTCTGTCTCCCCTTTGTGTGACTTGTCTCCATTCCAATCATAGCTCGCTTCAGTGATCCCTGAGTCACGTCTGAAATAGAATCGACATGGCAGCCTGAGTCAGCCAGGACAGCGAGCCGAGCGCAGATTAGTCATCCTGGTGAGGTGCTTTTGTCCAGGGACGATGACAGATCTATGAAATGAACGGGAGAGTGATGCACCGGGGGTGTCTTCCTGTCTCAACTAGGGATTACAGATACTCCTGAGTGTGTGTGACTGTGGTTGCGTGTGTGTGTGTGTCCAGCTCTATATAAAGACATGACTCTACAGCTCAATCTTGACAAAATTACTTTGGAGTGTGCTTTGTTGTCTCCTGCTTGTCAGAGTGAGCTGGACAGATCTGCAACAACATAAAACAGTGAGCCATGTAGAAGTGGGTTGGTCAGAGAGAGTGAACTAAAGAGTACAGATTGTCCTCTTGTCCTGATTTATTTGCATCAGTATCTCGTGTATTTCCTTCCTCCTGGCTACAAGCAGGAAAATAACTTGTCTCACAGTTGTGAGGGCTGTGTTGGAGCTTCCCAATCAAACATGATCCGCTGCCACTAATCTTGTTTGCGACTAGATCGGTCACCATAATCCTTTCCACAACAAATAGGCTTCTCCAGCACACAGTGAAATCCACCCCCGACCAGGTTGAAATGGGCTCTCACGGTATCAAGAGACGCCTCCTTTATCTGTCGCCCTATAACTTTGTCAAAGAAAGGGGTTGCAAAATCACCTCTATGTGTATCATCCACTATTATTCTTCATTATCACACATTTAAAACATGACGTATGATGTTTACTGTCACATTGTTTACTGTGTGACCCGCTGCAAAAACAAGTATTCATCCCTCCCCCAAGGGACTATCAAATAAGCTGCTCTTGTGAGCTTGTTGTTATTTATTTCAAAGTAATAAGCAAATATTATTACATGTTAGTCATGTAATCAAGTTTGATTTTGGATTGTTGATAAAACAGATCTGTTATCAAGAGACTCTTTATAAAATCTTTATATTGCTAATGAATTTATTAATATAAAACTTTGCTAAAGGAGGCCTTTTTTCCTCTTTTGTTTTCTTCATTCTTCTAAATCTGAATTGTATCTGTATGATAAGCCGCAGCAACCATTAAGGACACAGAGGCCCTTTTTTTAAATGTTTCATCAGGATATTTTAGGGACTCGTGGGAGAGTTTAAACTCTACAACAACTGAAGCTTACACATGCCGGATCTTTTACAGGCTCAGTCCAGTATCTTCAGACTCAATATGTTTAAATGTCATTACCTTTACGCCAACAAAACAGAAACAAATAAAAGCTCAGTAATTCCCAACCCAAATTTTATTCTTCACAGTGCGGAGACAGCTTTGAAACTCTATTTAGACCTTTGTATATAAAAAACCATGTAACTTAACATTTAACAGAATAAATGAAAAGTGAAATATCCAGATATTTAGACAGACATGTGGTGTCTGGTCAAATGTTTCTGAGGGAGAATTCGACTGATGACTTCAGTATTTACTAGATTTACTGCAGTCTTGGCGTCAGTCCTGTTTAATGACATTCTACATCTTCATATTTGATTCAAAAGACTTTATCTCTCAAATCCTGAGGATAAATTGGATTATACCACAACTATGCCAGGCACAGGTTTATCATGTTCATCAGGGGGCTTATCAGATCAGTAAAAAATACTAATGACATTCAACTTTGACACAAAACTATTTTTGTATCAGCCTGGCCAATACCTTAAACAAAATACAAAAATATCACACTGAAAAAAATAATCTAGCAATAACTATTTTTTACAAGACAATTGCATTTGTTCACCTTTATGTTAATGTACAGTAGAGGTAACAACATGTTTATGTGAATGAACAGGTTCTAAAGCTGCTTGTTGGACAGTTTCCCATGGAAACAGATGGCCTCAGCATTGCTGTTAGTGTTGTGTTGACAATAGAAATGTCCTGGCTGATTTAGGGACTTTGGAGTGAGCTGCTGTGTTTTGATGACACACACACTCAACACAACCTTGTCCCCCTTTAACCTGGACTGAGGAGGTGTATGTGAGTGAGCAACTGATTAAATCAACTTTATTTTCTAATTCTCCACAGACCCCCGAGGTTATCCTGCACCATCACTGCTGAGGGACGGGATAGGGGGGAGGGAGAGGTTCAACGGCTTAGACTGGAAGCTGCTTCTGTAGTTCAATGGAGACAGAAATAACAAGATATACATGCAAAGTATCATACACAAAGCGTGATGGGGGGGCTTTTAGTCATAACAGAGGTTTTCTTTAATTTCCCTAACATTGCTTTCTTTTTTCTCTCGCAATCTTCCGCTGAAAGGTCATGCAGCTCATGTCTGTGCTCCTTTGGTTGTGGCTTCAGGGAAGAAAACTGGCTCAGTGTAGGAGCTGAATTATAAATCTAAATATATACATAAACCTTGGTCTGTTGTCAGTTTGTGCTGCTCCGCAGTAGAGCTGGGCATCCTCTTAAAAGCCTCAGCACTCAGATCGCTTCAGTCCCACGGACTTGCAGGTCAGCTAAAACTATTTAAATGCCAAGACACTTTGGAGGATCCAGGCTGTTTTACATTGAGGTATAGACTGAGGTCACTAAAAGCAAACAATACTGTTTTCACAACAGGGGCCTCTGTTGAAGCTTGTTGAGTGGGATGTCAATCAAAGCTGCTGTAGGTGTATGGCAGGATTTGTTCAGTCAGTGCATTTACAAGCACTGTAATATTTTGATTACCACTAAAGTAAAGAAATACTCAGATTATTAAAAGGACTATTTATTATTATTAAAGGCCTTTAAAGGACTTATTTTACTTTTTTTTTTACCAAGTACATTGGGTTGCAATTGGATTAATTTATATCAGATATTACTTCATGAGAACGTTGACACATTGTCAGATACAATGAGACAGATTGTAAACGAATCAGCAGTTTAGCCAGATTATCTAGACAACTTTATTTGGAGATATAACCAGAAGTAAGAGCACACAACATGCATGTATGTATGTGTAATCCCTCATTGTACAGGAAAACTGTGTGCATGCACAAATAAGGTGGGTATAATAGGTCAAAGTTTTACCGCAAAGACTGTAAACTGTGATGCATGTGTAATTGAGTAAATAATGAGTAATAATTTTACTGCTTGCTTTCATTTTCTCTTCCAAATAAGTTTGGCTAACCTGGGGGTTTGTTAGAAACCTATCTGATAGTCTGACTGCTGATGTTTCTTGACTTTCTGACTTCTTTTTAGTGATAATGTTGCACTCCTAGATCTCAGAAATTATCTCTGTGAGTACAAAATTATCATTACAGATAGGAATGTATAGGAAGTATGAATACAGAGGCCAACTTGTAATAAACCAGAACTCTCCTTTAAACAAATCATCTGCAACCTTGGTTTACAAAGCTGAGTTACTGCTAACCTTAACACCATAACTAAACTATTGCCACATTTTGTAAGGAAGCTGAGTTACAGTACTTGTGAATTTGAAAATGTACTGAGTCTTTTTCAGAATGTCAATATCAATGTAAGTGGATATGCAATCAGTAAATAAACTCAGTCCATAAAGGTATAGTTTGTGTGAAATGCCATCAATTTAAAGTACACTCATAAATGGCTACCAACAGGATTGGTAGCCATTTATTGAATGAAGATACTGGAACTGCAAAAGTGAAAATGTATCTTTATAATAGCCTTCATAATGTCAAACTCCTACTATGGTATGGATATTGTATGAACACACACACTCGCACACACAAATGTACACTAGCCAAACCGAGGCTGAATCAGGCAAGAGGGAGGTGAGTTTTTATAAAGGAGTGATTTTATCAGTCTTGCACGCTTCTCCTCCATCTATCCTGCCTTAGTCCTTTTCTCCTTCCCCTTCCTCCCCCCTGTCCTCCTCCTCCTCCCTCCTCCTTTCATTGTGGACGATGGTGAAATATCAGTATTGTTTACGCAGAAGATTAGGGCAGAATTGGGCAGAAGGCGGTTGTTCTGTGACGATGGAGATAAGATAGGGGATGGTGGTGTGTGTGTGTGTGTGTGTGTGTGTGTGTGTGAGCGTGCGTGCGTACGTGCGCTACCCCGCCTTATCTTGGCAGCAGGCGGCGCAGCCATATGAAGTTGTTCATTGTAATTACCCGTGGCAAGAGTAGATTTCATAGGGAGATTTAGGGGGAGAGAACGACAGAATAAAAGCAAGGGAGGGAAAAAAGAAAGAGAAGGCGAGAAAGGAAGAGAAAAGGGGAAGTATGAAGATGGTTTGGACAGTTTTAATTATACAGACACCTCACCTTTTTTTCTGTTGTCTGCACGTCATTCTGTCTGAGTATTTTACCGCTCTCACATGTGATATCTCAATGCTGCCATATCTTAATGACCTTTTGTAAGTCTAACATCTTAGCCACTGTTCTAATAATCAGCATCTCATGACTCATCCCCATCTTTCCTCTGTTATTCAATCAGTGATCTTTTCTCTCGCTACCGTCTATTGCTCTCCACTGTAATTATCACACTGGATGAGAATGTCAGGTGCAGTCAACCAGATATCTTCAAATGGAAAATCAGTTCAGAATCTGCTAAAAGGTATTTATACAGTATTTTCAAAGTTTCATAAACTTTTCAATTCTTTACATGCATGCAACGATATGATTTTATAAAAAAACCTTTGACATTATACCTGACCAGGTATATTTAAAATATATGACCTTTAATTAAAGCGGCTCTATTAGAAAAGTTGGTGCAACTTGAAAGAATGAGTAGATTTGTGAGGAAGGTTCCATATCAACTGCTCACACAGTAATTTGTAGATGTAGGTCCTATCAAATTTAAGGCCAGCAACAGTACATTTAATCAATATTATATGAGTTAAGTGTGCACTAACACATTTGAGTTTATAGTTTACATTTACTTATAAATTAAGCAGCAAAATGCTGTTTAAATATAGTTTTTGAACCCACAATAGGCTATTCAGTGACTCTAAGAGGATGAAGTATGAGCCTAGATAAGACGATGTGTCCTTCCTCCATTTTTCAATAAAGTTTGTAAAGTTGTGTCTGAGATGTCAGCTAAAACTTGAGTTGACGAGGAGCTGCAAGTAGATGTTGCTTCGTAAAGGGTCACAAGCAAAAAGAGTTGGGAGCTACTGATCTTAAACATCGCTGATGCAGAGATGAATGAATTAGATGAACATAATTTACTGATGATTGTTATTTACTCTGGACTTTTTCCGTAAAACGTTCATTTTATTGTTAACGATCTTTATGTTTGACTTCCACATGTGCATTAAGATTAGACACGTCTTTTAGATCTTTTATACTCTAATTCATTTACTGTATTTCTCTATTATAATCCTGTAAATCATGTGAAGTTGAAGTCAACACAGACAGTCTCAGTCTGTGTCTGTCTTTCACTGTAAATGCCACACTGAAAAATCATGCCAGTTGATTGTGTGCAGTAATAAAGGCCAGGAGATTTTGAGTTTTTATGTTTATTGTCTTCCAATCAACTAATTCATATTATTTGAATTAATACTTTCCACACTGAGTAAAAAGGACAGTAAGTACAAAATATGTGTTTTTTGTCATTTGGGAGAACTGACCCTGTAACATTAATGCTTGCATTAATTACAATACATTATCTTTAACCTTACTAGCTGCTGAAACATGCTTCTTTTTCTTGATGACATGCTTTGAAGGTATAATACAAAGATATTTTGCCTTGGCTGCTCAGCTGAAGCAACATATTGTTTATTATACAGCTGGATTTAAAAAAAAAACTGTTACCTGTATGTCACAGGTAACACTTGACATTTTTGCTGTTTGGGTTGTTACTCCATATGGCGGTCTTGAGTCAAGTACAAAATGGCAGTTTTCAAAAAGAGATTTCATAAATGCTACGGGAGAACCAGCAGTAAATTGGTTGTTTGATTATGATATTATATTTAATAATAAAGAAATGTTGCTTCAATGAATCCACTTGACTGAATCCCCTGAATCCTCTTGAAGGGCCATTTTGTGATGAATGTTACAGAAATCAAGAAAGAGCATACCTTTCAGACATCACTGGTTTTCTTCCTCTGGAAACAGCATCATGTGGTGCAGATAATTCGCTTTTGACCAGTAGGCTATATGTTGAGAAAAGAGGTTTATAAATGGAAAACTTAACTGACAGTGATAACTCTGGAAACACAGAATATCTGTGTATTGGAAAAGGCTGCTTGCCTGTCATAATTGTTCATGAAAGGAAAATGATGAAAATACTTGAAATAAGCTCTTTTATTTTGCTTAACCCAAGGTTAATGTCATTGTCATTGTCAAGCCAGGCAGGGTGTTGTGTGGTTTTTATTCATTCAAAATCCTTCAATGAAAAAATACTTCCATGGACAGGAAATGGTCTACATTGGTAGAATACACAGTTTGTTTTGCTCCATATCTGTAACGGCAGACAAATTGGTTGTTTAGCCTGCAGTTGCTAATCTATTAGCTTGCCTTATCTGAGCCCATATCTACACAGTGTCAACACTATTTAGTGACACACACACACACTTTACGACACACTTCACAGCACCACCCTTTAGCTCCTCATTAGCTCTGCCTAAACAGATGCTAATGTTAAGCTAACGTAACACAGGCTTGTAAAGCTTCACTGCTGCTCTGCAGGTGTGTTTAGTTCTGTATGTGTGTGTGTGTGTGTGTGTGTGTGTGTGTGTGTGTGAGAGTGTGTGTGTATGGGTGTGTGGGTTCCCTAGAGACATCCTTACCTGAGGGGGAGTTTAAGCTTTTCTTCACTTGAACGAGCGGAGCAGGAAACTCGTTGTAGGCAGAGCAGACTGGGTTTAGAGGGGAGTGAAGGGAATAGAAGTGGAAAATTAATTCATCACTTGAATTCAACTTATTTAACTTCAAATCACCAGTGATCCAGCTACTTTTGGTGCTGTAGGTCAATGCAGGAAAGTTCACCATTATTTTCTCAGTAATATGACGATAAGGTTGGAACTAATGTTGTAACAGAATTGCTATTAAGGACTCAATGTACTTTTTTGACTGCTCAAGAGCAGCAGCAAGCCCCGGTTGAAGGTCAAATTCCTTTGATAAATCATGGTTGAGTGGCAGTGCAGCTTCTCTGGCTACGTGCAGGTAAACAAGGCCTGAGAAAATACTTGAGCTGGAATTAAAAGTTTTAGCAAAGGAGCACAGAAAAATAAGTGAAAAGACATTTTAGCAGCTTTAAAGTTCAAACCACATGTAAACAGGAAAGTGCAAGATAATATGTGTTAAAATGTTTCGCCATCTGAGTTTTTTGGGGGTTTTCTTTTTGGAAGAGCTTCTTTGGGTGACCAAGTGGAAAATGATTCCTCCTCTAAGCAAAGAAATTTCTTGCAAACCGAAAAATGTGCCCTCCCAGGAATGTAGGCTACTCACGTCCCAAGACTCACACATTTTAGGAATTTAACACAGGTTAGTTTTGTGCCTTATTTTGTCCAGTTTTCAGGAGTTCCCTGCAATATAAAACTCCTATAACTCAACTACAAATGTTCCAAAGTCCATATTTAAAGCCTCAATCATGCTTTTAAAATTCATCAGCTTTAATAGTGTGTGGACAAAGCTAGCAATATAAAACATTTGTTAAACAGATTTTGTTATATTATGTGCGAAACGAAAACGAAACTGTGCCAATAGCAAATCCTCAGTGGAGTTAATGTTGGTGCTATAGACGCTGGAAACTTCAGGACTACCTTACAAACAGGCACAATGCTTCAAAATAATTCTATCTCCTCCAATATAGAATTACGGAGTGCCAAGACTTGGTCCTTGTTTAAACGATTAACAATTGTAACATCAACGGTTTTCAAGGTTGGAAAGCTTTGTTCACACATAAAAGATTGCAAAGAACAGCAATGGCTGCTGAAAATACAGCAAGGAAACTACTCCTTTCATTGGATGATGTGACATTATTACTGTAAAGTGCTGCTTCCAAAGCACTTTGGTGTCACCACAGGAATGTCATCATTTTCTCACCCCAAAAGGTGCATACCTGCCTTTGTGACCGTTTAATAAAGAGAAGTGGAGGTCCACAATCTTGTTAAGAATTGATAATATTTTGCTAAGAAGTGGAAAATGAATGTTATTGTGTGCAGGCCATTAGTGAATAGGGCTTTGTGTTATCCTCTCTCGTCCTTTCACTACCTTGGCGCTGGAGCACAGTGTGTGTTTTAGTGCATGCCTGTCGAAAGCAACCTTGCCATGTAAAAAAAAAAAAAAAATGAAGAAGCTCAGTCAAACAGTTTTGCTCATTGTCTTTCTCTGCTTCACCATCACTCACTCATACTTACTTTCAATGCGACTACAATGTGAATTTTTGAACTACAATTTTTGGAATACTGAGGATAAATCCACTGTAGTGCATTGACATAAAACAATAGTAAAGATCTGTTGAATATGAGAGGAGGAGATGTGAAATCTGCAAATAAGAGGTATAATGACAGAGGAAAAACAAAAAAGAGAAATAATGTCAAAAAATTGAAGAAAAAAAAAGAGAATGTAAGAACGTAGGATGGAGCGGTAGAAACATGAAGGAAATGGGAAATAGACCAACAGTCAGTCTGTTTACATTATATTATAACCCGATGAGGCATATTCTCGATTATTACAAATGTTGAAAGTTGTATGTCTGACATTTGATCTGCCACTGCTATGGTTTCAGATTTGATTAGGTTTATGTGTAAATTGGTTGAGGTTCAAAAAAGATTGTGGTCGGGTTGTGATCATGGTTAAAAGAAAATAACTTTGGTCACACACTTTGTGTGACCCGTTCTTCATTTTACTTTCACAACAGACAAATTTCATAATTCACATTACACAAGAGGTCCTTGTCAGGTAAAAATAACTTTGTTTTAGGCATTTCAACAAATGACAAACTCTGTCATTCTTCTTGCAAGGACAGAAAGAAACAGAAAGAGATAGATGCAGAAATATAAAGAGAGAGATATCCCAGTTAAGTTTGGGTCAGCTGCGGGACATGGGTTTCCAGGCCTGCCTCCTCTCCTCTCCATCGTTTGCAGAGGGGTGGTAATGCTCTGCTCATTTATCATTCATCAGTGCTGACTATATGATCCAGATCAGACGATCCACATTTAGCTCCCCCTCTCCCTCAACCCCTCTCTCTGGGTCTGCCTTTTGGTTTTACTTGCTCTGTTTCTGTCTCACTATCTTCTCTCTTAGTTTCTGTGTTGGCTCATCGCTGTATCTGTTTCACTCTCTCTTCTTGCAAGGTCTGCTTTTGTTTTTGCTTCTCCCCACTTAACTCTCACTTCCACCCATCTCAGTTAAATTTATTTGATGCAAATGTTTCCCTCTTTTTCCAACAGCAATGCCTCTGAACTATTTTAAGAGGGTATTCCTTCCTTGTCCTTGTCCTCTCTCTCTCTCTCTCTGGCTCTCTGTCTGTTTCACATTCAAACACACTCAAACACTCATTCAGCCCCAGGTCTTTTTTCTTCCAGTGACTTCGAATAAAGCAGAAGAGGTGAGTGAACTCAAGGGCTCAAAGACTAACTACTGACACTCCACCAGGGACATTCCCAAAGGCAGCAGTTTATTTGACACTCAGCCAATCAGCTTTTTGCTTCTGCATGACTGACAGCGGCGGTGTCTAATTACACAGGAATGTTTGGAAGCACACTGCTAATCCTCTAAATGCCTATCCAAAACTAAAACTCCCCACTTTGGATAAACAAGAAGAACAAGTCATTGTATTTCGAGCAGCATGGGGTTGAGGAGTACGGGAATCCCCGCTTAACTGAGCCAATTAAAGTATATTTTCAGATGTGAAGACCTATCAGTCAATCAGAGTGTGTTGTGGCTGTCCAGACATGTTTTGCGCAAAATCAGAGGTGTGACATTCAGAAATGTGACTATTGTTCCCATCCTTGAAGAAAGCTGACTCTGAATAATAGAGATAAGTAATTGGAGATGGGTCGATTGAGCCATTAATGTATGACGTTTGAGATTATGAGAGACTTTGCATCAAAACAATACTCAGTACCTTTCAAACACCTCTCATGGAGGTTGACTAAAGGGCAATCCACACCAGCCAGTATTTTGTTAAGCATATTTTGGAGCGTTTTAGATGTCTGTCACTTGTCTGTATCACAGAACTGAAACACTTCTATTTCTACAAATGTATTAATCTTCACCAACTCAGAGACTCTCTTGTGCCCTTAGTGTATATTCTCAATAGGCAACTGTTCGAATCATACAAACCTCCTTCTCTATTATTTGCGTCCTATTTTTAAATTTAGAAATCAATATGTTGTGAATTTTCTAAAAATGTCTGTAATGATTGATCAATATGAACTTTCACTTTCACTATGGCCATATAGAGTTACAGTGGGTGAGGGGCATAAATAAAATTTGCAGTTAAAATGCAGTATTCTTCCTCATTATGGAGCCTTTTTTGAATAGTAGAAGTATCCATTGAATTTCTGATATTAGTCTACATGCTAAAGAGAGTTGGTGGCTATAACAGTGGTTGAAGTCGGTGTAGATAGAACGAACGGACACTTATGCACCGTTGGCGTCTAACGTCTGGTGTGGATTTAAGGTCAGCTTCGAGTATAGATATCAACAACAAAAAAATCAAGCCCCAAATGCAGCAATTTACAATGGCCAGCTGGATGAAAACTGCAAGCACAATTATTTTTCCACTGAATAAACATAGTGGTCAGTGTCTCCTTGACAATAGTGCAGAAGTACAGTAACTAGAACCAGTGAATTATTTTAAGTTATAGTGGCTTCTTGCTGGTAGCTGGTTTTATGCCAGCTAATGGGTTGCTTACATTCACTGTTCATGGTCCAACCGTGTATTACTGAATCCTACATTAAATAAACACTCCCCAGAGTGCAGGCTCTGTCGTTGCTTTATGTTGTCTTGGGAATAGTGAGGCCAGCAATGAAGACAATGAGGGAGTAGAATACTAGGTAGGCCTAGTGAAGTTTCAGACATAAAGAAGTCCAAGTGTATTGTGTAGTTGTCAAACCAGAGTTGAGCTAGATGTGACCTGATTTGCCTGTGTTAGTATCACATGGCATTTCAAAATTAGCAAGGTGGACACATGGGACTCCAGCCACTGTTTGCTTTTCTTAATGGTACTATAGTAGCAGGCCTACTTCTGACTACATGCATGTATGTGTGTGATGTATCTGCGCTTGGCTAAATATGTGGTCATGTGCATGTAAGAGTACAATGTCTGTCCATACTCCATATTTCTCTACGCAGTTCAGTTTATTATATTGTATTACACCGTGCAGTGCAAACTTGCTAGAATATAGTAGGAGGAAACTGACAATTCTTATCAGCCTGTGTCTGAATGACAGTGAGGATAGATGAGAGGAAGACTAGAAGAGACAGAAGAAAGGGGGAAGGAGAGATTTGAGTTGTGAGGGGAGACAAAAGTGGAGAGAGGAAGAAGAGGGGAAGAGAAAGAGGAATGGTACAGAAAAAAATGTGCAAAGAAGACAGGGTGATGTAAAGATAAAGAAAGAGGAAGCGACTGACAGTAAACTAGGAAGTGTATCCTGACCCCGTTGCTCCAGCTTTAATGGAAGATTCATGTTCGCAGGGTCATCGATCACCTATGGGAGATGGATAGGAGGGAAGGATCCAGAGAAGTAGGTGTGTTTGGGGAATGAAGAGGTGTGGAGGAGTGAGGTTACAGAGGGAAGATGGGAGGAAAGAGGAAGAGAGATAGTGTAGGGTGGAAGAGTGAGAAGGAATTTTCAAATGTTGCAGGAGAAGAGAGATAACAGAGGAATAATTGAGGTGTATTTCTGATGCCTTTAAATCCTTCAGACCTCATGTCAGTCTGGTTTTCCTTACCACACAAACATTTCCTAATCAATCCATTGGGGTAAAACGTTGACAAACACTTGAATTCAAATTCTATGAATTTAAAACTGTTATAATTAATAACAATTAATGTTAATAATTACAGTATTACAGTTAGTAAAGATGAACATTTCATCTTGAGAGCACACTGAATGGCCGTCTGTCAACTAAACATACTCAAGGAGTTTCAGAGGAGATTTGGTAAAAGAAGCTCAAACACAGAATCAGCTCTCACAAAGAGGCCTTGGAGGTTCTGTGTGATGTTCAAGGGCTTTATGAGAGCATTTATGTTACAGTGAACTTTGAGCAGAAGTCTCTGTCCTCTCTAGCGACCAAATAGAGAGAACTGCCAAAGGCCATACATTTCTTTATTCTAGACATTGTTTATTTTTAAAGAGGAATTTGCACATCATGAGTTATTATAAGTGTCCTAGAAAGTATTTTTCAAGATCACATTTTTACATCAATACTTCGCCCATGCATGAGCCCTCGTGACTTCCTTTATGTCCCATCCCTCTCTTTTGGGACAACATATCTGACATATAGTGCTGACTACTCAATAGTGAAACTCATAGTAAACCAAATGCTGGTTAAGGTATATTTTTGACATCAGAAATGACTTGATATATAACACGTGACTTCATAACACCTCCGACTGTATTTGTTTGATCTTACCCAAGACATATTGCCATTGTCACAGCTGTCAAGGATCATGCCAAAACAATGTTATATTGTATATAAATATTTTAAAATAACTTAAAGAAAAATGGATGTTTCAGGATGTTTTCATAGGGAGCAAAATGTCTATAAGTTGTTAAGACTTGAACAACAGACCAAAAAAAAAAGTTAGACTGGACACACTGAACACACTCTTGTACGCAACCACCTACAACCATACACGCACACACACACACAAAAACAAGCACAGAGACTGTGCATACAGGCAGAGTGCATACAGACACACTCACACCTTCGTGGCACATTTGTACTCATATTACATAGATGGCTAGTCAAGTGCGAGTAAAACACACATTCACGCGCGCACACACACCAAAAACAGAGCGGGCATATAATACGTCAAATCACACATGCTAAGATAAGCACTCATGTCATAATATGGACACTCTCAAGCACGCACACACACTGGCTTTCTCCTGGCCCAACCAAGTGTGTGATGATCAGTAGGAAGGCTGCAAGAGAGGAGGGAGTGTGTGTCTGGGTGTCATTCATCTGCTGCCAAGGAGCAAATCTTACTCACTAAAGGCCTGTTATAGTTTATTTGTGTGTGCGTGTGTGTGTGTGTGTGTGTATGTATTTGTGTGTGTGTGTGTGTGTGTGTGTGTCCTTGGTTGGTCTTACAAGTGCCGGGGCAGTAAGCTTGTGTACACTGGTGAGGGAGCGAGAGAAAGAGAAAGAAAGAGTGAGAAAGCAAGAAAGACAGAGAGTGGGGGGTCTCTGGGGGTTAATGGTGCTACATGATTACGGTCTGTTGTAGGTCAACCTGTTGTTCTCTTCCTCTCTTCCTCTCTCTCTCTCTCTCTCTCTCTCTCTCTCTTTGCCTCTGCCTTTCCCTCCATTCCTCCCTCTCCCTGGCTTGCACCTGCCTACTCCGCCCCAGCATTGTGCCGCTGTGAAAACGTTTAACCGATGCTGAATGAACCAGCCACCCCCCTCCCTCCCTCCCTCGCCATTCCCTTCAGTGTTGGAGAACTAGCAGGGGTGGGAGTGGGGGGGGGGGTGGCAGGATATGGAGAGATAGAGAGAATGGGGCAGGGGGGCAACAAAGGGCACATTCTCCCCTCCCCTGCATACTTTGCCCCACTTCATTCTGGCCCAGCCCAGAGCAGAGGGCTTTGTTTCCGGGAGAAGGCAGAAATATGGCTGATCGCTCCGCTCTTCCAAAGTGAGCATCACAGTATGGAAAGAGGGGTGGAAGGGCAGAGGGGAGAGGAGAGGAACTGGAATGCAGAAATACTGTAGCGAAGGGCTGAAAGGTATGAGCATGATGTTAACTGCTTGACAGGTCACAAAACTGTCATAACCTAAAACGTCTGCTATAACCCTTCCTTTACACACACTCATACTGTAGGCAATGCAGGGCCTTCCACTATGCTGAAGTGGGGTCAAAGCGAGGACAAGGGGTCAAATCTTTAGCTTCTCACTTCAATTGAGTTTATGTCACCAAAACAGGGGCTTAAATATGGATGCACCCCGCCCCGACATAATCGGTGACGTGACTACAGTCAGACTCTCTGAGTCTTTTATAGGAAGACAGGGAGACATGTCGCCCCCCAGTAATTTCATTTAAATTATTTTCCCCCTCAATTAACTTCATCAAGTGCCCATGACAATCTCACCCTCAAAAGTATGACGTAGCGAAAACAACTGCCAGTGATGAGCTTGTTATCCCCTTCTCCCTGTTTGCAGGTGGTCCAACGAGTAGGAATCGCTACTGTGCTGACATGATCCCTCACTGGCTTCCCACTTTCATTTTGTTGGTATGCACATCAAAGACAGAGGTACTGCTGCCGGGAATCAATGCAGTGAAGGGCAAGAACTTTGCCCCTGCATCAACTGTGTACCCCTGACTCATAATATAAGTCGAAGTTTAAATCAGGGAGAACATTTCACAGGAGAAAACAACTTAATATTTACACTATATTTGCTTGCTGCTTATGTCAGCTTTCTAACTTAAATGGCTGAGTGTAATTAACATTTCTCTGGCAGTCATGCTGCAAATATCACTTTCAGGGTGCTAGCTGGCTAGCTTAAGTCAGCAATGTAGACAGTTACCTGTAGCTTCACTACATTCATTTGGAAGTGTGTGTTTGTTGTGACGGGCCAACCCAAAGTTGTCAATTATGAGGAATCACGTGACTGATAATTAACCTTTGCTGTGTCTGAAATCACTCCCTCGTTCACTAACTTCACTACTCCATAAATAATAAACAGTCTTACTTAACATGGTCTACTCTATAGTGAGCAACATTCAGTCAACATTCAGTCAACATTTTGCGTCATCACTGACAGGTGTAGTGTCATTTTCACATCTACAAAATGTGAAGCATTGCATTGTGGGATTGTTAGCAGAAAGTAGTGTACATGCCACTATGCTTTCAGCAGCCACACTAATTATGCCCTTGTTGAACAAACATCACATTAAAGCATTACTGTCCCTCCACTCTCAACTTCCCTCAAGTGTGAAAACTTGCAACACTGTTGTTCTCTGAGTGGTTTGCTAAAAGGCATTCTGGGAAATGTAGAAAATCACTGACAGCAGTAGGGATAAATGAGGCAAGTTGTTAAAAAATATGATCACCAAAAAGTAAATTACAACACTTCATTACAAACTACTGTAACTCCTGGAATGCACACAAAACATCTACCTGAAGGTAAATCTTTTCTTAATTAACCCTGGGCCAAATAAATCCATATTTACTAAATATATACTTAAATATATATTTAGGCCTAGCATATATTTAGTATACTAAAATATGTTGTTTAACAGATGAATACTTTAAATGGAATTTGTGAAAAACATTCCAGCCACCAATTACAGTTTTTACAACATTTGAAATGCAGTTCTTACGTACTTTAAAGAGACTTCAGTTCAGTATTTCAGCTTATCAACACTGACTAATGGAAAAAAGAAACTCTGATAAATGGTTCCCAGTGTGTAATATCCAGTGTTAAACATGTTGCTATAGTACACTCGTGTATTTGCTGGCGTTGTGTTGGTAGCTATTATACCTTATCAGGATTTCTGCAAAACAGAAAAGTTTGGTAACACTGAAAATGAATGTCAATAATTTGGTATCTGAGAAAAAATGAAGCAGAGGCTGGTTATGTTTCCATTGTTCAGTATCAGCTCTTGGCTCATTATTGTGGGGAAATGTATTTCATAACATAGTTTTCTCCCAGACCTTCCTAGCTTTCACACCAATAGTCCTCTGATATGGAAGAGGAAAAAAAACATATTATTTCATTTTGCATTAAACAAGGCACATTCATTCAAGACATATTTTCAGTCTGTCTCTCTCGCACAAATATCCACAGACACACACACATGTGAACATATCCATAGAGCGAGGCTGAAAAAACAATTACAGTTTCTCATTAAGGCACTCCTAATCCCTTTATGCAAAACACAGTTACACAAGTACACACAATGAGGAAAAAGAGAGAATGAGGGAGGGGAGGAAAGAGGAGGGAGAGTGAAGAAAAAAATGTAGCGCAAATGCGAGGAGAATAATTACATATATCATGAAGCCATCCCTTTTATTTCGGATGTCACTTCTGATGTCACTGGCCGGCTTTGGCGCTAATTTGAATTCAGACCTTTATCAGTTGCCGGCAGCAGATTTTGAGTGACAGCGCCACCAAACGCCTCTCGCCAGCCGTCCTATTGATTTCTCTAAATCCCCAACAATAGCATTTGCATGCTTGTTTCTGTTATAATACAGATATGCCGTTTCGGAAATTAAAGAGCGGCAGGCAGACCAGAGGTAACTAATTGTGTGCCTGTGTAATGAGTGCAGTTTCAATTTGATGTAACCCACAGCTTTTCCCCTTGCAGGCCCGCGCTAAGTACTTTCAAGTCTTTGTGGGGAAATAATTGATTTTTGTGCTTTGGGCACAGGGAAAACTATTATGATCTTTTTGAATAATGGCAGCGGAAGGAAAGGCACGTTGAACGATTTAAATTGGTATTAGAGGAGAGGAAGGAAGGAAAGGAAGGCTTGGTGACGGGCGCAGGACTGATAGCGTAGCGGAGTCCTGGATTTGACTGACAGTTGGCAAATGGCTCCCGCTTTGTTGATTACTCATTCTCTTAAGGTGGAAGTGGGGCAATGTGAGGTGTCGTTACGGCAGTAAGTAAAGCCACATTGAGCCTGACTGGCTGGATTGCTGGCTCGGTGTAAGGAGAAGACGGAGGGATGGTGAGAGGAGGGCGGTCAGGGTGGTCTGGCTGGTTCGCGATGCCAGGGGCCTGTTAGCGGGCCAAAACAGTGGGTGAATGAACAAGCACACAGGGTGGGGTTGGCACGTTGTCATATAGCTTCAGGGTGCTGAGTGTGTGTGTGTGTGTGTGTGTGTGTATTTTTAAACAGGATGGTGAAAATAAAAAGTCAGTGTGCAAAGTCACAGCACACTCTCCTGTGGATGGTTTTAAACCGTGTGTTTGTGTCTGTAGATGCATTACAGTATGTGTGTGTCTGTTTGCACCACATGCCAACCAGTCTGATTTATTTGAGGGAAATGTGATTACTCTGGATATCAGTGAGCCATGCTGTCTTTCTCTCTCATGATTGAGAAATCCTTTTTCCCTCTGTCCCTGCTCTCTCTCTCTCTCTCTCTCTCTCTCTCTCTCTCTTCTCTCCTGAGGCTTTGTTTTCTTTGTAACAAAAGCAGGGTTTCTTAGTTAATTCGGCATGTTCGAATTTCACACTCTTAATTGTACGCAGAGATAAACAGGTTTTTCCATTGTGGACAAGGGTGGCAGTGGGAGAGGGAGCGGGGGGCTACCGGCTTTACTCTCCTGTTGTCGTTTTACATGGTGGAGGGCAACAACCGTGCCATGTTCTCTTGTCCTTTGAAGCCCACTGGTTCCCCATTAAAATTACAGCAACTGCTTCAATGGCGTTATCCAATACTCAAGGCTTCTGAGTGACAGCAAAGTACAAAAGGACAAGAGAAGACTGGTTTGGGAAGGCATACTGTCACCGAGCAATCTTGTGAACCAGACACACCACTGTACCACCAACATCAAATACAAGGAGAGCATGTGTACAGCACTCTCACATGTTGTCCCAGTTTTCCTGTAATACAAGAGTGACATGTTTGTTTATAACAGGTCTTCACTTCAGCTTAGGTCGTATTGTTGGTGGGCTACATTTCAAAGTGACACAAGTATTTTACAAAGTGACAATATAGGGCACGTTACAGAGAAATTGTCCTTAGCTTTTTGTACAAAAAAAACATAGAATTATTGTTATAGAATTCAGCAACAACCAGAAGTATATTTGGATTGTTAAATGTCTTTTCACTTTGCCTGAGTTTTTGAACATATCATTAAAGTTAGTGAAGACAGCCTCAAGATAATTTATGTTCATAAATTCAATAGCTTCTGAATCTTACTTACCTGCTATTTTTCACATGTAAAAACACACCTTTGGATCAGTGTCATTTAATATAAAAATATATTTTTGACCATTACTTTTTCGGAGGTCAATCTTACCTCAGAAACGTTTTAAATCTAAAAGAAAATGGTCACAGTTGAACTCTTGATGTGAAAAGCAAACGCTGGGTTGATTTTTAAGAGATCTCTAAATAATACTGCAGTTAGCTCCTTGAATGAATAAACCTGCTGAGCATTGATTTTTGGATCTGTGAGGATGTCTGTGCACATATGCAGCTGTCTTTTCAGTGCCGTATGAATACCAATATCATAGCTGCACATGGTAAGCTGGGAGAAAAGGCAGTGAGGGGGATGAAGAGAGAAGAAACAAATACAGGGAGAGAAGAGACGATCGCCCTGGGCAGAGAGGCTGCAGCAGCCACGTGCAGGTGGCTGTGCTTTGCCCTGTCGCATCTCCTGTCAATACAGCCCAGATGTGATGGCTTAATACTGTTAGCGCAGGCTTAGCAGGGTGTGGTGTGACACTGTGAGTGTGTGTCTTTGGGATGTGTGTGTGCGTGTGTGAGGGGTCAACTCAAGCAAACAGAAAGCCAGTGTGTGTGCTCCATGGCCCCCAGCCACCATGTCTATCTCCCAAGTCAACACAAACTCACACACACACACACACACACACACACACCAAGGCAAGGCCCTCTGTATTCTGCCAGTCACATTGTTTCTTGTGACCCTCTGTCAAGAGTAGGCAGGCTGGTCTGAGGACCAACAGACACCCAGAGCAAAACAAACAGAAACAGAAGCTATTAGGCAGGATCACAAACACTCTTTCAGAAAACTAACTTAGGTTGTCTTTAATTTATAACAGAATTTGATATATTTGTTATATTTATATGGAAACTCAAAGACAACATTGTGTTTATATTTATTTTTAAAAAATTGCCATTAATTTGTAATGAAAAAGCCACTTAAATCAAAAATAATTAACAGGTTGAATATAGACTTTTATAATGTAAATGCACTTTGTACACATAAGTACTGAAAATAACTGCTCTGTGCTTTTCAATTATGAAAAACTAGTATTTTTATTTTAATTATTAAAACCTAAAGTGTTTTAAATAACATGTATTTTAGCAATACAGTATCATTCCATGTGTCTTGTGTATGTGTGTGTGTTGTTTTCATTCAATGAGTCTATTGTTTGAATTCCCCTGATGTTTTCCAACAAGGTGCTGCATGCAATTAAAAAAATCAAACCCAGAAATGCCATTAATGTGAGAATGTTTCCTGCTATAAACCCTGCGGCTCATAAACCAAAGAGATGCTGTCAGCCAGAGAGTGTTTCTGACAGTTAGAAAGCAAAATTGTGATTATTTTCACTTGACGGTCTATTCAGCAGCACTGACAGGGGAGCGCTTTACTCAAAGGCAAAGTTATTGTGATGATTTGCTCGGTCCACTGAGACAATGTTTAGATTTTCTATAATTTGAGATGGAGTCAAGTGAAATGACATTAAGTAAATAAATGAAATTGTATAGTATGCACAAAATTACTGTGGTGGTGAGCAATGTTTTAGCCACAGTGTATGTGTGTGTGTGTGTGTGTGAAATTTCCATTTGCTCATATGATAAAATAATAACATATTTTTCAAACACTCCAGTTCTTACCGATTTCAAAATATTTCCTGGCAATGCCAATGTTGGTGTCTAAGTGTTAGGATATCAGTGCAACCACAGTGTGTGTATGGCTTGCAATACGTACATCCCAGAGTGTGTGATACAGAATGAGCCACTTCAGAGTGTACATGCACACACACACACACACACACACACACACACACCGCTCAGAGCACTTGGCCTCTCTTTCTATCCCTCACTCACTTTTCACCCTCTTTCCATCAGTCTCCCCCTGCTTGTCCCTCATGCTCATTCCATCTCCCTCCATCCACCTCTCTCCCTCCATCTCCCACTCCCTCCTTCTCTTTTTCTCAGGGAAGCGGCGGTGGTTAATTTAGTTGGTCATAACTAATAGCGGCTAATCTGCGGGCGGGAGTCTGCCGAGGATATTGGACAGTGTCGAGGTTAATCGCAGCCCGCCCGGTTAGCCAAGGCAGACAAGGGAAGGAGAGGGGAGGGTGGAAGAGGAAGAGGTGGAGGAGGAGGAGGGCTTAATTCCACCGAAGGCAAATGGCATGCCGGTTTTTATCTGGGCCCCTGATAAGGGAGCGCTAATACACCGAGGAGAATGGATGCTCAAGGGCCGGGTTCCCCTTATCAGCAAACTTTACAACAGGAGCCCCGGACTAACGGCGCAACCCCCACGCCGCGCACAATAAGCACCTCATTTCACCTCTCAAGCAGAACTATCACCACACCACCACCCACTACCCACCCGCCCCTCTCGTACGCCTGCAATGCACGTACACACTTACACACACGTACGCCGCATCCACTCCACTTCACTTTTCCTGGTCGCCAACCCCGCCCACCTCCACCTCCTCCACCGCCCCATCCCATCAAGCCACATATTTACGTGGACACACACACTTGCACACACACTTACATACACGCCACTTCCCTCCCCGTCTCTCTGCAGCCCAGAGCAGGCAGCCACCAGGAATGGGGGAGTATTATAAGCGTGGGCTAATTGGAAGATCACTCTAATGCATTAAGAGATAAAATAGTTTGGCTGCGGGCCTAGAGGCAGGATCAGAACAACATTGGAGGAAGCTATCTGGCCCTGTCACACATTTGCAGATTTCCATACTAACACAGCGAGAGCAATTACCCCAAACACAGAGCTCTGTTGGCGCTACAACACACTCCCTGCCAGTACCACGGCCCCAGGAAATTAGAGGAGGTGTGTGTGTGTGTGTGTGTGTGTGTGTGTGTGAGTGTGTCGGTGAATAAGCTTCGGCAAGGGAGGAAATTGGCTTAGTGTTGTTTGATTGTGTATTTGTTTTCTGGGTAAAAGAGGCAGGAATTGGCTTTAGGATGAGTTAGGATTTTACAGGGTGGCCTTGGGTGTGTCGTCGAGGGAGAGAGAGAGAGAGCAGAAAAGAGTGAGAGAGACACACATCCACCAAAACAAAGATATTAAGACAGTAGGCTAATCAACATGGCTAATAGGGGAACAGGCATCTGCTTGCTTACACCCTGTCTGTGTTGTTTTTCACATGCTAATCACTGTTTGTTATCAGTCAGTGGGAGGTGTGCGTATTTGTGTGTGAGTGTGTTTGTGTCATCATCCTCTGTGTTCTTTGCTTTTTAAAACTAGGTCCATCCTGTTCAAACTGAGTGTTACGACTCCTTTTGCGACAACTTTGTTAATTTGTAAAACTTGAAAAGTTGAGAAACATTGCTTTGTTAACTGGTATTGAAACGAGGAGTAAAGATAAAGAATACTAAAAATACATCCAAGATACTTTGCATAATAGTATCATAAAGGACATTTGTGGTTAATTTGTGTCTTTGGGTATTTCTTACATGGGAAGCAATTTACTAAAAATAAGAAAATAACTATGCAAATACTTTATAATGTAGTTCACAACTTACTGTTACCAAATCAGAAAATCGGTTTGGATCATGACCCACTGACTCTCCCAGCACCCAGTATCTCTCTATCTTCATGGCACCTGTAGACCTGGGTAGCAGGTGTAACAGGTAGGTGCTTCCCGCAGCTCAAAGTCTGCCTGGCGGGGCTTGTTCGGATTGAGTCTGTGTTGGCATCCGCCTGCAGGGAGAAACAAGGACTCCCCTGACTCTCCTCAACTAAATGGATAACAGGTCACGGCTGGAAAGAGAAGGTGCTTACGGTCAGAACGATTTCATACCTTAACCGAGACGAGGCCGTTTAGGCACCAAGGCACACAAAAACACACGGAGGTCTTCGTAGATCCTCGCTGTAGGGTGGGACAGACAACAGCCCATAGCATCCTCGACCATTGTTGTCTATGATTTGCCGTTAAATCCAATTTATCGCTGTTATGGAAATGGAAATGCATCTCTACCCTCCAGCACATAAGGCAGGGTTTATTCCACACAACCCCTCCATTTATCCATTCCTCATCCCCTTGTTGAATTGCTACGGTGGCACAGCTTAAGTTAATGTAACAGCAGCCTGGGGATACAGTAGTTACATATTACTATTTGTACTGTAAGTATTTACTGGAGTTATTGATCATCGGTGGAATATAGCAGTCACATAATTAAAATGACTGAAAATCTTTAAAAAAATAAAAAGTAGTAGTAAAATTATTATATACCTTAATCTAACATTACAATTTTGTCAACATAAACTTGCGCTGCATTTAAAAGGCCCATTCACCCAATTTACAAAAAACACATTTTCTCACTTTCATCCTGCAGTATCTACCTATGGAGAGTTTTGGTTTTATTCGCCCAGGTCTTGAGCTTTATACTAATGTTGCTTTATAAATAGTCCCAATGAAAACTAACAGAGACGCTGATTCTGTTGAGAGATGTTGAATTTTTTAGATGCCATTTTTCAATGCTGTGAGCGCCGCAAAGGAAATTCCATTCACATCTATTGTATTGGGGTGGCGGCAGAAATCTCAGATATCTCAAAACCAGGGCAAAGAAACTGTTTGCATGGATTGATAACACTTAAGGTAAGTGAGAAAACGTATTTTTTATAATGTGGGTAAACTGATCCTTCAAATCCAGATCATGAGTTAAATGTGCACTCCATTTACTTCTATACCCCTTCACATCATCTAAAAAGGCAGATAGGCCACAAATAATCTAATTTTAAAAAATGATGAAAATGTAAAATACACACACCAACAGAGACATACACATTTGTACTTTCCAGAAATCAGACACATAGACAGACGGTGTCATGCAGGACAGTGTATGTTTTTCCTCCACCCCCTGTGCAGTTTGCTAATTGCTCACAGGGTGATATGTAACAACTAGAGCAACTCCCGACGCAGTTTTCATTTCACCAGGGGTAAACAAAGGCTCGCTCTGTAGACGTGGGGAGGAGCTGTGTGTGTGTGTGTCTGTGTCATTGGATGTGTATGTGTATGCATGTCTGGGTGGGTGTGGGTATACAGCCTAAATGTATGTGTGTGTGTGTGTGTCGGTGGATACTGAGGTGAATGATGAGATGCATCATGAGACAATAAATATTCATTATCACACACACACACAAGCCACAGGCACTTTGGTTGTTTTCTACTATGCAAGGCGTTTGGTTCCAGGTGTCAGTGAAAGGCAGCGAGGCCAAGATATCTGAGATAGCTGCTGTCTGAGCAGAGGATTTCAGAGTGTTAGGATATGCTGTTACACTTCTAACACACATCTGTGTGTCTCGTTCACATACACTCGCATACGGATACGTACACGCACACACACACATCAGATCAATACAGACTTGGACGATGACACTGAGATGCTCAATGTGAGGCCAAGAATCTCTCCTCTCCTCTTCTCCCCTCTCCTTCTATTACCTGTCTACTCCCTTCGCTTCCTCCCTTTTCCTTGGCTGGCCTCTGCAATCTTCTCTTCAAACAGTCCACCCTGGAGCATTGTCTCACCTCCACTTGTCTCCTCCACCACTTCCTACCCCCCGTCCTCTATTCCTCTGCTCTCCAGCCGTCCCCTCCCTCCTCATTGTGCCTGTGAAACAATTGGCAGATGTAACATTTAATTACGGCGGTATCTCCTCAGGCGCTGTCGAGGCAGAGCGAACCTAACGCCACTCAGAGCAAAGGAGGAGTTGCATTACAATTTGCTGTGAAGTGATTTATTCGCCGAACAAGGTGGGAAAGGAAGAGGGGGGAGTTGAGAACCAAACAGGAAAGGTAATTTCTCGATACTCGCTACAAAAAGGTCAAATGCTTTTTAATGACTGTGTTTTCTGATAATGCAGAATGGAGTACCGCGGCGGCTACAGTGCCAGTGTGGGGGAAGTGGGCCCGGCAATAATAAAGTTGCAGATTGGTATCACATTGCGACGTTTTAATGGAGTCTTGTGGCTGAGGACTTCATTTGCAGCAGTATTCGGCCCTCGCCTAGCCACGACTGTCACCATGCGTGATTTCTCTATTCCAGGCGGGGCCTGTCGTTGTTGTTTGCCTTTAACGCGATCCAATTTTAAAAGAGCAAATGAAGTGTGGCCCATTAAATGTTGCCATTCACACAGTCATCGCGGGTTATTGAATGGTGATTAAAACAAGAGAGAGAGAAGATATGACTGTGTGAGCAAACTGAAAAAGCCACGTAGCTCTGATACCCGGCATGCACGGAGGGCAGGGAGGAGAGAGACTGGGGAAGTGAATAAAAAGAGAAGAGAACTGATAAGGACAGAAGGGGTGGAGTTAATTAATGAAAACGACAGCCATGCAATAGCCACAGTGAAGACATCCAGCCTATTACAATAGTCAGACTAATTTATATTCCGAGACCCTTAATGGAAAGGTCATATATTTTTAGCAGTCTAGTCATTTTTGCATCATTCTTAAAGTACTCCTAAATTCCTCTTTTATAATAACTTATAATACTATTTCATTTTTTGTTGTAAAAAGAAACTATCACTGTTAGTTATCCAATACACCAGGATAAATGGTGAGCCAACAAGAAAACAAGAATTACCACATAAGTGTGTTGCTACCAGTCTTGATATTCAGCACACTAGTTCACAAGTGTGAAACACACATGAATGCAGCTGTAACCTTGAAACCATTTTCAATACACATGTATTATAGACATTGTGGAGGCACAGTTACTGTAGCCTATATTTCTCAGTATACAGAAAAGGAGCAGTCTTCAAGTATGAATGTAATGTTAAGGTATAATCTACATTTTGCACCAAATCAATGCGATTTAGAGCCAAACGATCCTTTAACTTTGCAAACAGAGTCATACTGTTTATGAGTTGATATCCATATTGTTTTTGTAATGTGATTTGACACCTCAGTGCAGGTTAACTGGTGCGTGTGTGTGTGCACAGCCCACAATACATTTTAAAAGGCAGCTATTTTGAAATTGACTTCACGGGCTCAAATATAGTATGTATGCAGAGTGTGTGGCCACTTAGAGTTGCGCCAACACTAATGCTATGTATGCACAAAAGGAGCCTTTTAAAATTGATGTGGTTTTAATTATAGCTTTGGCTATAAGCAGCAGCATGGGCCATGTAGTGTATTTGCACTGAATGTGGCTCCAAGTTAGCAGGAATCATCAGTCTATTGCTCAACATCTCCCCCATCATCCACACCCAAGTCCTGTTTTGAAAATTACATAATTCGCCTTATTAATGAGTGTGAATTGTACTCGACAATTAGAGATGGGTGGAAAATGTTAAGTTGGGTGTAGAGAGAAATGCTTCCAATTACACGGCGACACGGGGCCTTGTACCTTCCCAGCCTCCACCGCCGGTAATTAAATCCACAAGCTTCTTAACGAGGCAGCCATGAAATAAGAGTTGAAGGGTTAATGCGACTATCATTTCTCCCCGCAGAACGACTCCATGAGGCACACACTCTCTCTCTCTCTCTCACACACACACACACACACACACACACACACACATTAGCATAAATATCTACTGCAATAACACAGAGCAGCCTCTTCTTTGGCTCTATACCTTTTACTGTTCTTGTGTTGAAAAATTGTAAAAATAAAAATTAAAAAAAACGGTCGCCTTCGCCTCAAGACAGACAGCATCACCTTGTTTTAAATGACAAGGTAAAATATTTTCACCTGCAAATCACACCCACACACACCCACACACACATACAAATACACAGTTAATTGCTCCACACAGTAGAATAGGGTTAAATATTTGCACCGAGTGGCATAATGCTGTCTTTCCCCTCCTCCTTTGTTACCTCTAAACGGAAGTACAAGAGGAAGCTTTCCTGGTTTCCTCCCACTGCGTTTGATTCTGTTATTGTTCACCAGGTTTCCCCTTCAGTCTAAGAAGCCCCGGCTACAACATGCTAGCCTAACTCTGATAATTGCTGAGCAAAATGATGCCACTGAGGAACAATACAAGCCAGGGAGTCTGTTAAGATGATTAGGGGGCTGCTGCTGCCCCTCTGTGTCTGCTACAGAGAGAAAAGACCGTCACTGCAAGGCCACCCTCTTAATTTATGGACAGAAATGTGAAAGGACTGGAATTAGTTTGTAACAGGAGACCCTTTCATCATATTGAATACCTTGTATTTGACAAGCTATAACACATAGGCATGTATTACGACTACATGTCCGGCTGCATACATCATAAATGTTTTGGAGATTGCTTCTGCTATTTAGCAACAGTTGCAGTTCAAATGAAAGTCAGGCTGTGATTTAACCTCAGGGGCTGTGGCTTTCTTACAGCAACACGCGTATTTTTCTTGTATTATTATTTTATTTCTCGGCCCCGTGACATCTGAGGAAGCACGGTCTTGGCTATTTGATAATTTTGTTAACTTTTCACCTCCGCTCAATATCCTGTCATGGCGACTGAAGGCTGTGCATACCTTGTGCCATTATCTGCAGCAGCCCGTGGCTTATTGTAATGGTTCCCTTCAATCACGGGAGGATGTATTTGAATTCATAATAGCGGCAGAATCTGCGTCTAACCTGCAGCTCGAGTGGGGGAGCGCGCGCAGAGTCGCAGTGTGCGGTCACCCGCACTAATGGAGGGAGCATCTCACTGAGAAGGCACTGACAGCAGAACTTCACCGCGTGTGCGTGTGTGTGTGTGTGTGTGTGTGTGTAAAAACATCAATCTTAATGCGTAATTTCTTTTAAAAATCATATTGTTTTCTTGAAAGTTAAATTAATCGGAGAATAGGTTATGATTAGGTTTGTTTTGGGAATTGTGTTGGAAAGGGTCCAATTTGTCATAAATGGAGTAGAAATGTCTTTTAATAAATTATGGGGAAAATGCTCTGGAAGACATCACCCTAAAGGAAAAAAAGATATTTAAGATACAATAATTTACATGTAATAATCGTTATTTTTCAATGCGTGCAAGTGTAAGCGCACAATGCATATTTCCCAGGCACCATAGGCTTTTTTTTTTTATCCTGACAGATATCTGACACGTTTGAAACTTTCACATTTTCACTCCATCATATAAGGTCTGTGCTGGCACCTAAAGATAGTTGCATAATCCGCTGACACAATAGCGTTCCCATTATTATGTTTGGCCCCTAATCCTCTGCTTCAGGAGAGGTCAAATCTCCCAAATTCTCCGGTCGCGGCCTTTTACGCTGCGCCGCCAATTATTGATACCTTATTCCAATAGGCGATGGGTTTCATTTGTATTTCATTCATCGCGGAATGACCTCAAAATGTGTCAAAGAGCTGACATTGTTGAAAACCAACGATGTGGGGAAACCTCATCATTGCGTCTGCCCTTCAGCTTCTCCCGTCCAATAATTAAAACACTGTTAAAATATCAATGTCCCGCGAGAAATGAGCACACCTCTCCTCAAAAATGGGCCACGCACATAAAAGATATATGAGGCTGTTCACGCTTTTATAATTCAGTGAAAGAAATTGAGTCTGTTCATGGTAATGTGATTTAAGGTATTGGTGCTTTCTAATTTCTGTGGCCCTGAATATATCCCCGGTATTCGACCTGCATTGAAAATGACCTTCTGTAGCCAACTCTGGCACAGTGACAATGTTATTGCTGCCAAGTGGAAAATGTTATTTTACATATAAGCTGATGGGTGGTTTCATATCTTTGTGTTTTACTAAGGAAGGCCCGTGGTAAGGTATCCCCTGCTCAACACACACCTTATTAGCCTACTGTATGGTTTCATTACCTTTGTTTGTTTTGTCGACCTGTAAACAGTGGAGGCTGATCTGATATCTGTAGCTTGCAGCCTTGCCTGAGCCAGACACAAACACATTGCTTTTAATGAGGCTGCCTGCACAGTCCTCCACTCCAGACCATTAATATTGTATTGTTCATATCATGAACTCCTAGGTTACAGCGAGCATGCATTTTTCATTGCGATAATCCTTAATTATTTTTATGCACCCTTAATCTTTCATATAGTTTCAGTGTTTTGCTTAAATATTTAATGGCATGATGATGCGGCTTGTCTTTCAGGACTCGGCTTTCTCAGACGAGAGGAGAGAGAAGGGGTGGTGCAGGAAAGAGAGACAGAGAGAGAGAGAGAGAGGGATGAGAAAACGGATTTTAACGCCTCTCCCAATATAAGCCTCCTCGGCACTGTCTGGTTGAGTGACTAGGCCTCCAGTGGAGACGCTGTTTTAATTCACATCAACACTGACCTCATTCAGAATAATCCTCTCTCCTCTAATCGCTTTTATTCTGGAGCTGCAACTTATTTCTTCATATTTAACTGCAAGTGAAAATAGATGACACACAAAAAGGGGAAATAACTTTAAATAACTTGACTATGTTAATTTTGAATTCTTACAAATGATACCAAATAATAATAACAATTATCATTATCGTTTTTATTATTATTTGGTTTATGATCATTATTATAAATTAATAAATAACAGCAGTAGTAACATTTAAATATTTAAATATACAGATGTGTCTCCATGTATAAGCCAGTAAGTTCAGCCTTCTTATTCAATTCTAATTTTATTTAAATTAATTGTGAAATGAGGTAGCATATAATTTGAAAATACAGGATTGAACTACTACTAAAATATTCAAATACTTTCTCCCCCCCAAAGCTGCTACCCAGCACAAAAATACTCTCATAAAACTGCAAAAGGTGCAATACATTTTCTTATACTTTCTATAAAAATATATAATACAATAATATACATGAAGGGGTTGCTATGTCATAGTTAGTTGGAAAAAGTTTCTTAAACTTAAAAGCTCAAACTGTTTTAATCCCATCAGCTGTATAAATGTCCATTTGTCTGAGGTTCTTTATGTAAACATCTTTTTTGACCCACAAAATGTCCACCCATTTAGTACCGACATGTAAATATACTTTTTTTTTTTTAATATTCAGACATTGTACATTGGGCGTTGCCTTCACAGGGGACAATACACTCCCCTGATTAAGCTGTAAAGTGAGGCAGCCAACTTCAACCTGTCAGCTCCAGTCAGCAGCAGAGGCCTAGACGTTAGAGAAGTGGTGTTATGACTCCTTTGAATCCCTGAACTGGCTGGGAAAATGTGTTTTAAAAAATAGAGTTAACAACATTGACCCATCCCTCAGCAACTGCTGATTAACTTCTGTTGAGTAAAGCAGTTAACCCACTATCGGAGCTGACGTTGGAAGACTGTAAATGTGCAGCATTTGAATCAATGGATGCATCTGTGAATGAGAGGGAGGGCACTGCTGGAACACAGTCTGCATGCTCAGTCCCCGGATGCGTAAATGTTTAAAAAAAAAAAAAAAAAAAAGGACAGAATTAATTGAAACAAAAAGTTCATCCACTAGAAGGTGGCAAGAGTCAGCTAGACTCCATAGACTCAGTTCCTTTGTTTAACATATAAAACTGAAGTAAATTTATTCCAAAGAAAGCTGAAGTAAGACAACTTTGTCATCATTTGTTTTAAGTTAAAGGTCAACCTGCAAACCAGATCGTTTCTCTATGGCTTTAGGCCGCTGATGCTTTTATGGTGAGTGAGGTATAATTGTGCCCTTGGCTTACAACTCTTACAGCTGAGTGGCAGATGGGCAGAGTTGTTGCTTGTTCAAAGGTCTATACTTGGATGTGTTTATCTCTACACCTAGCACGGAGGTAGTGTAATTTAATTCAAGCGTCACGCTCAGGGATCCATTAATCCCATCTAGTGATATGATAGGAACCAAGATGGGATAAATCTCCAGAAATACCATTAGTGATAATGTTACTGCAATAATACCTATAGTTTTGTGGTTGTGTGTGTATGTTTGTCCATGTGTATGTGTCATTATATATAGGGTGTTCTAAGTAATCTGGTTATAGATCTAGCCCATGATGATTGATAGGCTATGAAGATGAAGCGGAAATGAATGACAGATTAAGGGAAAGGGCAGAAACAGTTTCCTTATGATTATACAACATGAGACAAAACATTACTTAAATCCTAGACAATTGATGGTATCTTCATTATAGAAAGTGTTGCTAAGCAGCCTCAAAATATATAAATACAAAAAGTTAGCAGGTTGGTTTAGTTTACTTTAATTACAGGTTATTTTGCAACTACAAATATATCTGCTATAATAAATCCAATGTTATCAAAAGGATTTAAATAAAAATTACTTTAACGTTATGTGATATTGTATATTTTTCTTAATCAATAAAACAGTCAACAAATGCCATGAATAGACCAAAACCAACTTAATGTATTCCTGTGTGCTGTAGACCTTCATTGTTGTCCAAAAACTATGAAAAACACACCAATAAGCTACATTTTTGCACTGGGTGACATGCTCCCTCAGTACAACGAACATGGGCACTGTAGTTTATTTTGAGTCAAGCCCATTTACACGGTCCTGCTGCAGTAAATACTCACTACAGCACCATTTCTGCAGCTGAAAGTATACTCTCCAACAAATACATTATTTACTCTTGTTTGAGTAACATTTGCTAAAGACTACAGTGCCCAGCTGTTTAAGGAAATTATTAAACCTTTTTAAAAAATGAAAGCTTGTGATACTTCAGTGGGAACAAATGGGCCTGAATTCCACAGACAGGGTAAGTCATAAAGAACTGACATACAGACTAATGTATTGTTTGTTTTTTCTTTTTGTAAGTTTTTTTTTTGACAAAAAGAAAAATATACAATATCGCTAGCCTTATACTTTAAGTCAGTATTAATAAAACAGATATTTGCTTTTATAGGCAAAAAGTACTGCACTGAAATCAATTGTTGAAGTGACATCAACATGTAAACTTATGCATCATTCTGGTTGGACATTTTCAATCTGTGGGACTAATTGCAGGGTTCCCAATAAATCTGATTGCTATGTCACCCTGTTGTTATTATTATTTTGTGTAAATTTGAAAACGAATCTTTTAAATTGTTTAAAAAACATATCCTAACACACATAGACATGAACAAGGCAAAGCTGATCTAGATATCTTCATTAGGTATCTCTGAATAACATTTTAAAAAAGGAAAGTTTGTAATGAAAAACAACAAAAGCGCTAGAAAAAAGGGTTTAAACAATGGTAGTCAGTTCCCAGGGCAGCTACGTTTTTGCCCAAAGTGAAATATAAGTCCAGGTCTGTGGTCAGTGAATGCATCTGTCCTCTTCCCGCCTCTTCTCCCCTGTCCCCTCCTCCACCCCTGTAGTCCCTTCCTCTCCACACCTGTCTTATTATACTGAGGAGACGCTCTTATCCCTTCTTCCTGATTCACTTATGCTCTGCTTTCACTGCACTTAACTCTCATGGTGATTTGTAAGACCACCCAGGGTCTCACTGTATTGGCCTCCAGGTCATGTTTGTCTGAAGACTTCCACAAGAAAATGAAATCACAGTTTGACATGTACTGTTGATTACTGGCATGCAAGTAAAGCAATACATGGAGGACACTTGAATTCATAAAAAAGAAATGCTGTTGTAGAGATTAAACTATTTTGTTATTCTTTAAATAATGGAATGTTACTGGTTCATTTATAGGTTCAGCATTTTGGAATTTAATACTCATCATTGCATGTTATAATGTGGAATAATGAGGCATAACTTATCCTATTGTCAAAATTTTCACCTTCTGTGTTATTATTTGGGCTATTCTTCTTTTTCATTGTCACAGGGAATTTTGTCAGGGTCTTATGCAGGAACTGCGCAGCCCATATGATTGCCTCGTCTGGAATACCCTCCTGTTAACAAAGTCTACAAAGACCCTATGGAGCTCTTTAACAAGGCTGTAACAGCATCAGGAAGGAGGACAACCATTCATCCAGAGATCCAGAGCCAGTGATCTCCAAGTAGTATCCCCAGCCATGAAGCGCTCTTCTCGGGCCTCCACTGTGCATTTTGGCAGGGTATAGAGCCCTGGATGATTGTGGATGGGCTGCTTGTAAAGTGTACAGTTCGTCAAGGCAGGAGTATAAGAGGAAGCCGGGGGCACCATCTCAGAGAAAGAATGGTAAATAAAACGCTCATAGGACGCAAGAAGAGGAGGAGCAGAAAAGCACAAGGATGAGAGGAAGAAAAAGGAGGAGGAGAGTGTCTTCAGTGCTAATTAGCCACCTAGCACAGACCCTTCCTTGAAGAATACCATGATGGCAAGGACTAAGACACTCACGTGCACGCACACACCAAAGCACTGGGTTGTGTTGTGGGGGGTATAGCATCCTCTGAGTGTTAGGTAATTGGAGCGTTGTACCTCTAGAGAAAACTGCTGATTTCATAGGAAGTGCTAACAGGACCTTTGTGTGCCATGTTTCCCTTTTCCAGGGAGCCAGCAGGGCCAGACAGAGAGAGCTATGGGCCTATAGTGGGAACAGACCCAGCCATACCTGAGTAGGGCCAGCCACAGCGGTAATGAACCTCTTCACATGGCCGTTCACCCAAAAGGAAAAGAGGTGGATAAAGAAAGGAGGACCGAGAAAGAGGAGGGGGTGCAGCCTAATTTCACAGCCGGAGAATAGCAGGTGGGACAAAAGGTCTAGCTTGAGGAGCAGAGGTGGGGGGGAGCTTTATTAGTGGTATTCTCCTGCCCCATTTACACCATCTCTCTCCTCGGCAATGGAGCACTTATCACAAGTGTACCCATCCAGCTCACCAATAGAAACAAGCAAACGCTATCCGTCAATGTTTACCATTAAGGATCTGTCATTTGCAGATCCACCATATGTGGCAGATTAATGGGACGCAGGCCTCTCTCTCCCTCTCTCTCTCTCTCTCTCCAGTGTACACTCAACACACGGTGTGGCCAAACTCAATGTTATTCTGAGAAACAGAGAATGAAAACAAGCCACAGAGAATGGAAACAAGTGATAGGGAGAAGAGCAAAATTATGGCAGATTTTGGTCAGATTTACATGAGAGAGTTGATTTCGCATTGTTCATGATTCATTAAGGAGGAATTACATTAACTGCAGTTCAACAAACATTTTCACTAAACTGGATTACTGTGAACTCAGCATTTGCTTCCTGGCAAACTAGAAACTTAGAAGCACCACGGCCATTATTTAAAAAACAAGTGCAAGTGCAACTGTGCAAACAAAGTGTTTCGACACAGGTTGAATCAGGTTTGTGTTACAATATAGATTTGGTTGACAACCCTGTCTCCAAGAAATTATGTTTACATCCTATTCATTTGTTTTTCCAATACCATTATGGTAAGACATGTAATCGCTGCTTGGATTATGTTCACAGGCAAAGTTTCTTCGAGTGAAAGAAGTGCTTCATTTTTGTACAAAGCTCATGACTGTGACACAGAAGAAAAGAGTTTTCTGTATTAAACCAAGACCACAAGCTTTTGCTAACCTTAACCAAGTGCTGTGAGTGCCTAAATACCACAATAAAAAGCTGAATCATGTTTTAGTTGCTGAGAGGATATTGTACTGCATGAGGGAAGAGTGGATATTGCAGGAAAACAAATAAAATTGTATGTTGTCAGTGAACACTTTACTGATAGATTCAGTATAAACATTTTTTAACTTGCCAGAAATGTAATTAATAACGTTTCCTCAATATGTTGATAAAAACGTAACTCGGATAGGATTACATTTCCTCCAAAACATATTTGCTGCTGAAAGTTAGTAGTATATGAATGTAATTTTAATGAGATGGGGTTGCGGTTGAAGTTCCAGTAACAGATGTATTCAATCTCTACAATAGGAATATCATAAGAAGTTGGGCAAAAAAGACTCCAAATATTATTCTAAGCCCAAAGTGGTTCTGAGAATAGAATATCTAAATAGACATAACAGCCAGACTAACTGCTACATATTTTCCATTAATCTCTACCTCAGCAATACAGGTCAGTAGACATGTCTCACAATAAGACAGAATTAATCACCAATTAAGCCTGAGTGGCAACAGAATTACGTAAGAGCGTCAATTTATCCATTTTCATTTAGCCACAAACTGGGAGAAAGTACAGAAACTGAATAAAAGAAACTGCAGATCAACAAACTTTCACTAAACTGTATAATTGTAAGTTCAGCAATCATGCTTCAAATTTGAAACTTGAAAATTGTAAGTGAAGTAAAGAATGTGGAATAAAACCTCCACTACACAACTTATTCATATGAATCTCTACATGACACTATTAACATTTTATATTGTCCCAGTTTTCTTTTTTCCGATTTCTCATAACCTTTGAATTTCATATTTTACGTTGAGTTAGCAAATATATTCAGACAATTAAGCCTTTTTCACTTGCCATTTTTGATTATGTGTGGTCTACACCCCAATTCCCTGCAGCCCCTGCACACACACACACAAACACACACTGTAGTTAAAGCAAGGCAGTCAAGCTGTTGTTGAGACACTGACTTCTTTTCTCCAAAATGCACACTGGACATCTTTGTCACCGGTTTGGGCTGAATGGTGACCCTCTGCCAAAGAAGAGGAAAGGGAAGAGAGGGGAGACAAGGCGAGGGTGACACTCAGGTGGTCCTGACTCCATCTTTCTTTCTCCCACTCTTTCTCCAACTCCGTTGGACAAACATCTCCACACTGTGGTCCGTCTGTCTGGCTCTCTTCACCCTCGAGGCCATTTCTGCCCATTCAACGGGGTCCTATAAGTGAGTGAACAAGGGGGGTGGAGGAGCGGACGGAAGGAGGGAAGGGCAGACAAATAATTTGGGTTCTCCCCTTTTTGTTGTGTTCTTCCTCTGAGCAACACAAGGGAACACAAAACAACACAAAAGAGAAAGTTCTGTTCCTTTTCCTGACCCCCGTCCTCTCCCTTGTAACCCCCCCAAAACACATACAGGCACACACACTCACTCGCACACATACAGAAGAGGTCCTTTCTTAATTACGACTTCTCTAACCCATGTCACAAAGGCCCCCTGCTCCTTGCCCTGTGCCTGAGGAACCACAAGGTCTGGCTTTGCATATGTGTGTGTGTGTGTGTGTGTGTGTGTGTGTGTGTGTGTGTGTGTGTGTGTGTGTGTGTAAGAGGTAAAACCTCCCTACAAATTAGTCCACATCGAGAGAGAGGATGATAGATGAAGATAGAGACCAAGAGACAAGGGATGGGGTGACAGAGAAAGGGTTGTGAGAGAGAAGTGGGCCAGGAGGGGCGCACAAGTGGGATGGGAGAGGCCAATCTGCCCCAGAAGTTATCACTCATTTCCAAACAAGAGAGAGAGAGAGTGTGGGGGAGAGAGATACTGGAGGGGAGGAAGGAGGACCAGAGGGAGGTAATGAGCAGGAGAGGCCAGACTTCCCAGAAGTTATCCCTCATTTCCGTTGTGCTTTTGTGCCCCAACGGCCTCCCTTGGAGGGGCTCTGATGGCTATTGTTGGTGCCAGACGGGCTAGGAGGAGAGGAGAGGAGAGGAGAGGAG
>LKNJ01000636.1:18190-40651 GCA_002120245.1 Maccullochella peelii | reverse complement strand
GGGGAGAGGAGAGGAGAGGAGAGGAGGGGAGAGGAGAGAGGAGAGGAGAGGAGAGAGGAGAGTGGAATGGAAGGAGCATGAAATTAAAGGGTCAGGAGACCCAGCAAACCCTGAGGAACTGGAAACTAGACGACATATGACTGAAACCCACCTTTTAAACAAGGAAAACTATACAGCCAACGTTAACACTGAAAATAGGAGAATAGTAATATTAAGACTGGGTTGGGAGGCCCAATTTATGTTTGTAAAAGTGTGTCTTTCAATTGTCTAAACTGAGATTTAGACAGAATTTAAAATAGACTTTATAATGAAGCACTGGGGTTGTATACCTAGTTGACAATACAATGGGACTAGTTTGTCTATAAATGATCTTTCATGGTAGAAGAAATAAGATATATTGTCACTCAGCATATCAGAGTTGGAGCATCAAAAATATGAACACAATGTAAAATGTAAAAGCAACGGTATTCACAAACATGGCTTTCCTGAGTAATTATAATAAAAACAGATATTTTCATATTTGATCCTCACATTTTCTTTATCTGACAAAATAATTTAAATTATTTGAATATTTTATTTATTTGCATCATTGAATTGAGTGGGATGAGGACCACCAGTCTCATTTAGGAGAAACTTTATCGTGTTAATGTGTTAAACACATCTATAACTATAATATAACATCTAGAGTTTTCTATGTCTATGGTGTTTTTTCTTTTCTTTGGAACTCCCAATTAAACTCATTTCAGCTGATCTGTTCTGGTGGCCTGGCAGGCTATCAGCTTATTATCTTTGTCACACGCCACTATCTCTCTCTTTCATGCCATTTTCCACTGTAACCAATCTCATAAGGTCATAAAAATTATCTCAAAAGATGGCAATGTTTAAAACAAATGAACAAGCTCTATAGTTTTCCTTGTATCATTTGATGCAATTAAATCAGTGTGCCTGGCATAATTGCTGAAGGTACCATTTATATTTCATACCATTTGCAATCCACTATTCAGGCACTTCCAACAACTCCATTTAACCTCATGGGAAAAGTGCATTTTCCTTGAGAACAGGAGGAGGGTATGTGCATCTTATTGTTATATATGTCATGTACAGTAGGGTGCAGTGGAAGTGGCGATATAGACTGAAATGTCATAGCAATCAACTGGCCGTCAAAGGGGTAATTTGACAGCTGATTTGGCTGCTAGATGGTTGGATACATGCTGTAAGGGATGGGAATGTGTGACGTGATAGAGAGATACTTGTAGGCTCAGTGAGAAAAAGCTCCAAAGAAAACTGGGAGGCAGACATAGATCTACTGCAGATACGGTGCAATGACCAGCCAAATGCAGACAGACTGCATTATTTACAGTCAAGTAAATATTAAGACAGATCCACAAACAGAAATAAAAATACAAACCGTATTGCTTATAGAGTTTCTTATAGGCTGAGAGCAAGACAGACAAAAGGCCAGACCGCCATACAGTGCAGACAGACAAACAGGTTTGTGTCACAGAGAGCTGATGGATAGGTTTGACTGACAGGCAGACAGACAGGTCTGTGGCAGCCCAGTCAGTCCCATTATGGCGCAGGGGTGTTCCCTCTACAGTGGAAGCTGTCACTCCTCTATCGCTCAAATGACAAGCCACTCTAGCCGGGGACGCGCCGCAACGGGCTGAGAAAGCATGTCATCTTTTTCTTTTCTTCCCCCTCTCGGCGATGTCTCGCTCGATAAAGGAGCAGCCGCGAGAACAATAGGAACGACGGACTAGAAAAGGACAGAGAAAGACAGAGAGATGGGGGAGAGGGCGAGAGGGAGAGAGCGAGACGGGGCGTTTTGACATCTGAATTACATTTCTATCGCCTCACACACGAGAGAAGAATGGAGGAAAGAAAGAAAGAAGGAAGGAGGGAGGGAGGCGGGACGGCAAACCATCACTTAGATGTTTATTTTAACTTCACTGTATTTGGCTGGCATCTAAAAAACTCAAACCTCTGTCTGTGACGTGTGCTCTTTGAATATGGCTGCAGGGAAGGAGCTAACAGAAAAGTGATATTCGCGATATTTGACAAGTGCAACAAATGTAGGGGAATTTGGTTTGAAAGCAGCTTTTCAAGAATCGCTAACTTCAAGAGTTTCACACACTGCGGTCTACAAATACCACACATGAGGCCTGACAAAGGGACACTGCAATCTGACAAATATGACAGCAGACTCTAAAGACTGCTACTCAGAGACGACTGAGAGGACATAACTGACACTACCTGTCCATGTACAGCAAGATTCTTCCTTTTAGCTTCAGCCTCAGGCCACTTTTTGTATCACAAAAATATTTCTCCTTCATATCAAGTGCTACATTAATGTCAATTGTGGTTCATGTGGTGCAAGAGAACAACAAAAGCCAAGGGGGTAAAGAATGAGCCTCCATCTATTCACTAATTCGGAAGATATTTTCACCCCCTCTTCCATCTTATTATCCCATTGCAAGCTCTTCTCTCATACTTTTAACTTGTCACATATCTATTCTTGTGTGTGGAGCAGAGAGTGTGCATGTGCATATGTAAATGTGTGTGTGACACCCAGCCCTCTATAACCTCATTAGAATCTTTCAGGTCCTGCTGTGCGCCCATCCACACACACTCACAGTGCTTTGATTTCTCAAAGTCTAAAGATGTCAATCACCTGCCTCTCATAGTCAGAGCAGGGGAATTCATACACACAGGCACACATGCACGCCTGTGCACGCCCCCGAGCACGCACGCACACACGCATAAACTATCCATCAATGTCCTCCTCCCACTCCCCTCCATCTCTCCCTTGCTCTCCCTCGTCACTCCCCCTCAGCCATTCCACTATTTGAGAGTAATTTCATGTGCCAGCGTGGTGCATAATACACTTTTAATGGACAACTAATTCTCTGCCATTACTTCGTCAACATGATTACGGGATCTGCCGCTCGCAATCCTGAGGAGTTGGGCCCAGGCTTTTTAAATATACACAAGACATTAATGTCTCTCTATTCAGCTTTACATCAGGGGATGTCAGCCATTTACATAATGCTGCCATTGAGGTCTGTGACAGCCTCTCTCTCTCTTTCTCTCTCCCTCACTGCCTCTCTCTCTCTCACTCTCCTGCCCCGGCTCTATTTTTCGACATGATTTCTTTCCACAAAGGGCCTCAGAGCACTGCCTTTTCCCTTCTGCCTCTCTCTCTCTCTCTCTTCTATTCTATGAATGCTTGCACTTTCCACCAATGTCATGGAATAGAGGGTAGAGAGATGGAGAGAGAAGGAGAAAGAGGGAGAAAGAGGGAGAAAGAGTGAGAGAGGGGAGTAGGGATTAGGCAAGATTGGTTTTTCTAAAGGGGTGTGAATGGGGAAAGTTGCCTTTCCATCACCTGTACAAAGACAGGATATCAGAGAATAAAAAGGGATGAGTGTATAATTTGACCACTTAAACGGCTAGTTCATTAGGCCTGTCAGGATAGCACTTCTCTGCCTGTCGGGAGGCATGGCAGATATGCAAATCTGTTCCCCGTGGAAGACTCTGTTCTGCTTTTGCTTTCTGTTTTTTGGGAAGAAAACACAGCATAGACTGCAAAACACAGGCTGTGCATTCAAAGAAGTAAGTCAGAGTTTTAAACCTTTGCGGTGCAGATATGTTTTATTTCACAGCTTTTTAAAAAGGGATTTATGAGTTTTGGTGTGATATGACAGTCAAAGGAATATTAACTCAAGTAACAAAAGGTTAAAAATATGATTATTCAGTCCTGTAAATGAAAGCAGAGTGCTGAGATGTGTTTGCTGCAATCATAGCAGTCAGTTAATATTTTTGTATTTAATAAAGCAGGATAATTGAGAAGAAATTCTCATTAACAGCAATGTAAGCAAAAGGTCTTTTGAGGCAGTCAGATATTAGGAGAAAAGCTGCTCAACTAAATAAAATTTTCATCATCAGGGTTATTTTGTGAAACCAACACATACATGGGGTTCCTATAACTTCATAAGAAGTTAGAAAATCCATACTGCAAAACTGAAAATATTAAAATAATAGCAAGAACTTGCAAGGTTCACAAAAGCTGAAGAGGGGTACTAATAATACAATACACACGCATAGACAAACACAGTGGCCTGGTGACATAGGAAACATATTCTCTCTGCTGGCAGGAAGATCAGACAGTGTCTGAAGTTAGACACTGAACATAATAAAAGCCTCCATCCGGTTTTGGTAGGTGTGGGTAACTTTTAGCCTCAGTACACAGCCTTGCGTGCAGTGTTTGTACAGTGGGGTCTCGGGCTAAATCAAAGCCACCAAGGTTGTTATTGTCTCCACAGAGACATTTCCTATTGAGCTCTGTTTGATGTGTGAGAGCAGGCCACTATTGGCCACTAGGGCCAAATAAAGGAAGTTGTCTTTCATGTTGTAGGACGCCATTTTGTCAGGTCAAAGCTGGTTTATGACTCTCTCAGGAGCAATGGGAGTTTAATGTATTACTGTATGGAGTCTAGAGAAAGGTTGATTTAAACTGAGGGCAACAAGTGCTGGAATTGAGGGTATGGAACTGTTTTCCACATGACAATTTTCTTTTTATGATATTAAAATAGAATATTTTCTTGACAGCAGTATTGAAGTGAGTGAACATCATCATAAATTCACTCATAATTTTGATTTTGCTAAACACGATTATTTGGTGAATTAAATCAACTTTAAAATGAGCAACATATCTGTTGCATTTCATCTTTTCTTTCTTCTGTTCATTTTACATTCAAATCAAATATGGTAAACAATGGAAAACAAAAATAAAATATTAATGGTATATAAATGTAGGATACAATGCTTTATATAAAAAACTATCAAAAAATTCCCAACTACATGCCATTATCAACCGAAGTATCATGTAACTTGTTTTCCGGCGTGTACAATGCATACTTGACATGAACAAGCCAGCTCTTTGACCAAGAGTGATAAAACCGTATGAGAATGTTGGAGCTAGCACTGTAGTCTGAGCAGTAATTGCCTCTAATGGAAAGACATATAATAGCAAGAGAGTAGGAAGGCCATATACCAGCTTAAGAGTGAGAGTACTTTTCTTTAGAAAATGGATGAAAAAGCCTCAGAGAAAGACTGTGTGTGTGCGTGGTGCACAGTTGGGGGTGCTGCATTGACTACCATAAGGTGGGTAACAGGTGTGTGTCCAGATGTCCAAAGAGCTCTGTGTATGTGTGTGTGTGTGTGTGTATGTGTGTGTGTGGGGGGAGTAGTAATGGTCTGATCTGTAATTTGCCACTACTGCCACCATTAAAAGCAGTGCTGTACTCACCATGGATGCACGCACATGGATACATGCACATGTACACTCACACGAGCCCCCTTTATAGAACAGAAAAGAAAACATAAGTACAATAGAGAAACAATGAGTCTACAGTGGCTTCTAGTGGCTCTGTGAGGATGTACTTACCGTGCTTTGAGCTAATGCTTTGAGCTAATGCTAATATTATTATGGCAACATGCTACAATGACTACTACTAAAATGCTAATGATTATCAGGTAAGGTTCACCGTGGTCAACACCTTAGTTAAGCTTGTTATATGTGCATATTAACACTAAACACAAAGTACAGGTGAGGCATACGTTTAAACAAAGTAATTTTTTAAGTTTTGATCATTTTGATCCTTTTGACAGTTTTTATCATGTGCCATTATCACATTTTGATGATTCCAGTACATGAAAAATCCAGCGATCAGCAAATTTATTACAATTCATCCTGTGGGGAAAATAAATATTTGTACCAAATTTCATGGCAATCCATCCAGAGGTATATTGATATTTTACTCCAAACCAAAAACGCCAACCTGCAGGTAGCGCTAGATAAAAAGTTAGGTGACCAGAGTCAGAAAAATTAATTGTCTGTGAACCACAAATGTCTGTACCGAATGGTGTTCCAGTCCATCTAGTAGATGTGGAGATTTCACTGGATATATGAAAACTTGGTGGCACTAGATGAAAGGTCAGTGGATCACCAAAGTCATTAGGGGATTCATCCTCTGGGGACCTTAAATATCTGTGCAAATTTCATTGCAATCCATCCTATATTTGTCAAGATATTTCAGTTTGGACCAAAGTGGTGGACCGAGTAACCGACCGACCAACATTGCAATCCCTAGAACCCCACCGCTAGTGTGGCTAAAAATAAATACAAGTGAAATTGACAATGACTTCTTCCTTTCTGATCACAAATGATATTGTGTGCTTCCAGGTTGTTAAAGCTTAAATAGAAACCGACCAAGGTGATGATACATATAATAATCCTATTATACTGTGTTTACTCAATCTACAACTTCATTTTAGGAAACAGCTTATATAAATTAAAGAGTCATTCAGATCCATTTGTAGGCATTCTTGTCAGTGACTCTTTGGCCCTCTGCTCTAAAAGTAAAGCTTCTGAACAATCATAAAAGCTTCCCTCACAAAAAAGTGACAGCACTTTTCAGCTGCACCCATGTGAAATACTAATTGATGAAAGTCAGATATAAACATTCACTCTCTCAAAATGAATTTTATAATCTGACTGCTCATATAATATTGTTTTGACTTCCAATGCTCAGCGCTGGCATCTCAGGGTCTGAGACAGTGACAGGTAAAAACACATGCTATATATGATAACAGACATTTCAATGAATAGCTGAACAGTGCCATTAGAGAGGTGAGGGGTGTGGAGCTATGCAGATCACAGAGCAATAGAAAGATGATATTGCTATTACCAGGTGTTGACACATGAGATTGCATTTACATTTTCATCCAATGGAAACCTAAACGCAGACTGTTGTTTGTGAGAGTTACCCACAAGTTGAGAATACCAAAACAGTAATCAATATGTAGAATAACTTTTGGAAATTGCATTGTAAAACATGGAAAAACTCTAACATCTTGCCCCTTCTTTACCCTCCCTATCTCATCTCTCTTTGTCTCTCTTTTCTATCCTCCCAAGGCCTTTTGCTGCTGACTCTCATCCTTTGCTTCCTCTCGCTTTTCACCCGACCCACTCTCACTCTCTTGTGCTTGAATAGGTTGTCGGCGAGAGACTTCTCTGTGTTTGTGTTTCGTGTTGTCAATGGCAATGGCGTTATCAATTAGTGCAGCAGTGGGAGCCCAATTAACAGCATCAAACAGCTAATTAATAGAGCTGCGTGAGTTAGTAGCGCACAACAGCACGCTGCATGACTCTAAGCTAGCACAGCCACGTTATAGCATGAGTACGCTGCAGGGGAGACAGGGCTATACAGTAGCATATAGTCATGTACACGCACACACACACACACACACACACACACACACACACAAACATACATATATAGATACATGCACACACAGATACATGTCAACACATACTGCATATACATACTTATAAAGGCAAATGTGCCAATTTACCTACAAACATACAGTAGACACAAAACTACAATAGAACACACATATGCACACAAGTACAAAAAGCTAACAATGACAATGAGTAATGGATTAGAGACATCAGTGAGTTAAACATTAATTTTTCCATTGATCTTCCCCCATGTTTATGTATTTACCAACATCTTGCTGCATCCAGACAACAAGTAAATGGTGAAAGAGAAGCTTGTTACTGCAGTAAAAACTAAAACTCGTTATATTTACTATTATTCTGTCCCTAAAAATGATTTCCACTGAGACAAAAGGAACAGCAGGGTGAGGCCAACCCTTCAGTGTACAGACCATCACATTGCCATAACATGCATGACAGGTGGTTATATATTTTATCAATACACATATCAATAGCTCATACTTACCAAGTGTTGCATTTTTGTCTGATGACATAAGTGGGCAGGAGTTGGCTCAGTGGCACAGCAAAGCTCTAAGCTAGCACAGCCACATTATAGCACGCACATAAACATACATATATAGATACATGCACACACAGATACATGTCAACACATGCATGCACATGACTATATGCTACTGTATAGCCCTGTCTCCCCTGCAGCATACAGCTTTGCTGTGCCACTGAGCCAACTCCTGCCCACTTATGTCATCAGACAAAAATGCAACACAAAGCTGCAGGGGAATCAGGCCAGCAGCTGCAACAAGTAAAGTGCTCAGCTTTTGCCTCTACAGCTGGGCACTTGTTTGAATCAGCTGGCACCGAAGGGCACACACTGCACTACAGACAAATGGCTCACTAGTCCTGCGTGGCTGAGATCCAGGTGAGACTGGGTTTAGCATTCAGTGAGGAGGTGCACAGGTAATTACAGATATGATACGATACATATGAGTAAATAGAGCAAAGACAATGAGAAACTTAAAAAGGAAATACAGTGTACGCATACACACATGCAGGGTAACAATAAGCTGGCTTTTCTGAATCATGCCAATATTTCGGGGGGTTCCAATATTTTCAGTACATACTTAGCTCAATCCATTGGAGCCAATAACAAAAAGAGAACTGGAGGCTAGTAGACTCTCGACAGATGACAGTCTGCCAGGGCCACAGGCTAGACTCAAGCTGGAGCAGAGGACTCTCCTTCAGTAGGATAAACCCAGCCCATAACACTGAAGCTCAGAGTCTAAACTCATTGGCTGGAAAAGTGGTTGCACTTATGGCGAGTCAGGGGCAAACGCACGCACGCACACGCACACACACACACACACACACACACACACACACACACACAGATTTACAGGCATAGACACATGGGAATTCATAAGAAAACTATGAAATAGGCCACCTCCCCTACTCTCATTCCTTAAAGCTCAGCATTCATTATTTCAGAAACACACACTCTCTCTCCCTCTCTCTCACATACACGTTCTCTCAATCACTCACTCACATGAGGTTGTGGTTATGGCTTAGGGAACACTCCAGCTCTATTCAATCAAACAGAGTACTCGGACTGAATCAGCTAAAGGTTAATTGCACCAACGTCCTTGTGCACATATGGACTGGAAATGTGTGTGTGTGTGTGTGTGTGTGTGTGTGTACGGGCAAGTGTGTGTTTGTAAGGATGAGTGTATCTGTTGAAACCCTTACCCAACCGCCGTATTGAAGCAAAATGCCTTTTTGTTGCAGAAGGATTAGTGTGGACATAATCTATGTACATTTCCCCCTAAGGAGGCAGAGAAGTGGCTACTGGAGTATTTACCTCCCCCAAACAGAATAGCCAGAAAATAGTTTGGAACAGGTGCATGCCACCCTGTAAGCTGATGTGGAAGAAGACTGTGAGAAAAATGCTGTTCTAAGTTGACTGATTCAATACTTTTAAACTGAAATTCAGATTACTTTTGTTTAATTTCAGGTTTAATTGTGTTTTTTTCAAACCCCACATACACACCCATGGATTGTCCTCTGCAAAAAAATTACAATACTGTAAAATACAGTATACCTAAAAGGGTTGCAAGATAAATCTGAAGGGTCACAATATGATTAATGGAATATGAGTAAATCAAAAAAATTCTTCTATACAAAATTATCTTATCCTTTTTCTGAGCTCTCTAATCATTCTTTTTTTTTTCTTGAAATAGTGGAAAGTTTTACTCTCTTCAAATTAAACAATTTGAGAAGGGAAAATCATTATTTTTGCACAGCTCACAACTTATAGACATTAAACTTGAGACAATGGGTTAAACGTGGACATCGCTTGGTGTTAAGGGGATAAAAACAAAAACCACTGGTCAATAGAGTGATATCTTTTAGAGTCCATTTTTTCCACCAGTAAAGTGATCATACAAAACCTGAGCCTTTCAAAAGTATGCTTGTCAGACTACACTTAGTGCTTCAAAAAAAACAGGACATGTTAAAATATCTAATTGATTTCATCACTGCATGGGGTAAAATTGGAGCAGTAATTCACAGTTACATCCAGGATATGCACTCAAACCTGGGACTAACAATGGTTATATCTGCGTTGGGTTGAATTTGACCTTCGTTTCAAAGCTGTATTTTGCCATTCTGGTCTGGGGGGCCTAAGAGTCACTGGCAGAGTGCTGGGCTGCGGCCTCGTTGACCTTCAAAGCAGAGACGAGGGCCCTCTCCATCCCGCCAGCACCACTTGTGGCAGGAAGAGAGGCTTGTTGACTGGCCCCTAATGGTCCCCTAGCCCACGGGAACATGGGTCGGCAGGTTAGAGCTGTTGCCCTGACGACCACAGGCACATAGGCCAAAGAGAAGAGCGGGCAGGAGAGAGGAGGACATGGAAAGATGGAAACAGAACAAGATGACGAGGTAGAGAGACAGATGGGTACACAGGGAAGTAATAAATCATATTTGAAGGTTCAAGATTTACAGTATGATAATCAGACAAGCTGGTGCCATTCATATTGAAAGTGGACAAAAAAGGTGGAAGGTGCACCTTCTAAAAAGTAGGTCAGAGAATGGTGTGAAAAGTTTTCGGATACAACTAGTAACTATTTGTAAGACTAACGGAGCTAGATAAGTAGGGATGATAGCTGGGGCCCATGGCATTAAGATGATGCTGCCTATCCAGTGGGACCAGCCACAGCAGTTTAGCCTATGCAGATACAATGTAGATGTAAGGCCGGGTCAAGCTGTCAAGAATCTGCTCTTTGCTTGGGTGAGAGTAGGAGTTAAAGGTAGCTTAATGGTAACTTCAGTCAGGGCTAGAGGATGCCTTTAGGTCACAGCATCGTATAACATGAATACTGGGCTTCCATAGGAATGCTCACCCAACTTTTGGCACATTTTACTGTGTATTGATAATTACGTGTCTTAAATCAATATCTGGAGGGAATCTTTAATGAATTAAGGGGGCAGATTATGTATGGAATTAGTTTTTATTTTAATTTGTGAATAGTGAAAAATGTAGATTTTTATTTTCTCATCAAATTATTAGTTAAATATCAACAAAGCCTGGTTTAATTATTTCATTAAATATTTTTGGGACAAAAATGCATAATATTATGATAAGAAAACAGTTTGAACAATACAACTGGCTGCTTGTTTGGTTGCTGAATTTACTAACTGGCCGTTTTACTCATTAAATGTAAAGATTTACTGGCTCGCTGACAAACTATCTGTTTCTCAGACTGATTGATGGCCTCACTGATTAACTGACTGACAAAGTCACAGGCAGACAATAGCACAGAAAGGAGCTGCTTGTATGCAGAGAGGCAGGTGTTAATTCAGCGCGGCGCCTACAGAGGCTAATGTCAACCCTCTGCCATTAAAAAGTAGGGTAAACACTGCCACAAGAGACTGTCAACATTTATAGCAAGGACTCTCAACCAACACAGACCACTTGTTCATTCTATATGGATCGCAGTCTGTTTCCTTCTTTCTCCCTCCACGTCTCTCGCTTCCACCCAGCCTGACCTAATCAGCAATAAGTTGAGTGCTTTCGTCAACAGCACAGCCCCCTTAATTAGCAGCCCGTTGCTATAAGCTCATTTGTAAGCATCAATGTACTGTGTGAATGTGCATGTGCGCGTATATATTGCCAGCCTCCAGACTGACCTCAGCTCGCTCCAGTCTGTCAGCTAATAAGTCAGTCAGTGAACTCAGCCTCCTACATATCCAGATGGAGAGGTTTAATGGGTATTAGAGATGAAGGGGCTGAACAGGTAAATGGGGATAACTACAAGCAACCTATAGAGCCAGGCAAGCTTTTGAAAGAACAGATGGGAGTCAACGCACATTTGATTTTGTGTGTTTACGTCTGTTAAACATATCTACAAGCGACAAAAGCTATTTTTTTTTAAAGATAATCATGAACACACATTTCCCATTCTGTATAGACAATATCCTATTCCTCCCTGCTCCAGGTGATTACATTTATACCAAAAAATTCCACCTCCACATATTTCCCAATTCCTTCTCCTGTAATGGAAAACATTATTGTCGTCAAGGCCAGGATCAGGTGTGCGTACGAGGAGGGTTGTGAATGTGGTGTGTGTGTGTGTGTGTGTGTGTGTGTGTTTGTGTGTGCGTGTGGGAGGTGGGGGTAGCTCCCACTCTGCCACGTCAACTCATACTCGATGGCTTTCTAAATTAAAAAAGAAAAGAAAAAATGCTCTCAGGGACTTTGCTGCATTCCACTTCATGAGCACAAACACACAGACCAAAAAGCCATTCTGGAGGGAGAAGTGGGAGGGGGTGCGGGTGGGAAGGGGGCAAGCAGAAAAAGCCCCTTAAAAACAGAGAGAGATAAAGAGGAGAGGGGGGTAAAAGGAAGCAGGAAGACAAGCAGACCGAGCTGAAAAACCAAAGTGACTCCACTACCGATAATGAGCGGATCATTTAAAAAGCCCTCCTCAAATTGCCTTGAGGAGGAGAAGAGAGAGGAAAAGGCTTGAAAGGTTTTGAGAGATTTGGGCGATGGACAAAGTGGTGAGGGGAGGGGGGTTACAAAATAGAGCAGGGGACGTGTAAATATGTTAGGCTGTCAGATGCAGACACTGTACGCTCACACATACAGTATATGCGCTGAAACATATGGCTTATTGTAGTACATGGTTGTGGTTGTAAATGTGCAGGTCAAACAGTCAGACCTGTAGTTGACCACCTGAGCCCACCTGGCACACAACCTCTGTATCTCACTGAGCGTGAGAAAAAATGTATATGTATGCCTGAATATACTATCTGCACAGTGTTTGGCAAATGTAATGCATTTATGCACCTTCTTTATGGCAAAAGGGGCTGAAGCAAAGGCAAGTCTTTCCTGTCTTTGCTTCAGCTCTAAAAAAACATCAACATGATCTTCTGGGTTAAATTGCAGGTCATGGCTTCACAAGACAGCCACCTATAAAGTGTAGTGAACAAAAGCATGAATTCATATGACCCAGATCAAATTAAATACCTCTTTTTTTAACTTGTACTTCAAAAACAAAAATTAAAGACTGTTTTAAGAGCTGCAGGAATTGTGGCACCAAAAGCATGCCAGTCAAAGTGAGGGGAGAAACTGTATTGTATATCAATAGTTTCTCCCCTCACTTTTGATACACAGTATGTATGTGTGTGTGTGTGTGTGTGTGTATGTCAGTGGTGGTGTGCCATGCTGCAGTGGCAACCAGCCCAAGGCCCTGGGGATGCCAGCTAGCTGGCAGCAGAGTATCAACAAAGCTCAACACGAAACAACATCACTGGACTGCACCTGAGCCCATGGTGAGTGTGGTGACAAAGATTTGTGTATTTGTCTGTGTGTGTGTTCAAATGCTGGAGCTGTTTGCATGTTGCTGTATCGGCCTACACGTGTGTATACTGTATAGTGTAGGTCGGACGTAGGTGCACTGTGTCACCATGTTGGTTGCCAGCTGCCACGTCTGCTTTTCAAAAGATGAATTAAAGTTTAAAAAAGTTTCACTCTTTTGCCCCTACACATTTTTATATATATATATACTTGATGTACTTCAACTTAGAGCTGCTACTCATTATCTTTATATAGAGGGCATCAAATGACTATGTGTAATGTGAAAGAGGTTCCTCATAGGGACAAACACACAACAACTTATCACCCGACTCTACAGTTCCCCTCAGCTCTATTAAGCTTTTAAGTGTCTTTCAGCTCATTGTTTTGCTCTTATACGACCCACAACTTTACTGTTTTGGTTCACTAAGGCAGCTGTTTTCAGTGACCAAGCTCTGACAAACCCACTGTACGCTACCTACCCAGCACCAAACAGCAGACAGACAAAGTCAACGACTAGCTGGAGAACATAGGGGAGCATTTAGCTGCTAAACAGCCAGATATTTCCCTCAGGAGTTGGTAGAGACCAAAACAGAGCTCAAATGAGAGTGAATATTGGACTTACATTGGTCACAAGGCCAGAAACACAACCTCAAATGAATGCTAGTATTTCTCCATGTCGCCTGGAGGTGTAAATAGACAACTGTTTACTTAAACGTTTAACATAGCAACTTTATAATATTATGTCATTGTTGTGTTTACAGCTTTATTCTGCTGCCAGTGGCCAAAACAATGAATTATTGTGGATTTAAGAAAACACATGCAAATGGACAAAGTGCATCTTTACCCCATGACAATACATATATTTAATTTACAAAAACACACTGCAAATAGGAAAACACAAGCAAATATGACTTGTAAATAAGTTACAAGTCATAGTGGCGGGTGTTTCCGGGGTACACTGCATTGAGCTCTCTCTGCCACAGTCGTAACTCACAGAACACTCATTTGCATGGAGGGTGCTAAATCAAATGTTTGAATCCCTTCCATGTTAACAACAATTACGTTGTCCCCCATCATCCTCCCCTCTCTTCCTTCTAGTCCTCGCTCTCTTTCCCTTACTCCCTCTGTCCCCTTCTTCCTCCTCCCTGTGCTCGCCTTTCTCCCCCTCTCCATCTTGACACAGTGCACTGAGCCTAATCGTGGATAATTGGGTGGGAGGGGCAGTGGGCCGGCCCTGCCTTTGTGTGCAAAGGGCAAGTGGTCAAGTTAATGGGGCCCTTGTGTCGAGCCGGGAGCACTCTGTCTCTCTCTTTTTCTCTGTTCGATCACTCACTCGGCCAGTCAATCTCAGTCTCTCAGTCAGCTTCTCTTTTCTTTCACGACTGAAGCTTTTCCCCGCTGTTTCGATCTACTTTCACCTCATTTCCAGCTGTCTCACTTCCCCTTTCCTTCCAGCCATTCACTGTGTCTTGTCCCATTTCTTTTCTCTCCTCCTCCTCCTCCTCCTCCTCTGTCTTCTTGTCTTTTTCCAGCCTCTCTCTTGCCTCAGTCTGCAGCTTTTTCTATCTCTTCTCTCTGTCTCCCCAGCAGAGTGTTGGGGAGGAGAGAACAGACCTCTTTAAAATATCAAAAGACAGATCAGGAGGCCTCACTGGTCCCTCCCTTTCTGCTAACTCTCCCTCCCTCCTTCTGACTGATAAACAGAAGAGTGAGCCTGCAGGATTAGCTGCTGTGTACTGCCTTCCTTCCCTCCTTTATCCCTCTCTCTTTTCTTCCTGTGGAGGGGTAGACTGTTGACTGGGCTTGATATGTGTGTGTGTGTGTGTGTGTGTGTGTGTGTGTGTGCATGTGTGTGTGTTACCTTGTCTGGAACCAGCTTAGCCTGCAGGAGGCCATTGTGTTTGAAACGCAGGCCACAGCCGATCTGGGCCTGAAGTGAACATTTAACACTGGATTTTTAATAACAGAACACACACACACGTTTTTTACAAGCAGCTTTGTCAACCAGCTCCCTGTGATAAGCATTTATTGAGGAAAAAAATATTAATCATAATAGAAAATCTGCAAGGTGACAAAGCATACACTGAGTCTTTTATGTTTTGTGATACTGAAATGTTAAAATAATTACATATTTATTTTGTAATAAAAAATGTTAGAAAATGTTAAAATAATTATATATTTATTTTGTAATCAAAAATTAAATAATTTTGCAATTTTGAATAAGGTTTAATTAATGGAATAATGCCATAGCTGATGTGTTAAATTGCCCTTTGTACATTTCCAAAGGGACAATTTAAAAAGAAAGACAGAAAGTCCAGAGTGCCACATTTCTTGAAGAAACTGTGTTAATTTTTATTTATTGACAAAAAAAATCACCCATCCTTAGAATGCAAAGTACAACATTCAACCCATTGATACAGTGAAGCAGAGGGAATTTGATATACTGAACGGAGAAACTCACTGTATGAGGCCATGTCCACACTAAAGTGGATAAATCAATATTTTTGAATATGTCTGGTGTCCCTACACAGTGAATTGAACTTTATCCAAATTCGGGATAAAGTTCTTGAAGTTCAGTTTTTGGTGGTCCAAAAAAAAGGATCAGTGAGGAATGAAGGAAATTTGAAATTGATCTGGATTAGTGTGGACATGGCCTGCAAATGACCAACAATTTTAAGAATTCTGTTTGATAATCAAAATAATAGCATAGCTGAGACATTCCACAATACAATATAAATCTGTATGATGTTTGCTCAAGGTAATTCTCAGTTGCAACACAGATCCTCCTCTGTGGTGTTTTCTATGCCAACTGTTGGATTTCTCACTTTTAATGTTAGTCAGCAAATCCAAATAAAGACCACATGACCTTCTCTGAATAACACTGGTTGTTGATGTCACAGTGAGAAGTGGTAAGTGTCCTAGCGTACAGCACTAATATCTCAACAAGAAGTGACGACATCACCGTGTGAAAACGTGACATCACAGCAGATCGTGGGTGCACCAGGTGAAGATTTTGCCACGAATCGAGGCAGTGATGTTGCAAGAAGCGGCAAAGCAGCGCGGATGTCACAGTAAACAGTGTGTTGTAAAATGACATCACCGTTAGTGGTAGTGGTGGTGGTGGTGGTGATGGTGATGTCACACTAGACAGTGATGAAGTCACTGTACACAGTCACAGTTGTGATGGTTTTTCTGTGTTAGTCCACGGATATCAAAGGTATACAGCAAACCGCATTACAGATAACAATTTAATTAAATACTTCTAAACCTTTGCAATGGGAATGATTTTGCAATGCAATTTAAGTCCTCAAAGCATTGAGAAAACTGGCTTAATTTACTTTTCTGAGTAGTTACACACTGGGAATACCTCTTATTTCTGAAGGTGGATTATTTTTTGCAACATGAGAAACGTAAACAGCAGCTACTGAGAGATACTGCATAGCTTCTTGGCTGTTGTATACAGCAATGGATCACAGTGCAATATGGAAACACCTTACTAGTGATAGGTACAACTTTAGGCTCGAGCGACCCACTGACACTTGGCGTTTCTTTAATACCACAAGAAACAGGAAACAGCTGAATGCATGGGAAAAAAACCCCTGAGTGAGACGGTAAATTGTGCTGATTTAAAAAATGGCAACAGAAAATGGAGGAGCAATTTGTCTGAAATGTGTGAAAGTTTTTTTGCTTTTGAGGCTATTAGGAGATTGTGTGACTTTCAAGAACTATGGTTGCACATAGTTTATCAATTTCAAATCATATTCTAAGCCTGCATGATGTCCACTGGATGTGGATAGAAACACATTTTTTGTGTTTTACATGCATATTGAAAACACATTTGCAGCTCATTTGTGATCATTGTGGTAACAGACACTTTGTGGCTGCACTTGACTCGTTTCAGTTACAGAGCGCAGCATGCCATCTTTGTATATGTATTTTCTGAATAGTGTATATTAGCAGAAAGAAAACCGTAATTCCTTCTCCTGATTCACAGACTTAATCGGAGAGGTGATATAAACAAACGAGAAAATATAGTTTCACTGTATATACGTAAAGACTAAATCAATAACAAGTGATCGCACCATTAAATGTTAATTATCCTGTCAATTGTCAATATACTGTAGGCATTACATACATTCAAAAGTGAATGTCAGACTTCAGAGACGCAAGCAGCTCCAGCAAAAACAGACCCAGCACACATGAATTTCGAGGTGCTGTGGTCACGGAGCCAGTGGGCATTGGCACACCAGTGGACATACGATGTACGAGACCATAAGAGGTCTGCATTACAAAAAAAAAACACACACACAAAAAAAACAACAAAACCCCATAGAAATCCTGCTCTGTATAGCATGTCATACTTTTTATCTATTCCACAGTATTGGGGTCACTTGTCAATAAATGTGAGTAGTAGGAGTCATTACAACTTATGCGCACGTATTGTCCCTGTCTGTCTCTCTTTAGACACACATACTTCCTGAAGGTTCAGACTAGGAGCTTTTAGCAGTGTTTAGCAGCTGCCACAGGATCAGATTGCTGCCAATCAGATGGCTCACTTTAAGTGGCTTTGACGTGCTAAATGTTGGTGAATGAAGCGACGTATGATTCAGCTGGCGACTCAAAACAGACTCAGCAGCCCCACTTCTGTTACCAAATATGTTTGATATCCAGTGCTGCCAATGCAACCTGGAGGAGTCATGACAGCAGACGCAATGGAGCTGAGGCTGAGTTGTGTGCGTTTGTTTTGGAATTTCATCAGTGGCAGTTTAAAACATTTTAACAAACTACCAGTAAAGCAGGAGTTGTTGGTGGAATTGTAGAGTCAGAACAAATGTTTGTTGTACAGTTAAAACACAGATTATAACACCAACAGAGCTGTGTAAAATTAAATTACAATGTGACATAGTGTGAACTACTAGTATCCCCGGCGATGTTGCACTATGCGAGCTGTAGCTCCTGGGCAGTAACAATTGCTCCTTAGTCTGAATGTGCCTTAATGTGTTAATGCACTGTTGTGAGTAATGCACAAAAGAAGTTCTTAATACTGACCCCTGACTGGGAGGAATGAGTTGTATTATAAGAAATTAAAGCGGGGGAAGAATGGAACAAAGAGAAATAAAAGAAACACACAGGAAACTGAACTGCTCCACAGTCTGTGGTAGTTAATGAATTAGAGCTGGCCTCCATGCTGGGTCCAGAAACACAGTGGCATAGGTTAATACTGACTGTTTAAAGAGGGCCAACTGACTTAATAACTGACACACACAGCAGGACTGACTGAGGAAATGTCCATGTAACTAACTGACTGAACAACTGACTGGCTTGTTGGCTGAAATGATGACTGGATAACTGGCTGATTAACTGCCATCTTAGGTAGCTGAATAGCTGACAGAGTACTGACTGGTTACCTGGCCGGCTGGCCAGATGACTGTTTGGCAATGCGGTACACTTTCCTGGATGGCTGATTAACCAAAGGAATGACTGACTGGCTGATTAGTGATTAAGTGTTTGGTCAACTACCAGAATGACAGGCCAACTGATTAAAGGGATGACTGACCGAGTGACTATTTTGGTGACTGACAGTAGTTATTTGGCATAATGGCAAATGGTTAAAACATACTAGGTTGGAATATATCATCACCCTGTCCTTTTCTTTCTCCCCAGCTGCAGTAAAAGTATCCCCACTGCTTTGGAAATGAGATTGTTCCTCAGCAACACCTCAAACTACAAAACATGCACGCTCAAATATTGTCCAAAGCCATGCACCATCTGATAATAAATCCTCTCAGTGGCCAGTATCATATGAAACATGTCTCAAATATGGCCACAACTCGATTTGCTCTCTGTGCCTATTTGACTAAAAACCTGACATTGAGACAAACTCTACTGTATTCTAATACTGCTCTTTAGGTGCAGTTACTTAGATCACATGTGGATCACATCGTTGACATGACTCTGTAGCTTCAATCCATCTCAAATATCCAAAAGTGTGTGGAGTAGTACTGTGTAGAGTTGAGGGCTCACTTGTTTTGGTTTACTGAGTGTGGCTGACAGATTGAGGTCCTTTGGTCAAGGTGATGAGGAGAGGATAGTGGATGTTCTCGTCATATGCTTCTTTTCCCTCTCTCAGCATCTGAAAAGCACACAACATGAAAAGCATTAACTACACAGACTAAAAAGTCTACAAAAAGTCTTTCTCTAATATTTCAGTTTGACAGAATATTTTCTCTAGTTTTATCAATATCTCTACTGTCCGATATTAACATTAAGGCAAAAATGCCCCCAAAGCTACACATTTTCAATATTCAAGCATTTCTCTGTTATTGTTCTTCTTTGTGAACCTTTTAATTTGAAAACCCTGTCAAGAAAATCTTCCTTGCAACATGACAGATTAGATCAAGATAATGTGTTATTACAGTATGCAGTGGAACTCAAAAGTAGATAATGCTGAAGAAGGGCTGCACATCAACCGCAGGATACATACAGTATTTACCTGAAACTGAAAAACCTAAAGAGAAAACTAATAATGACAGAAAAACACAACTTTAACGTCACTCTTCACTTTATAGTGAGCAGAACACTTAATAGTAGTTTTTATGTCTTTCCTCATTAAATTGCTGTTGGCCACAATCATTTATGCACAATAATACTAATAATTTGATAGGTACCATTGAGATTTCACTAGCTTAGTAAGCCGCACTGCAGTGATATGTGCATTAGGGCTGAAACTAACAATTAGTTTCATTATCGATTAATCCGCCATTTATTTTCTCAGTTAATTAATTAATTATTTGATCTGTAAAACCATCACAATTTCATAAAGTCCTTCAAAAACGTTTTCCAAAGATATTCAGCTTACTGTAATGCAAGACCTTTAGGAAAAGCAGACAATTCTGACATTTGAGACGCTGGAACTAGAGAATTTTTGGCATTTTTGCTCGAAAAATAACAATTATTGGCTAATTGTTCCAGCTATAGTTTGCATACCCCTGCACACACAAACACTCTCACTCTCAAACACACAGCTTTGTGTGGTGCCCACTCAGTGCCCTTTTAAGCAAACTTGACAGTTTGGGCATGCACCAGCTAATCAGCTCGCTCAGCGTCTGGCCAAATGATCATCGACTTATGAAAGTGAGTTTAGTGGGTCTGCTCATGTGAGAGTGTGTGATTGTCTGTGTGTGTGTGTACATGTGTGTGGTGAGACCAGGATAGGGGAGAACTGTGTGAAAAGATTTCTTCACAACAAACAGAAACTCAGACTGACCCAAAATTCTTTCCCGTCAGCAGCATGTAAGTGCTATGCAAGTGACCATCCAACTCAAACCTTCTTACATTACTAACTCAACTGCTAACTGTGTGCTGTTTTACCAACAAACGCTATTTTGTGGCACTCGTGAAAATCATGACGGTAAAAACATTAACTGTAAATAGTTTCTTTCTTCTGCTCTGTGGTAAGTCTCAGTGAAACTACAATGCCTGCAGGTCTCTTGCTTTATTCAGCTGTAAGACACAAATACTACAACAAGTTAACAGGACAGTTGCATACACAGTTATAAAGGCATGTGATAGGCAGTGTAGTCCGTGTCTGTGCAGGTTGTTAGGCCGTTTACATGCTGACATTAGCGCTGCATGAAAGATACGCAGTCCCCTATTCATTTCAATGAGACCACTGCGTTGACACAGCAGAGTTGCCATTATAGACTCCAGGAAAAAAATCAAGTCTTTATTTTTTTATTTATGGAGCAGATTTTAATAAAAGTGCTTTAAAGGGATATTTTAAATACAATTAAATAATTAAAAAAATAAATAGAGAAATAACTAATAGACAATTTTATCCTTAAAAAGTTTAAGAAACCTGGCTCAACTTTTGCCGCAACACACTGCGCACATTCCTGGTAGATTACTTTGTAAACTGATTGACTTCATGACTTCAATGTGGTGCTCCTCAATCGTATTTCATCTTCTTACCAGTACCTGTAGCAACACATACACATCAAACATGTGTAAGTGCTGACTGACAGCCGAAATTATTCATTTATTATACATACAAAAGTAGTTACAAGTTGTTATATGTACACATCAGATGTATACAGGTGTAACACCAGAGAAAGTGTTGGTCTTGCATATCTACATTTCTTGTAGATATAGTCCACAATGTCACAACACCCAGAAAACAGGAGGTTTGTGTGATTTAAATGACTAGCTGAGGTTCAGCTTCACATTCTCCCTTGACGCACCTCTCTCACATGTCTCATCACTCCTTTTCCCACACCTTGTCCTGAGAAAGTGAGCAATCTTCTCCTCTACACCATCTCTCCTCATTCTGCCTTTTTCCAGTTTCTCTCCTTTTTGTTGAATATGAACAAACTGCTCACGTCTGCCTCTCTCCCCTCTCTCCTTCGGACCCTCCCTTTCTCCCCCAGTGTCCTGCGTTATCTTCCTGTGGCCATCCCTCCAGGCACTGGTCGGTGGTTGAACCTGTGACCCCCCCCCAGAGAGAGAGAGAGAGAGAGAGAGAGAGAGAGAGAGAGAGAGAGAGAGAGAGAGGGGCAGAGAGAGTGAGAGCAGACGGCCCAGGGGGTGGTTGGGCGTGGAGGGGCAGCTGCCTGGCCCCTGTGCTAAGTCTGCTATGGGGACCACAGCCAGCATTCACATTCAAATTCTACCAGGCGGAAGGAGTAAGGAAGCGATAGATGGACGGATGGAGGGATAGAGAGGGAGGGAGGGGGCCTTAACGCGGTGAGGGCTGAGAGCTTGCAGAGGTGAAAAGTTTAACAAGCAAAGCTGTTCCTCCTGATCGCAGGCTGCCTAATCAGCTTCATGGGTGGCTGGCTAAATCGGCTCTCAACCCGACCCCCCACCCCACCGCCCCCACAATCTTTTCTCTTTTTTTCCCTTTCCAAGGTGCAAGTCATTTATTTTATTGCCACTTTCGCCCCAGCTTCTGTCTCCCTCTCTCGTGCTCTCATTGTACCTCTCTATTTCTCTGCCTTCCTTCTTTTTTTCCGTTTACTTTTACTCTGCTTGTGTAGACCAGAGAGAAAGTGAACAAGGTGAAAAAAGAGAGAGGAGGGGGCTCTGAGACAAGGGAGGGACGGATGAACCGGATGTCTGGGGTCTCTCTCAGCAGGATTAGGAAACAGAGAATGAGGGATTGGGTGGGTGGAGAGACGAGTAGAGGAAGGGATAGAAGGACAGGCTTGAATAAATAGAGAAGTGGGTTGTGATGTAGGAAATGGGAAGATAGTGGGGAGCAGAGGGAGGGTGAGGGGAGAAGGGTAAAGGAAGATATGTCAGCAAGGGG